>VZTU01000092.1:0-11279 GCA_013400835.1 Zapornia atra | reverse complement strand
ACACACGTGCCAGTCCCAACTCAAGAGCAGCGGGCTGCAGGCAGGGGACACACAGAGCAGCCTCCCTGTCAGCGCCTTACCGAAAGCAGATCTGCACCTCTGTGTGGAAGAACCTCTGGGTGGAGTTCGGGCTGGTGCATTCCACCTGGGAAATGAAAGCAACAGAACGTCCCCACTGTGAGCACGCTGCACTGACACGCAGCTTCCAGGCTCTAGGCAAGTATCCCCAGTGACAACTTTGTGTCAAAGACAACAATTTATTGACAATTAGAACAAAAACCAGCATAAAGACACTTCTGGTCCAATCATCAAGGCAGGCAGACACATTGCAGGCTACTCACATGGACAGAGTTAATAGAACTACTCACATGAGAAGAATCTCTGTCATGTGTGTTGCTGAATCTAGGCTAACCTGCTCTACATCATTTCCTTTTCACTCCTCTTGTGCAGCTGCTCTGGTTCCTTGCCCACACTATTACACCACAACTGCTCATGTTCAAGAGATACTGAAATCATACCCCCGTCAAAGGAAAAGGAAAGGTGGAGCACTTGCCTCTTTCAGTCTTTTGATGACATAGACTTTGTTGTTCCTCTGACCTTTGTAGACATCAGCAAAAGTACCTTCACAAATCCTGCTCTTGTCACTGAAACCATTTGTGGCACTAGTGACTTCCTTCTGGGTCCACAACAGGCTCCCACTGGGGAGATCAGTCATTGTCTCCTGCTGAGGAGTAGAAGAGCTGCAAGGCTACACATTTATAGAAGAAACAAGATTATCTCATCGAAATTCGTATGCTGTTTCCTTCTTCCCAGTGCCACGTTTTCTGCCCCAGGATTCAAGCAGTCACTGGGACAGGCGGCACAGCACAGTCCCTCACAGGGCTTCCCTCCCTCTGGAACACCTGCCCTGATGTGTTTTGCTGGTGTATGAACAGTAGAAGAGACTTGAAACCAGCTCCCAACTTGCCTTCCCGCCCTTCCCTGCCAACAGGCCACAGTTTTGTTTAGCAGTCTGTGTATTTATCTGAAGTGATGGGAGTTTAGTCACCAAAGATACTCATCTGTATGGCTGGGGCACCTGTGAAGAACCAGCTGGGTCACAAAGCAGGGGCCCTCACAGTGCATTTACAGTCTGGTAGGAACTTGGCATCTACTCCTGAAGCATCTGGTGTTAGTTGCACCATAATTTGTTGCTTCCAGAGTGGCAAGTCAATTGTAATAACAATGAGTTCCACTGCAGCCTAATCAGGCAGCTTTCACAACCTTAATGTGCTCCAGACTTGAGAAAATAAAACCTTAACTCCCTCTCAAGAAGCTCTACAGCATTCTTTGCAGCAATCTTCTCTTCTGGTTGGTGCTCCTGAACCCTGTTATTCTGGAAGGGTTTACAGTCTTAGACACACACTTCTTTTAAAAAACTCAGACAAAATAAACCAAAGAAAACAGTCCAGGACAGAACCATGGTGGGACCAGAGCGTGCACATGGACCTGGGAAACGCTGAGAACCCCCAGGATGGATCTGGCTGTACTGTCTGAAAGACTAGAGAGCTCCCTACAAGGGAGGAAAGAACAGGAGGCGGTGTGCTGAAATCATTAGGAACATGAGGGGAACTTTCACCATGTAAAAGTGAAAGCCCCAGTAAAGCACTGGAATGGGGGCTCAGAGAGGTGATGGATACACCATCCTTGGGAGTTGTGTCAGTCACACCAGGCTCAGGGCCACCTGCCTTGTGTTTGATACTAGCATGGTTTTGAGCAGAAACCACTTTGTAAGTATAAAACTGAAAGGAGTCAGCCATTCTGACTAGTCAGAGGTGTGTGTTGCACTGTCCTACAACCACAGCAGAAATGTTGAGGCCTCTGTAAAATCTGTACTGGAAAGTTCTTCAAAATGAATTGCTGTCTGTGGGTGTTACCCGTGCTGAGCTATGCAGTGGGCAGTATTGTTCCCCTCACTGGCAAAAGGTGATGTAAACCTCCAGTAGTCTCACTGTAGCAGCACTGTTACATCCAGTCCAGTCACTGGGTCTGTATTTATACAAGTGGAGGGATAAACTTTAATTGAAAAAGCCCACAGAATGTCCCAGACCATAATAACCACAAGTGCTAAAGGGATTTACCTTCACACTTGAGGAGACAGGAGGATTGGACTGCAAGGATTTCAGAAGGTCTCTTGGGGGAGGTGGTGGAGAAGGGAGTGAATTCAAGGCTCCTTCAGAAACAGCACCTGAAATTGAAAATACACCTCATGTTTGTAACAGCACAGCCTGTGACTAATTATGAAAGTTTGGGGTATTTTATTGAATTTCCTAACCAGGGATCACCCATGACAAGCTGTCAAAATGTCAAATAGTGTGTGAAGATAGGAGCTGCTTTCCTGGTTCCTCTCTGGGAGCTGACTGCACAGCTCTTCAGTCCCACGTGGGGGCTTGGAGCTCCCCATGTCTATCTGGGGGCCAGGTGCTCTCCTCACTACATCCCATAGTGCTGCCTCCTCCCTTTGCAGACAGAGAGGAGCCTGCTGATGTCTGCCTTGATTTCCTTTGCATAGAGGGAGGGCACAGGGTATGAGATGTATGCATTGATATGGTCCTCGTATGGAGCCAGGATGGGACCTGGGTGTTCCCAGAGACTTGGGCAGGGTCTTGAGATCCCACAGGATACATCCAGTGTCTCTCAAAGGAAGGAGGAACACCAGGCTGTGTGCTGAAGTTAGGAATAAACAAGGTCAGCAGACCACAGTGCCAGGAAAAAGGCAAACAGCCAAATGTGACCACTGTGAAGAGCACAATACATTCATGGGAAGCCGCCGTGTCTATAGGGGCACTGCAGTGTCCAGGCAAAGTCAGAATCTATTCCTTTCCTTACCACCTGCTGGGGATACTCCCAGGTGAGAAGAGTCTGGTGCTGGCAACAGCCTTATCTCGTTCTCTCTCTCCCTGTTTTTGTTCTCTGTGGGAGGCAAAGATATGTTCTCCTGTTTAGGAGGCTCTACCGGCTCCTGTTTTTCAGGGGTGGAGGTGTTAGAGGACGATGTCCCTTCAAAAGAAAAGAAATGGAAGGTGAAGATTACCAGGGAGACCAGTGTCTGACTCACCTCAGTTATCAGGACATGACCCCAGCCTGGGAAGCAGACTGCCAGTCAGCATGAGCACTGAAACCAACACTCAGGCTGTTTATTGTTGAATTGCTGGAACACTGTTGGTTTGTAGATCCAGAGCATATTCATGACATGAACTGCTACTGAAAGTTAGTCAGAAGTGATAACTTCAGCCAAATATCAGTGCTGACTACACAAACCATACATGGTCTCTTCCAATAAGGAGTTGGCAGTAGCAGTGTGCTTAATGTTCTATATGACTTCCTGCACCCAACCATCACAAACACCTCCAGGCCAAAGAAGGAATCCAGTTCTTTGCTGTGGGGCTGAGAGGAGGCCTGATGGATTTGCATTGGGTTTAGTCAGTGACATATTTTCAGGTTATTTTGTCCCATTTTAGGGTCCTGACCATGCTCATTCCCAGGAAACACCTTCCCACACAGAACTGTCTGGAGTAAAGAACCCACGTTATGAACAGAGAGAAACAAACTGGAGACAATCAAGGGCAAACCTAAAAGAGGTCAAAGGTCAAGACTTTATGATATTTAAGGAAAAATTAAAGGCCAAATTACTGATTCACTGCAGCTCTAAAAGATCCTGTGTTGCAAACAGCTTGGCAAAATCTCAGAATCAGGCCTGAGCAAGCAACTTGACATCAGGTTAAAAGTACAGAGATACTTCCAGTGCACAGGGCTTGGAGAGGGAATTACTACAATTAGGTCAGGCTATAGTTAGGATGGGGAAGATAAACAAAAAAGATTCAAGACACTGTGGCATACTGTGAGAATCTCCTGAAGCAGCAGCTGAGTTCTTAGCCATGGCTACCTTCAAAAAGAGTTGGAAATGCCCAGTGTGCAGGAGGGATGACATCAGGACATGCTGCCTGATAACCACATTTGTAGTTAAAACCTTTCCCTTCTACCTGGCACCTTCTGTCAGCGACACAAAGACAAATCAAGCATCTTCTTAAAATCAAAGGGAGTGTTTTGTTTGGCCATAAAAGAAAATAAGCACAAATATTAATGTGAGGGGGTGTTGTCAGGCTGTCTATCGGCTTTGTGTCTTATGCCTGGTGATGATCTGGGCATCAAAAGCCGCAGCCCTCCACTCTCATCTGACATCAGATCATCTCTTTATGCTCTTTTTAGGCACAGAGCACTGGGAGCTCCCAAAGAGGCAGGAAGCAGCATGTGTCAGTTCTAATCTGTGCCCCTTACAGCAAACCAAGATCAGTGGGACCGCTGAAGGGAAGAGGAGCTGCGGCAGCTGCAGCATCCTCAGGCTGAAGAGCAGGAGCATATGGAAAGCAGTGATGGTCCGAGTGGGGATGCTGGTGTCAGGCAAGTCTCTTCCTCTGACCTCTATTTGGGGTTCGTATCCACTTTCTTCAGCGTCACATAGGAGTGCCTTCATGTTTGAATGAAACTAGGTCTTCAAAGAACTCAGAGCAGTCAGGTGTGTGTCTCTGGGTCAGAGTGCTGCGAAAAGCCACCTTTGATGGGGTTTTGAAATGAGCTCTCAAACAGCCCACAGACCTTTAGGCAAAACTGACAGTTCCCATGTTGTGCAGTTGTTGGCTTTTCCCTCCTGTACATTAACGTACAAGCCTCTAAAATTAGAATCACTTCCCTCTTTCAACCTATTTTTCAGGGTTTTTCAAGAATTTTGCAACTTCCTGTACATCAGACAAACAGGTCACCACTGAAGCTAAAGAACTGAGCTTAGCAGAGTGAGAAAAAATAATGAGTATGGGCATTCAGCAGCAGGACCAGAGGAGTGCCAGAAATCGCTGAGGAGAGGTTGCAGTTCCTGGAAGTGATCTGTCAGCAAAACTTCTACCTGGCACCTGATTCCCTTCAGCAGAATGAACAGAATCAGGGTGATGCAGGGACCACTGCTGCTTATGAGGGTGCCCCACAGAACAAGCTATGTACTCTCCATATCCGCACTGGAGGAATCACCTGGGTAAGCAGATTCAGACAGAGACAAAAAAGCAGAAATAGAGGGTGAAGACTTCAAAGATTTGTCTAAACCTAAAAAGATCCTGCTAGAAATCACTTCTGCTTATGACTGAGTACACACTGGAATGTCCGTCTTGGGTTAATTCCAGAAACAACCTATTTCCACATGGCAGAACAAAGTCATCTGGACTTTCTGCCCCTGGAACGAGCATGAAGTCTTGCCACACACTTCAGTGTAAAACACAACTACAAGAAGCTTTTTTAAGAAGATCTTTACATTGTTGTTTTGCAATTTATTGCATTTTAATTGATCTGGGAGAAAGATTAATCATCCAGAAACATAACAGCTGATCTCCCCACAGGATTTGGCTCTTCCCTCCTCTTCTAAACCCTTTTATCTATCTAGCCTTCACATGGCTATACAGAATTGAGTCAAACCCAAAATCCCTTCTCACCCTTACGAAGCCCTTCAGGGAACAGGCCGACCGGAGAAACAAAGGTTTGTTGTATCTGCTGCCTGAGCTCAGGGCCCTAAGGAGCACGTGCCCCTCTCTTGCCATGCCCCCTCACACCCACTCCCCATGCTGGCTGCCTGGCCTGCAGAAGCTGTTGTGAAGACCCCAGCACCTTGCATCAGCCAACTGAGATTTTCCGAGACGGAGCCTTCCCTCAGGAATCGCCCGGCGTGCGTCCTCCTCCGGCCAGGAGGAAGTTGAATCAGTTTTACTTTTAAGAGGGGGAAACCCCTTAGTTTGTGCAGCCTGTGGCAAGTGAAGCCAGCAAGTCTCTGTGCTGGCTCAGGCTGGGGCAGAGCTCGTGTTCTTCACAGCAGCCAGCCCAGGGCTGTGCTTTGGAGCTGTGCTGGGAACGGCTCTGACAGAGATGTGCCTGTCCCGGCTGCGCAGTGCTTGCACAGAGCCAAGGGCTGCTCTGCTCCCCACCTCCCCGCCCATGAGGGGCTGGGGGGTGTAAGGAGCTGGGGGGGACACAGCTGCTCCACTGGCAAAGGGATGCCCAGGCCATCTGGCATCACGCTCAGCACATACAGCTGGGCAGAGGGAGCGGGGATGACTTCCCCAGCCCCCGTCACACGTGCCCGCTGCCCTGGGCAAGGCTGAACAGCTGCCTGCCACGGGGAGTGGGGAAGGGAGCCCTCGGTGTGCTCGGCTCTCACACAGCTTCTGCTTCACCCACTGAACTGTCTGTGTCTCACTCTTCCTCTTCCCCTTCTCTCCCCCATCCCAACGGGGGGAGCGAGCGCTGCGTGGGGTGAGCTGCCAGCTGGGCTCAGAATCACCTGGAGAAAGCTCCAAACAAAGGTCAGTCCCAGAAGCAGAGGAGAAGGTGGGTAATGGCCTCTGGTGCCAGGGCTGCAGTCAGGTGCGTGTTGTGCAAGGCACAGTGGTATTTACTTAAGAGAAAACCAGTCAGACCAACAGGAGGAGGATGAATGTTTCTGTGCAGTGATGAGCAATGTTTTCCTGTGTGTCTGTTGTGAATGGCAATGTTGCTGGAAGCTGCTCTTGGACTGGAAGACTAATTCTTTGCATTTTACATCATCAGGGAGACAGATCTTGGTTCTCGTGTAAAAAGCCCTCTCAGGGGGTTTAGGCTGGGCTTTAAACTGCTGCCTCTCAGGGGGTTTAGGCTGGGCTTCAAACTGCTGCCTCTCAGGGGGTTTAGGCTGGGCTTCAAACTGCTGCCTCTCAGGATTCAACCCAGTGCCAGACTCTGGCCTGTGCACACAGGACCCAGCTGACTGACTGGCCAGGGACCCTCTGCACAGCTCTGGGTGTCCTGGGGGGGTTGCTGAATGCACTGTACATCAGCTTGACTCCACCAGCATCAGGGTTTGCAACCAATAGCTCCCTGAAACTAAAGACATGGAGCTTCTCTGGGAGTGACTGGGGACTGCAGTGTGCTGAACTAAACTCAGTTTGAAATCTACTTAGGGTCTTGTTTTAAAGGCCTGAAAGAGAAGACCCTCTGCCTTGGGGTAAAAGAAGCAGCAGCTCAGTCATTACAAGAAGTGATTTTTCTAAGCTTTTTGAACTCAGCTTTTGCCAAAAGGGCAAAAATTAACCCATGTGAGAAGGAAAAGGCATCCTACTCAACTGAATGAAACCAGCCTTTTCCATGACAGATAAAAATTATGTTGAAAATCACTGCTGCTGTTAAGTATTGGTAAAAACATTCCATCACTGTTCAGCTCTTAAGTTTCTCAGCAGGAGAATGCAGTTTGGTTTTTCTCAATTAATTACAATGTATAAAGTGGGATTTCAGAAATACCAATGCAGTCTGTAAAGGAAGACCCTGAAATGAGCCAGGGCTAAACAAAGGTGGGTCCCAGAACGTGCTCAAAAGAATGCAAGGCCTGTAATTAATTAAAGGTGTGGTAGGTTATACTGTGTTATGTAAGAGCACCCAGACACAATCTGTATGGACCAGGAATCAGCAGTGTTAAACCTGGCGCAGGCACAGAGCAAAAGTGTCATCGAACAGGCTGCCCAGAGAGGTGGTGGAGACACTCCAGGTCAGGCTTGATGGGGCTCTGAGCACCCTTTTATAGTTCAAGGTGTCCCTGCTCACTGCAGGGTGGAACTAGGCAGCCTTGGAAGGTCCCTTCCCACCTAAGGCATTCCATGGTTCTATGATCTCATGATGGACGGGACCATCTACTCCAGAGTGTCCATAAACATACCGTTGCCAGGGAGCCAGGCTCCCTGCACTGGGGATATCCAACTCAGGCTTTTTCAATGAACAGATTAAAATAAATACCAAAACCTCAGCATCTTGTTCTCAATCCTGCCCAATCAGACTGGACCCTCAGGGCCCCACTGTGCGTTACCAACCGAGCTACTGAGACAGAAATTAAAGATCCTTGAGCTCCCTTTCCTGTAGCTCACTGTGCCTTCCCAAGGGGTGAGGAGAGAGAATAGGTACAGTCTCTAAGCTGACCCCCGTGGCAGGATTCCGTCAGCTGGTGGATCTGATGAATCAAAGAGCTGAACTGGGGCGATGCCAGAATCAGTTCTATGGGGCGAGCTGCTCAGGCAGGGCCTGTGTTAGGGTGTCTCATGTGTTAAGGCAGTTTGCTTGAAGGCTGCTTGTGCTGTTGTGCTTAATACTCCCCTTGGTCAAAAAAAGGGAAAAAAATAGAAACGTAGAGTATGGTGTTAAGGGGTTCTGTCTGCAGCTCCAGAGTGAAGGGTCATAGTCATGTAATGCCAGGAAAGTACAGAAAACCAGAGTGCTGGGCCAGAAACCCACGGTGTGTTACTGGACTTTCCAGGAGGAAGGCCTGGGGCTGGCAGCACTGCCAGCTGCCCTGCATGGGGCCGGGCAGGCTGCTGCCCCCACGGCCGCTCCCGGGCCGGCGCTGACACTGGGGATACCTGTGAGGAAGGGACGTGGCCTCCTCCTCCCCCCCTCCAGCTGGGGCAGTGCAATGCAGAAAGACAGACGGTTGTCCAGATTTCATGGTAGAACTGGATTAAGGTACGATTTGAGTTACAGACAGGGAGGGCTGGAATGTAAACATCATTTCCAATGGAAAAAATGGAAAGGAAAATGATAAAGTGTCATGACTTCTATAAAGCAGTTAATTTACCTTAACTTAATTAGGCACACTAAGTTCCAGCTCTAGTCATCCTACCTCAGGAAAGAGAGATCTGAAATAGAGCGACCTGGAAGAGTTACAGACAAGGAGTTAGAAAGGACTACAGCTGTTTAATTTATGGAGGGATTGTGGAGAACGTACGATGGGAATAGAGAAATCTGAAGTGGGATAAAGACACAGCAATACAGGCACTCAATTAACCACTTCTCTTTTCACAACCCTTTTCTCCTGGCTGCAGGGGCTAAACCAGTTACACATTTTGCTACTCTGGGTTTGTTGACAATTAGAGTATAATGTCAGAATTTCAGGAAGAAACAAGAATGTATGAAAACCCAAACCACTAATAATTGAGTTGTGATTTGAAACCCTGCACAATGCATGAACGTACCACCTCTGGTTCAGAGCACAGCCAGAGTCTCTCTGGCACCTCTCAGCATCTAAGAGGGCCACTACAAAGGTGGGATGATGCAGGAGAGGGATCGGTGGTTCCTCATCGACGTCCCTACCTCTCCTTTCCCACCACAAATTCTATGTAAGAGAGGAGAAAATCAGAATCAGAGCAGAAATTTTAGAATTTGAGCATGGGACTCCCAGAAAAGAAGCTTCTTCAGCTGGCCAGAGAGGTTTACTGGGTGGGGTCTGGGTGCTCTGAGAAGCAGCGCGCGCCCCGCGGGAGGAGGAGCAGCTACTCACAGTCCAGGATGACTTGCGCCGCGCGGTAGAGCTGCAGGCCCTGCAGCAGGTCCAGCAGCTGCGGCACGGTGGCCAGCCTCACTCCCCACCACCACATGAGCTCCCTCGTTATGCTGATCCCTGTCTTCTCCATGCACTTGATCTTCCGTAGCTCTGTTTGGTCAGTTATCACGTAGGAGGCTGGTGGGAGACAAGGGGTGTTTCTGTTTAAAGGGAGGAAAACCAAGCAAGGGCAAGCAGGGCGAGCTACGGCGCACGGGACGCTCTGCTTTGTCCTCTGCACGCCTTCACCTGGAAGGGTCACAACAGACCAGCTACATGGGCATGGAGGAAATTCAGGTCCTAAAGCAGGATATTCCTTTGACTATTCTGGAAAAAATGTCTTTATAACAGAGACCCAGAAAGAAAAGCAGTCACGCTGCCCAGCTCATCTTTCCCATCATCTTCCTTCACTTTCACACTTGGTACCAAAGTAACTTTGGATGGAATTCCTGGCGTGATTCTCCCAGAAGAGGTAACAGGGGCCAGTGAGGCTGCGCTCCTGCCTGCGTGGCCAGTGACCAGTTTTACGGTAAGCCAAACTGTGCCTGAGTCACCTGGCTGCTATTTACAGTCAGATAAACCTGTCAGAGACATGCAGCTATTTTAGGAGCAGGTGATGCTGTGCTACAGCTCACCCTGCATCACTCATCCCGACCCCGGAACACACACACTGTGCTGGTTCCAGCACCCTTCTCACCGGGTTACCCCCACGTGTCCCCCTCCCCCGGCTCAGCTGCGCCCAAGGTGCCCGGCGCAGCGACGCGAGGCGGGCCGGGAGGCGAGGCCGCCGGAACGGCAAAGCCACGGAGGTGCCGAGGGATGGGATACGTGTTTGGGATGGGGCCACGTCCCAGCTTCCCCACGTGGCACTGCCCGCCCTGGCAGCTCTGCGGGCTGTGGGGCAGGACGGGATGGGAGGTGGCAGCCTGGCAGAGAAAGAAACCGGGGTGAAGTGCCCGCACACAGCCTGTGAGGCAGGGAGACCTTGTCAGCCCCGAGCTGCCGGGCTGAGCCGAGCCCGTGCGTCTCCCGCAGCAGCAATACCTGCCGATGGTGCCGGTCTGACTCAGACCCGCTCAGCCGACCCCGCGTGCTCAGCCTCCCACTGCGGGCAGAGAGCTGAGAGGTTTGAGGTCAGGGGTAGGCTGGAAACAAGGGCTCCCGAGCTCACCCCACAGCTGGGTTTAAAAGGACTAACATACAGTTTTATGGGTCTGAAGACAGGGGAGGTGGATCCCACCCTGGGTCCGCAGGTTTCGCGGGGTATCAGTTTACTCAGCAGGGTCAGTGAAGTCTTGAACAAAATTAAATCATATTAAATAAAGGAAGGGAGGTCAAGTGGGAAGAGAGACAGGTTCGGGCTGTCCGGACTGGGACACAGAAAGGAGAGTGAAACACTCGGGGACTGCGCTCCCTACACTTACCAACTTGACACGGCCAGGACCGAGGGAAGCGGGGACAGCGAGCAGGGGGGAGAAGTGAAGGAGGAAAGGGAAAAACAGAAGGTCTAAGCACACGGGAGGGTGTTGTGAAAACGGGCGAGCNAGCACAGAGGGGTGTGCAGCAGCAGGGAGCGAGGGGCGCGCGGCTGGCTGCCCGGGAGGGAACCCAGGAACTCCAACCAACTCATCGGAGGTTTGCTGGATCCCCAGAACGGCTCCCGGAGATCCCTGCGTGGGAATTCCCTCCCGACAGGCCGTGCCCTCTGCGCCCCGGCCAACGGCTCGGCCAGAGGCCCCACGCCTGACCCCCGGCCCCACGCCTGACCCCCGGCCCGAAACGCGCCCCGGCTCCGCGTGCCCCATGGCCACGCCACCGGCCTGGGGAGCGCCAGCCCCGCGGCCAGCCCCCCGCTCACCGAATC
>VZTU01000091.1:0-16940 GCA_013400835.1 Zapornia atra | reverse complement strand
AGGGATCTCCTGGAAAGAGTCCGAGGGCANAAGTTGGAGCACAGGAAGTTCCGCACCAACATGCGGAAGAACTTTTTCACAGTGAGGGTGACAGAGCACTGGAATAGGCTGCCCAGGGAGGTGGTGGAGTCTCCTTCTCTGGAGATATTCAAGATCCGTCCGGATGCCTACCTGTGCGATATGAGCTAGGGAGCCTGCTTCGGTTGGACCCGATGATCTCTTGAGGTCCCTTCCAACCCCTATGATTCTGTGATTCTGTGGGGTTTTAACAGGGCACCTCAGAAGCACACATAGGAACACTCAGCATGAAAAATATGAGAGCTATCTAGTGAAAGGACATCGTCTATTAATCGAACCAAGCACCACGTAACTGGGCAATGTACAGAGAAGGCATTCAGCAGCCTTAGGTAATGTCTGGGGAGAAATGCAGCCAACACCTTACATACTAGTAAAAGCAGTATTTTATAGTAAGCAAAGATTTCTAATGATGAGTGAGTTGTGTGTCACATGTGTCAGCAGTGAAAATAGAAAATTCTGTCTGATAAACAGAAGATCGTATAGCCTGGAAAATGAACCAGCCTTTTAAAACAAACCAAATTCTGTCCTAGGCTGAATGATAAACGAAGGGGAGAGCTCCAAGCTGTAACTAACCAATACATTTCAGTGTTAGAAGATCTATTTTTAATCTTGGTTCTGACCACATTTTGTAAATATGCTAAAAGATAGTGCAGAGGAATGGAAAAAAATTCCAACTGCCTTAGACCGACACTAGTGATCTAATGAAAAAAGATTCTGAATGGCCCCCAAGCCCAAGAGCAGGCTGGGAAAACTACTGTGTGCAACCCAACCCCTAACTCACTAGGGTCTCCTGCAAGGCTGACACCAAATTTAAAGGCTTATTTAGTCCTTTGGGATCTCTGGACATTCAGCTTTTTCCCCGATGGAAACCACTCCATTTTTATTCATCCAGAAACATGTTACTGTTCTTTGACATTTCCTTTTTGCTTTTCATGTCCATTCCTTTGTCTGGAGTCTCCATGTACTGTAAAACCCTAAGATTTTAATTTTTTTCTTCAAGTTTGGAATACTGTTCTACATTTCCCACAGAAGCAGTGTTTTAGCCCACAATGCAAATTCCAAATGGGAGGCAATAAAAGTTTTGAATTAACCATCCTGCTTTGTTACTGCCAGGGCTTTCAGCTTTACCATGGAAGTTAAGCAACTAGAAATTAAACCAGTTATCCCAGGTACTTAAGAACACCAACTATAGGTAGTAAGGACCAAATCAGTAAAAACCTCACCCTGATCCCAGGTGTATTATGTAAATACGGTTTAGTACCATTGCCATGGATTTGCTCCGCAGATTGTATGGATTCACCCCATTAGCATAAGCAAAAGAACATATTCGCAACAACTTTTTTGTTTATAAATTAATTTCCATTTCCATTGTCGGTCATCAAGATGAAATGTTATAACTCTGAAATCAGCCTGTCACTTATGTAATTTGAAAACCTCCTGACTTAGAGCTTACAAGCATACTACTCCTACACACATGCACTCCTAGGAAAATTAACCTTCAAGTCAACGAATATCGAATTCTTACATTATTTTCAGCATCTCGTCTCTCCACAGTAAGTGTGTACTGGATAACAACATAGTTGATACAATCCTAAATTCTCTGAAGCATGAGAGAGGACATAAAAAGAGCTACAGACCAACCAACCACTGTCCTGACCACAGAACCCCCAAGTTCAAAGATTAAAAAGACGCTGTGATGTGGTGAAATGGAGGCAGAATGTAAGGACAGAGAAACTCAGGGAAGACATAAACCCCATTATTTCCCAACTTGACAGCAGCCCTAAAAGTGGGCTAGTAAGGAAATTAAAGCACTGGAGGCCACTATGATACATTATAAACAGATCAATACCATAAAATGTCACATGTATCTTCTTTCCCTTCTTTCCAACATTTTCAATATCATTGACCTTTATAAAGAGGTACAGAGCTGTGAGAAATAATCTGATTCATTTTGGCTAATTCTATAAACCTAAAAGCATCAAAGAGATAAGTCAAGCCAAGAGATATTACTTACATTTTAAATAAGTTAAAGGTCTTCCTATAATAAAAGGTGTTCTTTTTTCAGAAGAGTATCAAAGAGTCCTGTAATCTACATGGGGCAGTTCAAATTTTCAATAGCATTGATAGTTTGAGAAAAGAAAATAACCCCAAACAAACAGAAAAAAAAAACCCAAAAATCCTGTCTCAAAATTGCTATTCCATTAATATCAAAGAAATTTGTGAAAGTCTATTGGTCTGAGCAAAATTTCACTTATACATTTCCTCAGTTCCAGGTTCAAATTTTGACCAGAGCATGTGCCCGTCCTTAGGCTAACCAGGAATGTTCCTGTGAGGTTCAAATTATTTCAGACAACTGTTTCGAGACTGTAATTTCTCAACTGACTGCCCTACCCATCTCTTGGTTACATTGAACTGGCACTCTCCCTTCCTCCTCCATGACCTCTAAATGCAGCCTTTCCTGAAGTTTCAGAAGCTCAGATTTTTTCCATGATCAAATTGTTATTTTCTCAGCAACCCCCGTGCTACTGTAAGACATAGGCTTGAGAACCATGAGTAAACTGCTAGATTAAACGTTTCACTGGTGTTTCCACTAGTTTGATGTAAAAATATTTAAGAAAGACTGCAAAAAACCACCACCAATTGCAAGGAACAATAAGATATTCCTGCATTGCTGGGATCGGTGGTGTCAAATGTTAATGTCCTTACTGACAATATTCTCTGTGTTTCTCTAAAAGATTCATTATGTATGAATCACAGTACGCAAGTGAGAAGAAGTAAGAAGTACCTCTTTGTTGTACCATCTGATTGCAGTGGCTGACTTACAAACACATTGAACTCCTTAAGAAAAGCATGTCTTGGAATAGCTGGTGTATTTAAAGGATTTCTAAAAGGATTTAGAAAACTAATTTTAATCAGGCACATTCCTGCTACGTTACGGGTTCCATTTTATGTTTGCTTAGGGAGGAGGGTTATTTATACTGTTATTTTGAATCTATTATTTGTGCATTAGCTGTCCATGTCATGAATAGCATCTCAGGGAAGAGCTGATCCTTGCTCTTGAGAAGATATATGAAACTAGATATCCATCTGTGCAGAAATCTGATTGTTGGGATTTATAGTCATAGCATCTTTCATTACTAAATGCTTTCTCTGTGGCTCTAATTCCATGTTATTGCACAGGACAGCAAGAGAAAACCTTTTAAATACAGAAATCAACATTGAGCAGCTGTGAAAATCATAGCAATTATAGCAAAGGCAGTAGTCAGGTAAAGCTAGAATATTCTGTGCATTCACACATAACCCAAGACTGAAATCCAGGTCAATTATTTCTAGGTTAACAGTAAAAAGTAGAGGGAATGTGCTTTAAAAAGACTACAGTTCACTCTCTGGTTTAATACTGTGAATTGCTTTACTTTTCATCAGAGATGTACTAAAGAAGATGTTTTCTTCAGAGATGTACTGCAGAGATACTACCTACCCATGAAGCAATAGTATATTCTGGAGAGGGTAATAAATATCTGAAGTCATAGCTTACACAAAAGTAAATGTTCTCTCTTTCCATTCTTCTTAGTTAGCCAAGACAGCCACATATTTTGTGGGTATCAAGTAGGAATATTGAAAGCATGATAGAGCAGTGGCTCCTCAATTTCAATAGAAATTTTTTCCAGTTAGGAAAACCACGTCCCAGCACCACTCAGACAGAGCTGTAGCAAGACCACTTATTACCTTAGGACCCAGTATGTTCCTTTCAGTGGGAAAATAGAAAGCCATCATTTTATATGAAATTCCCTAAATAGCCTTTCTGATGAATTTTCCCTGTTTTTTTTTTTTTAACATGGAATTTCAGTTCTACATGCCAAAGGAGATGGGCTGCTGATTAAACTTGTTTAATCACACACCATCAGACTGAAGACCTCCCACTACCTGCTGTAACTGTCCCCTCACTGTCTCAAAGTGTTTTGACTTCATCTGTAGCCTTGTGTAAGAGAGTCATTTGTCTGGTATGTATTTATATCACTGCGATACCAGTCCTCTGTTTCCATAAACTGATTTTCAGTGTGTCATTTCCATGTATGTCACCCTATTGCACATTTCAAAGCTACCCCAAAGTAATTATGATGAGATGCCCACACTAATATAGAGCTGAAACTGTATGCCCAGCATGAAGCTGCTTTCGAGTACATACCCCATGGAACAGCTTTCTCTGAGAAGAGTAATACAGCGGTGGTTTTGGGTGGTACTTTACTAATGCTACACACACATTTGTCCACAAGAAAAATTCATATCAGAATAATTAACAATACATGTCGCGACTCATTAGGATCAGGACAGGAAATTATTGCTGCTGGCAACACAAGTGACAGACACAAGTCAGCTAGTGGCAAAGACGTGTCACTCCCTCTAATCACACGGTGGGGGTGGGGAACACGAGATCTCTGCTGATCACAAGTACTTTCTCAGTTTAAATTTAATACTCGTTTTGATTAAAAGGTTTTTCACTTTAATCTTACTTAATCAGATAAGACTTGGTACCATGTGTATGAGGCAGTATCTATGACTCACAGCAAACTGCTCCTTAACAGTATGAATGCAGAATGCAGTTCTTGCCTAAAGAGGAGGAAATTATGTTTGTAAGTACATCGCTTCTTGAGAAATAGCAAGATTCATAATTAAACTACATAATGAAATAGTATCATACCTTCTTATCAGACACAATAAAAGCAGTGTGAACACGTAATACCTTTGTATTAAATGGCCGGTGTTAATGAAAGCAGACAAAAATTGTGCCTTTCTTGACGAGGCAAATTTAGATAGAAATAAAAAGGTAAAGGTAAATTCTTCCAAAGTTTCAGAATATTATGTGCAAGAAGGTGTGATTATAACTAGTATAGTTTGATTAGTTTATATGCATGTATAATTCTCAGGACTGTATGAACAGTCAGCTCAACATCTAAGTGGTTATTCAGCCTCGCAGCAATCATGCCTGCGCAGCTGCAAGAGAGACGTTGAATTTTTGCACACATAGTTTTGTGTTTGCACAGATATTAGCCTCGGTTTCTTGCTGTAGAGGACTGAGGTCATGTCTACAACAGAAAGTTCTTCTGCCAGGACTCTGGGCTGATTACAGCTTGTACACATTGCACTGGAAGGACAGATTCATACTTGCTGAACCGCCCTTGCTAGCATCAAGTGTCGTCCCCTCAAAGTACATTTTAGCAAAAGATATGAAAAAACACTTTCTACTGAGCCTAGTAACTCTACAGAGCACAGGGACATCTTGACATGTTGCTGTGAGATGTCAACAAGGAACTCGGGTTCAAATTCTCTTAATCCCCTTTCCTCCATCCCACTACATTTTCCCCATGCTTTGACTTTCACATTTCTCTTTCAGAGTTTTCATGATGCCTTTTCCTCTTTCTGTTCAATATTGCAATCAGAATAGAGCCCCAGAGAGAGAAGTGGCATACCAGAGCCTACTCACAGTCAAAAACTCCCCACAGACTCTACTCCCAAGGTAGCCTGTTTACCACAGCTCCCCTGGAGCTCCCTTGGAGCTGTGGTAGACACCCAGTGGAATGGTTGATGATGGCAGTGCAAGAAAAGGGCAAGATCTCCTAGACATCTTACGATCAGCACTGCAGAGCAGAACAGTAGGAAGCAAGCGTTAAAGAATGTGCTGTTATAATACATTACAAATCCAGGAAAATCACCAGTGACCCCGGATTTCACAAAGGTTGAAACATCCTCTGGCACAGAGATACTGGTGACAGCAGATAGTGATTGTTCATTTGTCAAACTCAGCCCAGATCTTGATTCACCAGGGGCAAGAAGGGCCAGGGAGTTTACAGCACTGTTACAGAGGCTCAATCTGCTTTGGCGTAGCACAATACCCACACAGCCTTACTCTTTTTTCATATCCAAAATCTGGCTCTGTTTGTCCAAGACAGTTACCAAAGGTTAATGAAGTTGCAAGCTGGAAAGCCCAGCATGGGAGCAGATAGTCAGGTATGCCAGGACTGTGGCAACAGGAACAAGACACAGATTTGAAATAATGGGATACCTGAATTTTGGAAAAGATAAAGGTATGGTGCTTAACCTAGTTTGACTCACCTCATTGTTTTTCTGGAGTCCATAGGAACAGGGGAACAACCACACTGACTGGTACAAAAGGAGCAACTAGCCTTGTGCTTCTCTGGCCAGCAACAGATGCTGAGAGAAAAGCTGGAGACCAGGCAAGTGGTAGCATTTCTCCAGAGCACCCTACAAGTCTCAGCACTTCCTATGTCAGAGGTTTTCACATTGTATTTCATAGCCTTCAATGAATTCCTATTCCAGGAACTTGTGCTGTTGCTTTTTGAAACCCCGTAATATTTCAGTATCCACAGCAAGCTGTGGTAAGAAGTTCTGCACTGTTTTGGAAATTGCCTATGGAACTCCATTAATGAGCTTGCTTTGAACAAGTAGCTAATTTAATCTAATATTCATTAGATTGTATAACGTAGGAGGCAGCAAGAAATGTTCTGTTATTTACTGTTTCATGGCCATGTGAGACCTCATAGTCTTGTACGATAACACAGACTTAAGCAATGTGGTTCTTTCATGAACAGCATTCACTAGGTGGGGACGGTATGTGGCAGAGCCCTGGGATAGGCTGCCCAGAGAGGCTGTGGAGTCTCCTGCTCTGGAGGTATTCAAAACCTGCCTGGATGCCATCCTGTGCAGTCCGCTCTAGGTGAACCTGCTCTGGCAGGGGGTTGGACTTGATGATCTCCAGAGGTCTCTTCCAACCCCTGAAGCTCTGTGATTCTGTGATGCTGTGGCCTTCTAAATATAAAATATTTTCCAACAAAACCAATGGGCATACGATTCCAGGAGCTACATTTGTGGATTTAAAGAGCCAGTGCTAATCTTAGATGGCTGTTTGCTTCCCTGGTTTATGCTGACTAGCAAGAGAGAACCGTTTGCCTTTTTCTGAACAGGGACAACAAAGCTGTTGAATGTGTACCAAACATTGAAAATCCTGGCAGTGACTCACAGCTAGGCAGAACTGCAATGAGTTGCTGCTGTATGTTATGTTTTCCATAATATTTGTGGAGCAAAAACTAGCTGGATGGAGGGGCGAAGTGTAAGGACAACTGATTTGGAATAACCTGGCACAATCAGAAGAGCTCAGCAAGGCTGTAAAGATCCCTTTAACATCCAGTCAGAACTGCATGGCATGCTGATTTTGTCTAGTTGTTTGCATAGTCGGCTTGGATTGGGATTTTTCATAATCTGCAGGTGCCTGTTTTACATAGGGCAGAGGGGATGTTGGAGCCTGTAAATATGTAAAATAGGAATGTCATTCGGTAGCTAGATCATTATTTGAAAACAAAGGTATGTCAAATCGTGATAAAGAATGTGCAAACAGCAATAAGAGCAATACACTTCAGAGTTTATGAACTTGAACATCAATATTTTTTTTTAAAAACAGTCACCCAAAGATGTGTGTGAAGTATTTTAAGAAATACTGTAGTTTTTCCCACAAGTCCGTGTACGTTTCCTTCTACCTCTTTCTCCTACCCATGGAATTCCTGTTACACACTTCCTAGACCTCCCACCTGCTTTTCTTCAGCCATATTGTGCATTAACCCTTGGTGCTGGTCCTTGGACTTGAGCATGCGCAGCCATTGTATCACATACTCCCACAGATCTCTACTAATGCACTTGACAAGCACGGGGGATGTAAGCTGCCCTGCTTTTTCTGAGCTTCTTTTCCTAGTCAAGGTCAATTAGTAGGGGGCTGTGACTTTGAAAAAGACAAATAAGCACATTGAATAAAATGTCAAATGAGGAAAAATAAAACCACTTTGGTGAAAATTTGGAAAGGGTTAGATTTGCTTCAGGACTGTTGTCACGGTTTAACTCCAGCCAGCAACTAAGGAGTACACAGCCACACACTCTTTCCACCCCCTAGCAGGATGGGGGGGAGAGAATTGGAAGGGTACAAGTGGGAAAACTTGTGGGTTGAGATAAGAACAGTTTAATAATTGGAATGCAGTAACAACTCCCAACTCCTTGTACACCCCCAGCCTCCTGGCTGGTGGGGTAGGGTGAGAAGCAGACAGAAAAAGCCTTGGCTCTGTGTGAGCACTGCTCAGCAGTAATGAAAACATCTCTGTGTTATCAACACTGTTTTCAGCACAAATCCAAAACACAGCCCTGTACTAGCTACTACAAAGAAAATTAACTCTATCCTAGCCAAAAGCAGCACAGCTGTTCCACAATTCAGGCCATCAAAACCATGAAGGGAGTCCTCAAAGACTTCATGAGAAGTGTTTGTGGCAAGAAAAATGACTCCCAGGGTCACTGGAGCCACACTGGCACTGGACTGCTAAACAGAAGCCAGTGGAGATGAGCACTGATTGCTGCCTGGACTTAAGCTATTCATAACTTGAGTGCAGGCTCTTGCCATGGATTCTATGCAGGATGGTCCAGCCTAGATCTATGCGGTTTGAAGTCCTCATGGTTATCTGAAGGGTCAATGCCCCTTCAATCTCCTGAATAAATTCATCACTACTGGTGCTGCCAGGAATCCTTCCTTGTGGTCAGAAATGGTGCCCTCTTTCACTTGTGTGAGCTGGGATCCAAATATGGTTGGAAGATTTTTGGTAGTCAGAAATGGTTCTAAAGAGAAGCACCAGACTATCCCTTGCCTTTCTTCATCTAACAGTGCAACTGAAACAGCTGATGTTGTTTCGCATCCTTGCTGCCTGAAGAATTATGTTGCTTGCAGAGGTAATTTTACTAAGGAGATGGAAAGCTGGTTTCACCAGGAAAAATATTAGCCCAAGGCCTTTGCAGTGCAAGCTAAGTTTGAGAAATTTTTATAAAAAATACTGCAAAAAACCTCAGCCCTACAGTACGAGCGCAAAATGGCATTATTTACCATACTGCAGGTCAGGACTGATTCTCTAATGCTGTGCTTTGTCTCAGAAAGACATTTTGTATTATGTAGGTATGAATATTTTAAGTTACTTTCTTTTTATGAAAACTAGATGCAATAGAAAAACACCAACACTGGTCTCCTGTGGTTTAGAAACTGTGCAGAAAATACTGTAAACAATTAGCAAATCAACATTTTTATTTGTTTTACGTGATAATGCCCATAACAAAATGTGCCAGTTTGGGAATACTGTTCAGAAAAACACTCGAGGGAGGAATCTTGCCAACAATAGCTGTATCAACAAACAGCAACAATAACACATATGCTTTTACATAATTAGGATAATTGGCTTTATCTCTTAAAACACAGTTTTGTTCTTGCAGATTAATTGACAGGGCAAACGTTCATGTTATCATACATTACTCAACCCTTGTTAACATGAATGTATCTTCTCAGTCTTCACCACATATGTAAATGTCTACCACAACTTGACTGAAGTTGCTGCTAAATTGAGCCTTCGATGATCTCAGTACTGTTCTTTCCAGCTTCTGCTACCATATAGCTCCTCCACTCAGTTCCCTGGTGTACTCCATTGCCTGTGTGCCTATTCCTAGTGCAGCGATCCACTGCTCAGCCTTCTGCTTCTAGTCTGCTCTATTTTGCTGATGCAGTGATTCATCACCTCATCTAATCTCTGACTTACAAAGTGTGTTAGATAGCCCACAGCCAAGGAGATGAGGCGGTGAAAAGGTCTGCTGGGGGAAATTAAATGAACTTGGGATTTATCCTTCTTTAGAAAACAGTGCAAGATGTCTTCATCTCTGTCACCCCAAAGTGTTTTCACGGCAATAGTTCCTCCTTCTATGTGCCCTCCAACCTCTCTTTGAAAAAATCTCTAAATATAAACACAAGCAAAATACTGAAGTCAACAAACTTAACTGGAAAAAGAAGGATACCACCTGACTTCAAGCAGACATAGACACTCCTAGAAAGAAGAGAAACTCATTAAGCCCACTAGGAATATTGCAATTTAGAAGTGATTTTACACAGAAGATACCCCCACAGTAGGACATTACAAGATCCAAAGAAAAGATAGGGAAAGAGGGAGAGATGCATGGACAGGAGACTTTAAAGGAGAACCAAGATAGCTGGCAGGCAGCAGAAAAAAACGTCAAAGCTTTCTGTAAATATCCTGAGCCTGATGCAGGCATCAGTACAAATCAGTCCTTTTCCGCTGAATTTAGTGGAACTATATTATTTACAACAGCTCTGTGTGAGCCCATCTGCCCCTTTTTTGCTATAATTGGATGGCTAAGAAAAGAATAAGGGGGCTGTTTCCAGATAAAATTAAATGTGAGACATATTTTCTAGGAAAAGTCATATGGGATAATACATGTGTTGTTTCCCTGTCCAACCTTTCTTTGGCCAGCAAATGGCATGGCAGTCTTTGCAAAGGTGCCTCTGCCAGCGCATAGTGTTGTAACAAGATCTTACCACAGGAAAAAAGAAAGGGTAATTAGTGCCCTTTCAGAATTCCTGGCACACACACACATACAAACCAAATTTGACAAAATGTTGTACAATCTACTTTTGGATCAGAACATCTCTGGGCTTTACTAATAAGGCTTTGACTTCAAAAGTGCCTGAGCTCTGTTTTCATTCCTACCACATACTTGTGCTTCATTTTTCCATTCTTGTTAAGCATTAGGCTGTGACAAGAAGGTTCAGCATCCAACAGAAGTTGGTTTGGTTTCCTGTGAAAATTTACATTCAGAGCTTTATTAAGAAGAAGGACTTGGTTTTACTCGTTATCTTTGTAATTTTGACAGACACCTGGGGTGACTTTGTGGTCCTCAGCACCCATACGCGTATCTCCTGTTACCAGTACACTGAAGTGGCAGAAGTGCACATCAGAAGTGCACATTAAAACTCTGTCATTTGGAGTTCCTCCCTCTTCTCCACAAACAAAATGCTACCTATATTTGCTCTTCCCCTCCCACAGCGAGATAAAGAGGCTTAATCTTCTCCTGGGCTCTGCATGATCTTCTTTTATCTCCTTAGCTGTGTTCCATATAATGAAAGTGACATCACAGGGTGGCTTTTTGCCTCTTTCCACCTTACTTTAAAATTAATTACTGTCCTAAGTTTAGAACGTTTAGAAGGATTTTAATTTTTACTTGGCAATTTAAGTTTGCATACATCATTTTTATCTTTTTCTTGGGATGTATATTTTTAGATCAGTGACCTTTGGGATGTATGATTCATGCTGATTTAATTTTTTCCAGCTGGTACATTTTTACTTAAGCTGATACAAATGTGGTGAAACTGATACTTTTGCAATGAAACCAGCCATTACACACCTGTGCTCTCTTTTTTTTTAATTGGAAATGAATAGCATTTCCTTTCTCCTATTCTCTATTTTTTTCCAACAAGCCTGTAATAACCTTTTTGGGGAAAAAAATACAAATAAAATGCCCGTGCACCTGTACACTAATGCCACCTGTCACAGACCAGGAGCTATTCCAAATCAGATAACACTATCACAAAACTGTTAAAAGTCAAGCACATCTCCTATTTATTAATGCAAGTAACTAAATACATTAAATATTTTGTTCATCCATCAGACTGCAATAAGTTCTGTAAAAATGATTTTGTGATTCCTTGGGTTGTAATCTACACACATGTCATTCTTAGACCCTCTTTCGAAAATATTAACAAGCATGTCCATCAGCAGGTGAGCATTCAAAAAATAAATGTCATAGCATGTTAATTGTCCAGAGAAGCAAACCCGAGCTTTTAATGGGTTTCTTTCACAGAGGCTGTACCTTGCATGTGGGACCAAAGAGCATCTCCATGCTTACACAAGCAGGAATGTGTCCTTTCTGCATTTTTCTTTTGTCATGAGAAAAAAGTTGTCTTACCATCTCCAGTCCCAATCCCCTCCCTGAAATTCTCCTATTCCCCTACAAAACCAACACAAAGACTCACTTTGAGAATTTGATTCACCTTTGCTCTTTGGAGGAGGGACAGGCTTCACTTCCATATTACTTCTAATCGCAGAAAGACAACTCTAAGCTCCTACTTTTTCTACATAAAAGGGAGAATTATAAAACAGTAGCCTGAAAACAAACAAACAAACAAAATAAACCCCCAAAAACCCCAATTGTTACAGGACTATGAAAATGAAAGCCTTGGGGAAAAACCCTGGGGCCTCTTGGTTCACGTACAAAGGCAACATCAAACTTCATGATCATATTAGGTGCAAAGCATTAGGAGATAAAGCAGACGAGAAAGTTTTTGAACTTTGACCCTCGTTGCTGCCTTAGTGTAATCTGTGGCAAGTAGCAAGATCTGTAAAGAAGCAGCAAGCCAAGGTACCAATCAAAAAAAGGCACAGATACTGTTGACCTAAACAGATCTTGGAAACTGTAACTTCAATGTCCTTTAAACATTTCTGTTTGCAGTTATATTAACAGTAGTCTATATACTGGATTATTTTTTTAATGTTCTTTCAAGTGAGTGCAAAGCTTTTTATGGTTTTGTGTTTCTCATAATCTATTGTCTGACATGCTTAGGCTTGTTCATTATTTATTCTATGTGTTCCATAAACCCAACGAGAAGTTTAAAGTACAGACACCCATTGCAGCCATGACATAAATTGTGTATCTTTTTGGAGGACAATGGTATTAAATAGTTTTACCATAAAGTGTGCCAGATGTTAAGCTCATGGGGCTGAGTCACAATAAAGAAGTGTTGATATTTTCAGTGGAATGCTATTAGGAATTCTTAAAGAGCTGGTTGTATAAATCACATCGCAATCAGGATATACTCTGTCAAAGCAAACAAAGAGATCAGTTGACCTTTATTTGGGAGGACACTATTATTTGTTGTCAGCTGGTGAGGTATTTCTGAAAACGTTACACTTACTGAGATTTTGTATGTATTGTCAGGATAATGGTAATTCTGGAAGACTTTAGTTACTTGCTAACACCTACTTTCCACCATTAGCTATGGTACTAGAGAAAATACAGATGCATTCTTCTGGGGAGCAGAATCTGTACCCTCTTATTTGAGTGATCCCTCACATGGTATAAATAGTGAGCATCCAATACAAATAGTTTTCTAACCATCTACAATCTGAAATTTTCTTTAAAAAATTATTCAACAAACACTTATGAATAATGGTTACACAAACAGAAAACAGAACCAGTTTGCACATACTTACAGATGGATAAGAATTACAGTTTCTAAAGGCTGTTGGTCCAGATTCCCCCGACATTTTTGCTTATGTGATAATTTCTTCCACGCATTTTCTCCTCGCCATGGGATCATCTGCAACATGAACAGATAAGACAAAAGGCCTTAATTTTTAGAAGAACAAAGGAGTGAGGGGAGAAAACAGAGCCACCTTTAGTTGTCATAATAATACTTGCTTCTGACTTCAACATTGAGTTCACACTGCGTCACAAAAAGCCTTACTGCACTCAAGATCATATTAATGCAAAATCTAAACAGGTAGTATAATACAACAATTTAGATTAGAAGGGGATTCCAGAGGTCATGTAGTCCAAACACCTGCTCAAACCAGGATCCAACTCCAAAGTTAGGCCTGGTTGATGTTTGATCAGGTCAAAATAAAAAATAACGTGGTGACTACAGTCATGATGTCCTCTGATACTTTAAAGATATTGATTACTAAAATCTCTTCCAAATACCATTTACAACAAGTAAGAGTGCTTCTCTGAATGATTTCATGCTTTGCGGCTTGCTTTGCACCTTTTTCAAGACTGATTAATCCATAGCCTTTCTTGTAGAGGAGGGATGATATTTAATCTTCATTCTCAACTTAAAATACTTTTAAAAACCCAAATTTTGACTGCTGAATGTGTTCAAGAGGGTTTTGATATGGACAAGGCCAAGCAGCTTAACAAGATCACAGCCTAATACCAGAAAAAGGAGAAAAGCTTACTGTAAATATTAGGGCAACATCTTGGACTCTCAACACTGAGATTTCAGGGTTAATGTTCTTTAAAAATCTTTTACATTTTTTGGGGGTAAAATGGAGCTAAAACATAGAAGGGGAATGAAAATTAAAAATAACAGAGGACTTCACTCTACAATGTAGCATCATAGTAGTAGTAATGGCCTGACACTGGTGCTGATTAGAGCTATTTTTGATGTATAACTTATAAGTAAGATGGAACTCTAGAAATTAGTGAACCAGAGTAAAACACAACAGCCAAATAAGAAGTGATCACAACACTAGTATGGGTTTGCTGGTGAAACACCTTACATGAAAAGCTTTCTGATACAACATTTCTAAGATGGTAATACAGACACCAGATACTTTGTATCCACATTCATGTTCAGTTTATATATATTTTATTAATTGAAAGAATTGATGCTTTGTGAATGATCAGTGATGGTATTTTAATTTCATAGATCAGAACCTCTGCCATAAAATCTAAGCTGGAGACTGAATTCTGCTGAGCTAGATCATTCCAAATTAATTAATCATTAGCCCTACAATTAAGGATCCTATTTAACAGATTAGGCCACAAAAGGATTACAGGCGTACCAGCCACTTACGTGATTGTTTGCTTCACACTGGGGAAAAGTGCTGTGCATGGATGGACAAGAGGAGGTGGAAGAGTTTGAGAGTGGGTGCGAGGGATCATTCTCCTCCCAGCAGTCCCTCAGGAGAGGTACAGGTCCAGCAGATAGGCTTTTCCTGGAGCAGCTGGAAGGCAGGAATAGTCTATTGCTATTGCTTATTTGAAAACTGATCAATAGCAGTTTGGATGACTGTGTTGGTGATAGCATTTAGCTCTTGAAAAAGAACTTGGGGTCAGGTGGTAACCTTTCTTGTTCATGTGAAGTTTCAAAGGTCATTTCACCAGAAGGAAGGAGAGAGCCAAGCTTACTCATTCAACATTAAATCTCTGGTGTTCAGAGTACACAAAATGTTTTCATGTTTACAGCAAGAAAATCCTGCATGCTAATGGTAAAAGAGTTTTCAGTGGGTGAAACTAAAATAACAGCATTTGTCACTACTGTGATTTAGTGATTTGCTTCTGATCAGGGATTAGAAATACTCAGTAAAGGTCTAACAGCCATTAGAGCTTCATCTCTCTGCCTTCCATGCGAGATGGTTTAGATGCTTTTATTCTTGTATTAAAGCAAAATACATAAGGGCAGATCTGAACTAAAGGGGATAAATATGCAATTTCCTGTATCTGGAGTAAACAGAGGAATTTATGTTTGGAAAGAGAAACATTTCTGTTTCTCATGTTCATGTGCAATCTTAAATTGCAGTTCTGCTTGTGGCCACATTAAAATAAAATCTTTTTAGAGGAAAAGTTTCAAATAGATTTGAAAAAGAAAGGTGTTGATTTTTGTCCCCTGAGTTTTCAGTCCTGTCTGGGGCCTCGACCTTCTGTTTGTGAACAGTTTGCTGAAGAGTTGCTGAAATTCAGCTAGGCATTTTTTGTCACCGAAATAGTAACATTAACTTCCCGAGGTTGCAGAAAATTAATGAGAAATGTGCCTAAATCACAATGGTTCTAATAATTTTAAGGTCTAAACTCCCCCTTGTTTTCTCTGGGAGGTCAGCAAGAAGTGTTCCTGCTCTCCTAAAATTTGTCCTCTACTCCTAATACGCATGGCTTCTGTAAAGAACAACATTCACAAGACCAGTGAGGAGGTGTAGGGCAAAAGTCACTCCACAGATCGTTAGAAAAAGAATCCATGGGGCTATTAAATATAAATCCAACACCATTACCCATAACTCAGAAACCTTCTGAGCTATACACAGCAATAGGGTGAGAAAACTCTCTGAGGAAGTACCACTATAAGCTTGCTGTGCTCTTTCGGTGCTATTGGTGACTGAGACAGGACGTTGGATAGAATCTGATATTCATACAATTTTATTACCTCAACTGCACTAAATGACACAGTGTCAGAAATACCAGAATTTATGAGAGTACCTGGATGACAACTGAAATCTGAAGTCTACCACACACGAGTCCACCACAAACACCAAAACTGAAAAGTGGTCCAAGGTCCAGTATTCTATTTTGCCCATATAAACAGACTGGCATAAACAAAACTCACGTTGTTAAAGGGTAGAACAAGTGGTTGAATTTCTCATGCCTTAAATTCAGAAAGATAGTTGTTTTGCCTGTAAGGATGTTTTTGAAGACTGATGAATTTATTCCTTCTAAGCCCAGCATGTATTTCCAAGAAGGACATTCTGAAGAGAAATACAGGTTATAAATTACTGCATGGTGGTTACTTTGTGTGACCAGTGGACAGAAAGTGAGCTACCAAAAATGTTTATCTGAGCCTCTGGGTCAGAATTAGGGATGGGACTAATAAAGGACAGTTGGTGATAGGGGTCTACTACAGACCACCTGATCAAGGAGAGACTGATGATGAGGCCTTCCTCCTTCAGCTGCAGGAGGCATCACAGTCACAGGCACTCATCCTGATATCTGCTGGGAAAACCACACCACGAGCTGCAGGAGATCCAGGAGACTCCTCGAGTCTATAGATGACAACTTTCTTGTTCAGGTATTGAACAGACCAACCAGAGGTGATGAGTTGCTGGACCTGGTGCTCACCAACGTGGGGGAGATCATTAAAGGTGTTAAGACTGGAGACAACCTGGGCTGCAGCGACCATGCCCTGGTTGAGTTTGTGATCTCGAGGAATGTGGGCCTGGTAAAGAGTGGGATCAGGACCCTGAACTTTAGAAGAGCAAACTTTGATCTCTTCCATGACTTAATAGCAGCTATCTCATGGGCTACACTGTTAGAAGGTAAGGGAGATTGTGAGAGCTGGCTGGCATTTAAACAGCGCTTCTTCCAAGCTCAGCATTAGTGCATCCCTTTGAGCAAGAAATCAGGAGAGATTGGCAGAAGACCTATGTGGATGA
>VZTU01000090.1:413-19384 GCA_013400835.1 Zapornia atra | reverse complement strand
TCCAACCCAAACATCCTATGATTCTATGACTCTGTACAGCATGATGAACCACAAAGGACAAGCACAAGGTGCAGTCTAGTGAGTGTTGATATCCTAAAAACAGGAGAGATCTGTGCCATCGTTACCTTTCCACTTTTTTTAGCTGCTCGCGATGCAGGAGGAAACACTTCTCCAGGAGGAGAGGGATGCATTTATATTTTCATGAATCCTTCTCCCATCCAAAGGATTACAGTGTTCCAGCTAGAAGCACGGCGATGAGACCTTAACTTCACTTACAGAGGATAAGCAATCCTTACCTCCCACTTTGCCTGTTTAAGTAAGTGTGAATCAGTAACCAACTTGGTTTGCTCCCTAGCATTTGTATGTCAAGCACTTAGGCTAATCTTAGGCCAGAAAGGGGATTATAGCACCATTAATGTGACAGTAAAATATCTCACTTCCTCAATAAAAATGCTATTCCTTATTATTTTAAGCTACTTTTATAGTTTTACAAGGTGTTGCTTCCTTTCTAATAGACATTTCACCCCTACTCCCCACATCAAAAATTCCTCCCACTAATGCTGTTCACCCCGTGGTAGCCCTCGGCGGTGGATCTGCTAGCCTCTTACGTTTTCTGACCTTGCTGAGACAGATTTCAACAACAGTAAGCATATACTGTTGCCCTGACTATATTACAGATCTTTCAGAGCTGAGCAGGTTATGGAGATGTGCCCAGCACACCAGCTGAGTTTCCAAGGAATGAGTCTCCAAGTCAAAAAATAGA
The DNA here is from genome assembly GCA_013400835.1 of Zapornia atra. Classification (NCBI taxonomy): domain Eukaryota; kingdom Metazoa; phylum Chordata; class Aves; order Gruiformes; family Rallidae; genus Zapornia; species Zapornia atra. The sequence continues at coordinate 18,621 of VZTU01000090.1, read as the reverse complement.
AGATACTAATGTAGTTGTACATCGAAGGATTTCCTAAGCGTCTTCTCAAAGTGATAGAGAAATTCTGCTTTCAATCCTCATTTTCAGAGGTAACACCCCACCCGTCCCAGGAATTTCAGGTGTTGGCTCTGTAGAGTCAGGTCAGCAACTTTCCAAAGCATGAAGACCGCTTTTTTTTCAGAAATAAGTGTTCCACACTGGAGACTCTGCAGCAGAACGTCAAAACACTGTAAGCTTGAAGAAAACCAAGAAGATCATGTTTCTGTTCCAGGGGACTCAGTTCAGAGTCGACACAGTTCTGTCTGGTCTCTTGAGTACATCTTGTGAACAACAGACTGAGCAGATTGCAGGCTGCACAGAAGGTTAATACCTTTGCAGTTAGCAATCAGTCGGCAATCAGACTGGGCTTTATTTTTCTTTTTTTGATGATGACATATTTCAAGATTTGTTTAAAAGCTTTTTGAAGTTTAACCTTTTCAGCAAATGAGTGGTCATTTGCAATTCAAAAACCAGAACAAAGCCAACATGGGTCTTTGATTGCATGGGGTCCTTTAGGTAAAATAACCTATTTATTAGGTAAAATAACCTAAGTTTCTGAAATTGCAGTGTAATAGTATGATAAGTCCAAGGAGAGAGATTGAGAGAAGCTCCTTCAACACGGGCAAGGCTTTACATGCAAGAATCATGAGGGGTAGTGGGCACCACTATAAAAAGACAGGTTAGACATGAAAGCTTTAAAAAAACCAGTCAAAATGATGGTAAACCATTGCTTGGATTACAGAAAGAATAGCACCCTTGGAAAAAAAAACCCACACTAGGCAAAAAACACTTGAGGAAAAAGAAGACAAAATGCCTTTTGGCTTTTGAGGATCCCTTTTCTTCATAGAGACGTTTCCCATAGTTGAGTCATGCCAGTTTAATCAGCTCCCACATGCTAAATCCCTCTGTGCCGTGTTTACTCATTACGCTGCACGCATAAGCCCTCAGCAATGCTGCTGGCTAAATACACTTCCCGCACCGCCTGGTTTGGTTTTGTGTGGCTGCGCACAGACCTGCTCTAGCGCGACTGAGGGAACCGAACTGCTCAGAGGGGAGAACTGGCTGGTGAGAGGCGTGCTTGCACAAAGAGGACACAAGGCAGTGACTTCTCCCAGGGTGCAGAAGGGGACTCTGGTGCTGAATTCAAACCCTAACATTCTGCCACAGTCAGGTTCCCTGAACTTCAGCAAGGCAGAAGACAGGTTGAAGGTTCCAGAGCATGCAGGTGCTCAGAGATGCAGCTGAATGAGATAGCACTAGGACAATGTTTTAATGTTGGGAAGTTCACCACACTGAATCAGGCACAGACAGTAGCTCTGTTACCTTCTGTTTCTGGGCACGGAATCAAACAGGGCTCAGAAGACGTCATGAAGTGTCAAAGGTCAGCAGCAACTTGGATCCTGCTAATTATCCTTTCCTAGTACAAGCAAATCCTGCAGTTTTGGAATGGGTGCGATCATTCACAAAACGGAACTAGAACCTGTTGTTCCTCTGTCCTCAAGGCAGACAGCTACTGCTCACTGAGGGGCTGCACAGGGACAGAGAGAGGAGTTAGGAGAGCTGTATTTCTGAAGGGTCTGCCAAGTACTGCTGCACATGTGCCCATGAAACCACCTCTCCTGCATTTGCTGATAAGCAACATCTGCACCCAGCAGATACCACTGTGGAGTGGCCCTCAGTCAGGACACAAGCACCATGAGCGATGATACAACAGTGGTATAATCCCCCTGAAATCAGCCGTTACTGCAGTTAAACTGTTAGCCTATTAGCTATCCCCAGTGTTGCCTTAGGGCTCTTAACTGCTGGCTGAAACTGATTTTCACTGGGATTATACTTACATAAGGACTAGAGAGGGTCTAAATAAAGCTATCGATCGTTTGTTGCCAGGCAGACCAAAAAGTAACCATTTAAGTTCTCCATATTTGGTCCCAATCTTAAACATCCCTACTTGTGAAGCTCTCAGAGTACATATAAAGTCAGTAACTTTGCAAAGAGTGTTTTCCACAAAAGTCGTATGAAAATAGAAGAACATTTTCTAATTATTTCTATTTTGAAGCTCCAAATAGACTTAATTAAAATAAACAAAAAGTTGGTCTCTACTTAGCGCCTCCGTTATATATAGAACAACTAAAACCAGAAACTGAAGCTGTAACAGAACAAGATGAGCATTTAACATTCTTGCAGGGAACTGGATCCCTTCAGACTACTTGCTCAGAAGCCCAGCACTACCTAGTATTTCTTGAGACCCAAATTCAACACTTAGGCATTTTGGTGAAAAAATAAGACACAGTCAACATTGTTGCTTTTATTACAAAATGTAAATAAATTCCAAAATTGTGAATCTGAGTGCACAGTTTAATTTAAAAATGAAGCCAAGTGATGGTCCTCTATGAGCTAGTGTCAGAGGCAGTTAAAGAAACAGATGAATAGGATGAAGACAATGGAGAATATTCATTATTTGTTATTGATGCTTTTTCTTCATATTTTGGAGGTGATTCAGAGGAGAGATATAGCATTGGTAAAATATCTGAAGGTGAGCTGCTTCCAGAAATTGTATATATAGTTTCATAGTCTCTAACAGCAACTGTTCTTTCATCATCTGCAAGCTGTGCCCTACGAAACACAAAATGCGTATTAGTATTGATTTCTCTACAGTTAGTGAAACTGCACTTAAGTTACATAAACATGCACACATACACACCCTCCCTAAAAATCCCTGAAGCAAAGAACTTGCATAAGTAAGCCCATTTTGTGGGCTGCTTTATGACTCATACGAAAATTCTCTTACTTCAGAGGGGAAGGGCAAACAAGCTCCCTTCTAACCTTTCACATCACCGGTCAGAGCCTGGCTTATGGGTATTAGCTGCTTCGGCAGGGCTATCCCACAATCTCATTAAATCTTCTGATCCTAGGCTCCTAATGTATCTTCCTTTTTGTAGTCTGCCTCATATACACTGTCTCCTTCCTTTATGAAAGATAGTTTCCAGACTTAAAACCGCAACACAAAAAAATCAGTCCTTAACCATTTGAGATCTCACACGAAAGGTGACCTGAAACTTGTATTAAGGTATCCAGCAACCCATGACAGACCTAAGGAGTAGCACTCCTGCTCTGAGCTGGAGACACAGAAGCAATAGAAGTGATCAGACTACTAAGGTCCCAGTGGCAGTCAAGGAGGGCAGCCAAGTATTCATTGCCCTCCTCTGACCATCATAACCAGATCCCAATCAGTTGCACCCATGTGGTTCTGGTACCTTGCTCATCTCACTCTGGAGCTGGCCCTCAGCATATTGATTTAGCTGCTTCCCAAGGAAGGGGAAGAACTACTCACTTCACATGACTTGCTCCCAGAGCTGACTCTTGCCTCTGTGCATACATCTGTACCCCCACCTGTACTGCATTAGGAACAGGAACTGTGGGCATAGTCACCTCATTACCAGTGCCATTACAAGTGTGTTTAAAGAAGAGCAGAACATCCTACAGACAAATGCTGAAGTGCTGTACAGCAAATTGCAGGAAAAAAAACAACCACTCTGAGATCAGACCATGATTAAGCTTCCTACAAGTTCTCTCATCCAGCACAGCCTCCACCACAGCACTTGCTGACTGAACAGAGAGCAGTTGACTGAAGAGCCAAATCACGTTTGCTCAGTCTGACTCTGGGATCTCTAACCATGGCACTAAGTTAGAAGGAACGAGTTCACCACTTTTCCTCCATGAAAGGGCTTGGGAACCAATTTGCACTAATCAAGATGTCATGGCTGCTACCAAGTGCTGAGCTGTGGGAGACCACAATAGAGTGAAATACTCAGAGGTAGCGTCAACTCACAGGGTCTCTGTGAGGACTCCTGGAGAGCATGGAAGGGCAACAGCTAAAACACCTCCAGTCACAGAACACCAAAGCAGGAGGTCTGGGTTTCTGCAACCAAGGTTGAGGTGTTTTGTCCACTCCATTAGAAACTGACCCAATGAGCTGGGCTACAAACTACCTCTCTGCATACACAGGACAGAGAAGTCCGGACAGGCAATCAGTGATGACTGAGTTAATGGGATCACACACACAGTTTGGGGCACAGAACTGGGTTGATCCAGTGGCAGGGAATTTTGTTGGGAGAAAGGGCAAAGGAAAGAGAAGTCACCTGCTATGTGCACCAGCAGGGAGAGCCCACAGAGTCTGAGGAACTAGCTTTTTTGTCATTCTCTCACTGCACTCTGTTTTACCTTTCTCAGTACAGGATGTGCTTCTCACGTTCTTTCATACCCTTTGATAATCCATACATTTTATCAAGCACCCGGGCAGACAGCTCAAACCTGAACTCAGGGCCTGAAATTACACCGTAGAGAGGACATGTGTCCCTGAGTTTGTGCACTGTACTTTTACAGACAGGTGATAGCAGAATCACTCTGTCCCTCAGCTGCTTGTAAGGCTACAGCAGAACACATATGTTCCCATATTTCTCCCAGTTATGCACTCCATCCTGGTGTTTTAAACATTTATTGAGGGCGTCCTTGGATGGTATTCAAACTGCCTGTCTTGGGGCTATCAGAGGTCCAGGTTCATGCTTGGGGCAAGTCATTTCTCCACACATCCATTTGCTTTGTACGTACATCTGGGATGTAGATGCCAGAAGGGAGTTACAGTGCATGCTGGAGCTGTAGTACAGGCAGGCTCAGTGTGGTGCCTAACTCCAGGACTAGCAGCAGCTGGTATAAAACACCTTCCAGCTGTGGATGCATTTACCCAGCTCTATAAGAACATGGGGGCTTGATGTAAATTCTTTCTTTCAGCAGCAGGAGTTTATTTTCTCTCCTCCTAGCTCTGGGTGTCTTTTGATTGTAATAGTATAGTTCTGAGAGCTGATGTATTTCACTTGCAATCTGAAAACAGGCAAGGGCTTTTATACTTAACAAAATGCTTCTTCAAAGAATTTGTGCCTGGTGATGACAGCCACTGCTCTCTGGAGAGAGTTTTTGCTTGGTCAACCCCAATATCTCATCCTCACATCTACCTGTGTCATCCTGAACTGGCAGGTGTTTAAGGCACAGAAGAATCAAAAGATCCCTATCAGCTTTATACAAAAAGTAATCTGAAACAATTTAAGTGGAAAACCAGCATATTTAATGGATTGTGTGTAGCTAGGGTTTATTAGGCATTTTGCATCCCTCAGCACAAGTCATTTGCCTCAAGCCAGACCTGAGTCAGTGGGAACCAAACACCAAATGTCTCTCTTTCCTAGGTGATAACCTACATGGTCATTTTTTTGTCTGGGGGTCAGTCCTACTGTGTACTAGAGTGCTGCACTAGTACCAAGGATGAGTAAGTAGGGGGCTGAAAGAGGTGTTTATTCTGGGTTTAAGAAAAGTAATATTGAGAGAAGGAAGAAGGACAGCATGGCTTGTGGTAACAGCAACAGAAGGAGGCATCTGCTGTCTCCAGCAAGATGGGAAGAAGTGTTCAGGGCAGGGAACTAGGAAATGGAAAGTAATCTGTGGAGTTGTTGAGAGTGATTGACTAGTATGCAGAGTGCCTCGCACTGTGGGGCTAAGCCGCAAAAACCTACCAGGTATACTTCAAAGGATCACTAAAAAAACCACAGTCACAGCTGCACACAACTTGGTAACAAGAACAATCACCACTGCCAACACAAGTATTCTCCTCCTGTGGCTTTTAGGTCTTTGGGCAGGAACAGGGATCGTGCTTGTTTGGTTGAAAAGGAAGATTACCACTCGAGTTTTGAAGAAGTATCTAGATGAGGCACACAGCTGGTACAGCTGGTCACACAACACACTGCCTCATGTGGGAGAGGTTTGGAGTATAGCTGAAAAGCTATTAAAGCAATGGCCAAACAACTACTATGATTGGTGGGGCTCTTGCTGCAGAGATGGTGCTTAGGATGCTGCAAGCACGGTCTCATAAACTAAAATAATCCAAAGGAAGAGTCTTACATTGATCACAGATCAAAAGCAAGCTGACATAGGACCTTCCAAAAGGTAAAGCCAGCTCAATTCTTGATCATTAAGGGGCTGAAAATAAGCTAGGAGGCTCCAGGCATGTGGCATCTAGCTTGGGACAGATCTAGTTCTAGCTCCTAGTATGTGACCCTTGCAGTGACCTCTTTCACCCTCAAGTTAGCAGCCTGGCACTGGTAACCTACATGGGATAAATAATCTTGCAAGTTCTTGTGATGCAGACAACTCTTCAGTTACTCTTGCTCCCTGAGCTTAATGGTGGCAGCATCTAGCAAATCAGAAGTACTCAATGTATGGAACAATGGCTGCATGGGTAAGGCACAACATCCTGAGATGAAGCTGGCATTGCAACATCGCTTTTAAGTTCCCTGGAATCTCCTGCTCTTCTGACATTATCAAGGCGTCATTTTATCTGGGCACAAGGCAGACCAGCATGGCAGGTCTTGCTTCCCCCAGGCAGTGAGATAAGGGAGAGACAGTGAAACAGGACATACTAAAGTGGCATTCCCAGGGTACATAGGTGTCATGAAGGGCTCACTGCATTGGTTCTACAGAGGGTTCCTAAGATCTGGCCGTGTGGCTATCATGCCACTGGGCACCTTCAGGGGTACCTTCCCTCAGACAATACATGGAAGAAATCAAGTCTATATTTAAATAGAGGCCACTGATTTAAGGCTTTGTTTTCATTTCTCAGTCATAATAAATAAATAAGAATTTAATCTTCATGAAGGACACTCAGTTTGTGATCCTTTTATGCTAGGATATTTTAATGCCACTTCAACTAAGGTATCCAAGGTAAGTCCAGTGATGCAACAGAAAACCTCGTAGTGCTTAGTAGAGAGTTAATTCAAATTAACTGGATACTTTGAGAAATATCTCAGATTTCTAAAGAGAGAAAAACAGTCTTACCCATCACTGAAGATAGAGTAGTATGGTGGAGGATTTTCACCTGTAGGCAAACCACTTGACATAAGACAATGTGTCACAGTTGATGACACAGGATCAGCAAAATAAGGAGGTGGTGGAGGTGGGAATACCATTACAGCATCACCTAGGGAAAACCCACCAATCAGTACTTCTGAAAAAATGAGTGCTGCCTGTCTTTGGAATTACAGTATTACTACTTGTCTACCTTTTAAGATCAAGTGCAACGATTTCACATACAGAACTGTTATGCTCTGGTCTGTTCAAGTAGATTGGCGGTATTTTCAAAGTGAAAAATATCTCAACAATTAATAAACAGAAGATTTAACTTAGAAAATACAGTTGGGGAGGAGAAGTGTTCCATCTAGCTGATACACAAACCTCTTTGCTGTTGGCTGTCTTCAGAAACCAGAGGTGCAAAGCACACTGTTACTGTTGGCTCGCTCTATGGCTAGGCAATTATTTCATTTTCTGCACACATCTAAAATAGGGCAGTTTGAATTTCCCCATATCTACTGCAGTGTTTCAACAAAAGCATTGAAGTCATTAACAGTCCTGATGATTGATTTTGTGTGCCTTGACAGCATCCCTGATAAATTATTTGCAGATGAAGGCACACTACTAACATTAGTACCACGAGACTATTGATACATAATTCACTAGGAAGTGCACTGTGTGGCATACCTGCCAATTTCAACTCTAATTCAGGAGTTTCAAATTTTATCTTTTTTAAACAGAAATTTCCTGTCAGAGACTGAGCTTGTATAATTTATATTAACATTTGCAGCTGCCTGGCACCTTTTTCCCTTTGTAATTTATGTGCAGGGATAGCTGGGGAACATCAGAAGTGGTAAGTGTGACGGAGGCATTTTGTATCCGAGTCACCACTGTTCCATAACATCACTACACCATACAGGTGTCAGCCTTGAAGTTTCAGTTTCCCCAATGAAAGTATAAGAGTAATCTACTAATTCTGCTTTCTCACCTTGTAAAGACAGTATGAATTCCTTTTTACAGCCCTTTGATTTATCCTGGTGGCTAGAAAACTGAACTTAAAGCCTCTGAAAATTACTTGGTTACAGGTTTGTACATTGGTTTGACAGGCAGAAGAAGGAAAAAATTTTGCATAATGGATTTCAAGTCCAGACAGATGATAGTCAAGCAATATTATGATTGACTCATTCTTCCTTTCTGAGAGCTAGAAAGTTATCAGAGTTATCTGTGCCCAGAGTGTATTCATAGGGTATTAAAAGCAGTGCTACACGAAAGGGAGTGTTTGGCCCTAACATACCACAGTTACTCAAATGCAGTGCAATTAACAGAAGCATCTTACAATTACATCTCTGACTTATGGAATATGTGGCCATGATTAAAATCACATCGATACACTGCTCACAAATCAGATTCTCCTCTTTAAGGGGTCAGGGCTCAAGACTAAAATAAATATTAAATATAGCCACAGAATCATTAGACCTATGATTTGCAGCATCAGGTCCATCCTTTGGGAAAGGAAATGGGATCAGACCAATTTGTGTCAGAGTGTGTGGCTTCTTTTACACAGTCAGACCTCCCTCTTTTTATGCCAAAGGAGAGGTTTTGTCTTTGAGAGAAAGGTAATTGAGTTGGCCATAGAAGCACATGTGAGACAAAGCAACATTATTCTGCTTTGGCCAGTTTGACATGCCAGAGCTGATACGTTTAGAGCTCAAAAGAGTAATAGTCACAGGTTAACCATTAACAGAAAAAAAAGACCCACCCTAGTAACTCTCAAATGTAAAGTTCACATGTTATTTACCCACCTACTGTAACCTGAAAAGATTCAGGGCTCTGAGGATGTTCTTCACTTTCGCAAGATTCTTGGTTGAGATTTAAGTTTTGTTTCTTTTTTACATGAGCTATCACGAAGAAACACAACCCAGTGAGCACAATCAAAGGTCCCATGATTTGAAGTGACAGGAATCCACAGCCCTGGAGGTCCACATCAGAACTTTCGGTGTGGTTGAGCTGTATGCTGTGCCAGCTGGGGCTGCAGCCAGGAACCCAAATGCCTAGGATGCTAATTAGCATTCCACTAGTTAAAAACAGGAATCCAAATATGAGAAACTGGGCAAATTGACAGCTCCCACGACAGAAAACAAGGCTGTACACCTGCTCATTTTGCAACTGTCTTTGCCTTATATACAGCCTGGCCCTTGATCGTGCCAGTAAAACACAAACCAGTCCAGTTACAGCCAGCACAGGCCCAGCCGCCTTAAGGACCTCATTACAGTCACTGAAGGTTCCAGATGGGCATGACTGCAGAATAAAGACTGAAAGCAGGAATCCAGCGCAGAGCAACACAGCTCCAAAAACAAAAAGAAAAAAGATAAGTTTCCCATGTTGTCCATTATTTCCTTCACCTCCTGGTGCAGGAACAGCCACTGGATACATTACAACAGAATCTCCTCAAACAGATGAGTTGGGGATTTTTTGTTTTTTTCCTGTTAGTATTAAGTGGCAGAAAACTACAGTAGATCTGTGAACATGAAAATACATGAATCAAAGGAAGAAAAAAAATACCAATGGGACTAGCTACATAATATTTACTTCTGTATTAACTACTCAGCCTATATTGTATACTCTCAGTTTATTTTCAGTTTTGCAGTACCTCCATTATGGATTAAAGGGTCAAGCTTGCTGCTGTCGAATGCCAATTAAAAGACAGAACTTGCTTTACAGTTAGACTGAAAACAACTCCAATTGCTGTTGCACAGCTAAATGAATTGTTTCTTTAGCCACACAGTCTTACGATTAAGGGGATGTTCTTTTCAAAGGCTGAATCTTGGGAACAAAGACAGAGTAGCTTTCTCCTTGAAAACAGAAAGCTAAGGGAAATTTCAGTAGTGAATAGCCGGAAGTGACAGCTCTCAAGAACTCTAATGCAAGGAGTATTGATGACTATTGGACTTTTTACCAAGTAAATCTTTTAATACATACCTTTTCAAAGCACATAAATCTTGCTTGTCCTTCCACAGACAATAAAGACGTGTCTGTTTCTGTCTTTAAATCAGTTTCCTGTCCTATGCAGCTGCAAGAGAAAGTACACAGAAGATTTTTCGTTCCATTCTGAAAAGACAAAAAAAAAGAAAAAAGCCATACTAAAGACCATGTACTTCAAGTCTCACTGATTCCACAGTTAGAGCTGGTAAGTATACTGCTCCCACACTTCCTTTCAATTTCCCCTACTCCTGAATCCTTTGTTTGTGCTCCAAGAAAGCTTTATAAAGAAATCTAACAAAGGTGGTTCCCAGAAGGTTTCTGAGCTCACAGGAGTCCAGACTCAAAAGTAAAACTGAAGAAAACAGAAACCAGTGCTGAGGCCAGGAATAGTTCACATCACAGAAAAAGCTGCTGGGGCTGGACAAATTGTGTCAAGGAAAGCCTGTCTGAAGGTTCGGACAGAGTTCCATTCAGTGAGCTGTACTCCATACCATGGTGACTCAGGTGCCTACCATCCATCAAAAGCCAAAATGAAACCCAGGGGAATTTCATACTAGGGAAAATAACAAGTCCAGATAGACCACGAGAAAGCTGTTCCCTCTGAAGTGTAGGAGGTACTTCAGCATGCTCATATTGCAGTGTTTTAACATTGCCCTCTTCCCTTCACCACGAGTCCTCTGTGACAGACAACTTCACCTACAACTTGGATGTAAAGGGACTGGAGAAGTTCGTCACATACGGGAGGGAACTGGCTTAGTGACTGCTATTTGCTTCAGCCTTCCTTTACCAACTTCCATGGTCCTGCTACCAATTCAGATGACTAGAAACTAGAAGTCAAGTGAGATTGATTTCTCCATAAGTGTGCCTCAGCAACAGTTATTCCACAAGAAAAGTATTAGATGATTTCTGGAAGCAAACTGTTGCACGTGCGTCACTCACAAGAAGCTTCACGTCACTCCCCATTAACTGCTGTGCCCCACTGAGATGAAAACAAAACACAACCATGAAACTCACTAGTCACACAAATACATTATTATCTGTCTGCAATGCCAGTCAATCTATCAGCCACTCATAAGGCTAGGACCCAATTAACGTATCAGCTGAGCCAATACATGAATGAAGTTTTAAATGTTTTACTGAACACCAAACCAGACTGCCAGCACTAGAGGAGAAGGCAGAGAGCAGCACGCAGGTAAAAGGCACAATAAGCACAAGACTTGATGGGCAAGGAAACAGGCTGCACCATGCAGCAATGAGGGCACTCCACAAAGCAAAAAAGCCTCCCAGCTGGCTCTCCTGAATAGCAAAACTGAGGGACCTCCCTTAAAGCATCCAGTTACTGTGGTCAGTTAATCTGTAAACTATGTCTGCCAAGAGTTTCCTCACTGTTCTGAGTTCAGTCTATCCCTCTACTAAGACTGGACTGAAAAGCTGCTGAGGCTCCCTTGGTAAAACTTACAGCTTTACTCTGGAAAAAATGGTTATAAACAGCACTAAGCTCAGGAAAGTACCTCACTAAAATAAATAATAAAAAAATGTTGGTAAGATTTCAAACTGAAGACCTTAAGCCAAGCACAATTTCAATGCTGCATGAGCTGGAGTGAAGGCTCATACTCATACTGCATGAGTCTGAAGGCTCTACTTCTGAGCAGATGAAACAGGTAAGGTTGGTCACTCCTCCTTCCTTGCTTTTGCTCCTGAGTTAATAAAACTCCTAACTACATATGCTCCTTCGTGTCTAGAAGTTTTCTCCATTTTTGTAACTGGTTTGACATAGCTCAGATTTACTGACCTACCAAAAAATACAAGAACGTGAGTAAAAGGCCTGTGAAATCCTAAAAAAAATAAAATAATCCCCCCAAACCCAACAAAATCCAGTTCCAGACACAACAGTCTTGCGATATTTTTCTGCTGAGGCACATTAAGCATTATAAGAGCAATACACTATAATTAGAGAGAGCTTTGAATCCTTCCTTCACGGTTTCCTCCAGGGAAGAAAACATGGACATAAGTACAAGTAAATTAGGACAAAAGGAAATAATATGAAGGAAAAAAAAAAAGGGGCAAACATTTAGCCCCTGAATAGAAAAAAAATTCTAGAGATTTGTTCTCATTACTGCACCACAGCGCCTGCTTCTCTTCCACCAATCGTGTTGTTATGACATTAAGTTAAAACACACATTAGAAATGAAGCATGTGCATATTTTCTTAATTCTTTCAGGCCACAAAAGAAGGAACATTCAGAACACTCTGTTGTGGCTTTGAAGATGAAAGCCACAGATTTTATGCTGCAGAATCCTAGGGAGGGATAATTTTAATTTACACTACCAACAAATTTTAATAGAAAACCCAATGCAAGATTAAGCTTTATTTCTTGTGTATCAATAAAAAGTATTTTAAGAAGCAAGCCTTACACTGGCTACGTACTTGGAATACTTCCATTAGATCTGGTATCCCCACAGGCATATTAACATAAGGGAATTGTTCCTTCATATTGACCCCAAGTCTGAGAGCCAATGTGGAAATACTAGGTCAGAAATTGCTAGAACAAAATCCAGTAGCGTGCAGTTAAGAAGCGGGGGAAGAGGGAATTGGAAATATATCTTTTAGAGGAAGTCTGGTTATGAGCTTAACTTAAATGATATAGTGTCTTACCCTTTTGTAAGTCTGGCTCATGTCAGGTATACAGGATAGGAAATAACATCACAATTTCTTGAAGTTTTTCTGTATAACACTTGAATTGCTATTTTCACATTTCCGACAACTTCAGGGATTTTAAAATACAAGTTTTAATGATGAAATTGGGACTTTTTGCTTTCTGTTTGAACCTTCAGAGTGCATATTGTTCAAGATTTCCACTGCATACATCAGGGCTATAAATTTATTCCCCCTTACATGAAATTTGATAGCCTCATGCAGTCATATGAATCCAGGAACTGAGGATTAAAAAAAAAAAGCATTGGAAGAATTAAAAGACTGCTGTCCCTCTGTTTTATGTTTCCCTGAGCAGGCCCCGTTACTGTTCTTTCACTTGCAAAAGCACCCAAATCATTTCATGCAGAAGGATCAAGTCTAGTCTGTGTGTTATTTCAAGAACTACAACTCCCTATCAGCTACAGTCCACAATGGAAACCCCATTAGAAGTCACAAACAATGCTTTTCAAGAATTTTCCATTTAAGTGTTTTCACTCATACTTCCCCTTTTTTAACTGCTACTGGAAAGCTGCCACTGCTGTTTTGTGTGGTTCTTCACAGGGTTTAAATTAAGACCTGGCTCCTGCTAGAACAAGCTACCTGGAAGGAAAAGTCCTACCAATGTAATTCAATTTAACTTCCACATCTCAATTTGACTGGCTCTCCACTTGCTCTCACTCCCTGTATCTGATTTCTTCCTCCAGTCACATCTGCCTCTGTACCCATGCTGTTTTCTGTTCTTTATCGAATCACAGTTTCCTCCCTGGATTGTGCTCTCAACTTGACATTCAGCAGGAGCACCAACCCACAATCACAGCTGGCTAAACTGAAGTAAACTGGAGTTTGCCACCTTCATCTTGACACTCTTCCCCCTCCACGCGCCCCCATGGTGTTTTTCATCACTTATATGAAGAGCTAGGGGAGCTGACCAACAGGATGTACTTTCAGTTTTCATCTTGCAAGGAACGGTAAGACTAAACGTACTAAAAAGTTCCAAGATGCCAAATATATCCAATTTGAACTCTCATGTATGTGGTCTCTAACTAGCACCTGACAGCAGTGTCACCTCACAGAGAATTCAACTCTTGATATCCCAGGAGGATGACTTCCAAGATTTAGACACTGTGCAGAAAGATCCCTAAACTGGCAGCAGATGCCACAAGTCCCACCCATATGGGTTGACAGAATGACTTGTGTCAATCTACAGCACAAGAAGGGTAATGCCATGCTCTTATTTACAACCACTGCTGGTGGGGCAGGAGTCAATGTCTGGGGAAGTGCTGGCAGGCAACTGCAGTAGGAAATATGGATTAATCCTGCCAGTCTTCAGACACCTGTGCACCAGAGATCCTTCTCACTAAAAAGAGCCAGGGATTCTGATCTATGCCAGGCAGAACTGCACTCTGAAGAATCTGCAAGCTGCTACCCCCGTGGGCTCAAAAAGCAAACCAGATAGAATAAAAGCTGGTCTGCAAACGTACCCCACACATTTTGTGGGGACAAGGGTCCTGATGCCACACTTGGATGCAAGGATTCCAAAGGTGTCTGGACACACAGAGGTGCTTGCAAAACAAAGTCTGGTAACCCACTGGTTGGATATCATGGAAGAAACTATCACAGCACCTAAATTCAAGAACAAGCTCTGAAGGGTGCCATGTATGTGAAGTGCTTTGTCCTAAGGACACACTGGTGGCAGACAAGAGCTCGGACACAGCAGCTCCTATTGTCTGGAGTACCTGAAAGGAAACAGGGACATGGGAGACAGATGCAATCAAAGCCACAGCTGACTTTCTTCAAGCAGGTAACACAAGACAGAGCAATTTCTGGCAAGTTCTGTGGTCTGTCCCATGTGGGTGTTGTACCTCAAAACATCAAAAGGTGCAGAGACTTACAGACCTTTAAGAGGATACAACAGTGTCTGTCAGGAAGATGTAGGACTCAAAAACATGTCCAAAGTCTTCCTGCCTGTTTCTTGAGGTTAGCCCAGGGCATTAAACCACAGCCAACTCATAGACAAGCATCTACACTCTACTCTGTATGTGAACACAACACCCCTATGGCATACCCTTTGTTGTGCATTAGCCAGTCAGGCATGCTCTCTTCTAAGTGAGTAAGCCTTGTAAGACACACTAACATCTTCAACAGGATGGACCTTGCCCGTGAAGCACAGGCAGGGTAGCCTGTGCCCTCAGCATGTTCTTCGGAGACATACCATCCTCTCAAAAGGATGCATAAAGGACGCTGCAGGGAAGCAGTGTGGGGAGTGCTGGGGTCTCAGGGCGGAGATAAAGAAACAGTTCTTACGTCGAGACATTTATGCCCCGTGCAGGAGACATGCAGGGGAAAGTACCAAGCCTCCGCCCTTAAAGGGAGTGAAAAAACACAGCAATGACGGCGGCCGCCGGAAGACAGGCACAAGCCCACTCATTGTGGGCAGCCGAGGACAACAAGCTCCCCCCCGGCCCCTTCCAGTCGAGCCCACCTCCCGACAGAAAGCCCGCCGGCCAGAGGCATCCCCATGACCCACCACGCCATGCCGCTCCTCACGCCGGCGCCCTCAGGCTTCCCCCCATTCCCGAAAGAACGGCTAACGACCGCCCGCCATTTTCGCGCCCACCCGGTAGCTTTCTTCAACGCGCGGCAGCAGCTACGCCAGCCCCAGCGGCCAGGGGAAGCGCCCCGCCACGGCGGCCACTCTACTGAGCGGCCTCCGCACACCACTGCACGGCCTCAAGGCCCGAGCCGGCTGCTTCCAGGGGATGGACAGAGCGGAGCAGGTGCGGGAAAGCCGGCAGCGCACAGCTCCTAGCACCCACTCCTTACCTGGCCGCGGTGCGAAGGACTGCCACGCACAGCTAGCGCCGCTATTTAAGCACCTGGGTCAGGCACCGCGCACCTGGGCGGCGGCGGCTGAGGGCAGGGCTGTGCCGATCCGAATCGTGCCGTGTTGCTCCGCCCTGCCCCGCCCCGGGGGACCATAGGCGCGGCGGTGGCTGCTCCAGCACTGCCTCTCACGGTGCCAACCGCCTCCCCCGGCGGCGCCCTCGGCTGACCCGAGTCAGCCCTCAGCCACCCCGCGTCAGCCCTCAGTCACCCCGCCTTCCCGCAGCGCTCTGGCGCTGCTGCTGCGGGGACGGCTCCGTCCCTCTTACCGCCTCGGGGGGCCGTGCCGGCGACAGGCTACCGTTGGGATCCGTTCCGCTGCCCTGGTGGGTGAGGAGGGGGAGGAGGAGGAGGAGAAGAAGGACGTGCGAGGAGACGCCATGTTGATCACCCTCCTTCGAGGTGCTGAGGTAACCCGCTGGCGGCCAGGCTGAGGACATCCTCCTGGCTGGCTGTAAGCCGGGCCGTGAGGGTGTTTCCTGCCCGGCTGGGAGACTCTCCAGCTGACGGGCCGGAGTGCGGGCGCAGCCAGCTGGGCGTCTCTGGAGGTAGGTGTACGTGGCTGAGGTCTAGTGTGCCCCTGAAATACCTGTGGCTTCAGGGAGAGGTGGGTGAGCAGCACTGTCAGGGAGGTTGCGCCACATCTTTTATTTCAGGAGTCAGCCCTTGTAGTCGCGTTAGTCTTACTAGCGTTAGCCTTACTCGGGAACTTGGTAGTCATTAAAGACAGCCTAAGCCTTGATGTGACTGATTTCCTTCAGTAGTGACCCAGCTCAGCCACAGGAAATAGGAGAACACACTTTCTGTCTTGATAGGTGCAGGCAGTGTGGAGGAAGAAGGTGGCTTTGGTAGGGGAGCTGAGAGGCATGAAGTGCAAGAAGGAGCAGGGGGAGAGGACAAGGAGGCAGGGAAGGTCAGGATGTGCCACTTGGAAATGGGTGTAGCATGGGTAGGATGTGAATGACAAGACGGCTAGTACTGCCCCACTGGTTACGCAGAGCTTGTTAGCTGGTGAGGCGTGTGGGAAGCAGTTTGGGTTTATGTGAGTCAAAAGAAGCCAGAATAATAGTGAAAGGTGGAGTGATGCCCAGAAAAGGGATGGCAGGAGCCAGAAGGAGTGAGTTAGTCTTGCTTGATAGGGAGATAGTTTGGTTAGATGATGAGATGGGGGAGAAATGGGATCTGTAGGGTTCTGGAGGGCATCGGGATTTGGGTAGAGGCTTAAAACTTTCCAGAGTTGTGTATAGCTGAATGTTAGTGACCTTTTGCTCTCTCGACCATTTTATGTCCCAACTCAGCTACCACTGACAGGAACGTGGGCTTCAGGTGTGAAACAGATACCACTGTGAAGAGTCTTGCGGTAAGGAGAGACTGAGAAGTAACAATTCCTGTATCCTGTGAAGTGTTTCACTGGAGGAAAAAAAATCAGAGAATTTTTTTTAAAAAGAAAGAAGCCTGAAGAGAACAAAAGATGAACATTCATTGTTATGAACACAAGATGAAGTCTTGCAAAGAGTGAGCGTCAAAATGCATAATCTGACTATGATTTGTGACAACAGTGACACAATAAGATTATGTTTATATGGCTTTTTCTTCCCCTAGCATTTGCTTCTGCTTCTGTTGTTCTTCCAACTTAGAGCTTTAAGAATAAAATAAAATAAATAAATAATGTGGTGCTCGATTCAGTATGAAGTATTTTGCCAGGCAAAACTTTCTTCAGTTGTCTCATACCATTAAATGGTTCCACCACTGAGTAATACATGTTGTCTCTCTCATTGTATTATGTAAATATGTTTTTCATTGTATTATGTAAATACACATAAAAGTAAATACTTCTGGTACCAAACCTAACATGTCTTTAAGAATTTAATTTTTTTTTTTTTTAAAAGAAGACTCGAAAAAACCTAACCTGCTTGTTGGCTAGGATCAACATGGCAAATGAGTTCTCTTTCCAAAGCATGTCATCAGCTTTTCCCTTCCAACTACCAGTTGGCTTTCTTGTATTGCTGGGCTTTGGGATTTGACACCAGTGATGAAAGAAGGGATTTTAGGAATATCATTCCTCAGTTTGTGAGATTCTGACTCAGCCTGGTGTGAGTTTTCAGTGGATTAAGTGGATGTTGATTTGTGTCACATGACTGCAGTCATAAAACTGTAATCTTGAGCCATATTTTGTGATTTAAGATAACAATTTAAGTTAAAAAACCCCAAAACCCAGTTTTTAACATAGTAACTGCTTAACTGTGAGCAGTGCGTATTTTAATTCCAGAACCTAAGTAACAGTACTTGAAAAAAAATAGAGCTAAAATGTTCTTCACTATATAGTAAAATGCTGAGAGAGTTGTTTGCGTAACGTCTGGACATTGTTATATGATGTTGTTTTTTGGATGTATTATTTAGAGAAAAGAAGGTGTTTGGGACTGGCATGGAAAGCAATTCTAGCAATTCTGTTGAAAGCCACGGTGCATTTGCACCTGGAGG
Organism: Zapornia atra; assembly: GCA_013400835.1. Lineage (NCBI taxonomy): Eukaryota > Metazoa > Chordata > Aves > Gruiformes > Rallidae > Zapornia > Zapornia atra. The sequence continues at coordinate 651 of VZTU01000090.1, read as the reverse complement.
ATGACAGGGAAGTCAGAACTACGAGAAATTCATTGTTTTTGAAATTATTTCTGGGGTCACAGACAGTAACACTTGTGAAGACAGTAGAGAAGATTGTCATCTGAGATGATGTAGATAGGAATGCAGTTGTTGATAATTTATTGGTTGGAAATTAGTCAAGACTTTTCATAGAAGCCACTATTTACAGCAATAATCTGATGAAATATAAATGAAAACTACTAGCCTCACTTTTTTTTTT
>VZTU01000088.1:0-43895 GCA_013400835.1 Zapornia atra | reverse complement strand
TAAATATGTGCATTCTGTGGAAGCCTCTCCTTGAACGGGAAGATTATTACTGTTAGTAACATACAAACCCATACGGATTTCTGCCTGTGTCTAATGTGTGTGGAGTTTTTTGTTTGTTTGTTTTATAGATAAAATTTTGACTCACTCTACAAATGGAATAAAAGTTGAAAAAAAAAATAGACATGTGGGAAGGGAACTGTTTAACTCTCTTGATGGGCCAGATGGTGGGTTTCTCTGCTCACCATTCACCTGTCTTAAATGTGCCTGTCCCACGGTCTGTTTCGGAAATGAGAAAGATGAACCTGATGTCTGTTTGAAACCTTTAATGACCTAATTAAAATAATTAATTTATGCCTGTAGCACATCTGAGAAGTTTTATATGAATGGAATATTTTTGGTTTTAATCAGTAAGAGGTATCAAAAGTAATTCTTAAAGTATATCTTTTAAAAAATATATTATTATAGAACAAATTTATGTGCAGTAGGCAATTTTGAAAGCTGATAATGCCAGTAATTTCAATCATGCGATCAGATGTTCGAAGACATGACAAACAGCAGACCAGTAAAACTATCATCATCTTAGTAAAGAAAGGTCTATGTTAACTTAGTAGTTATGTTTAGAATGCATAGTTACTTTTAAGGTTGAAATAACACAGATTGTTTATAGAGTATACTTATTTAGTTACTAAACCAGCATATTGTTTGGAAGTGCATTTGTTGATAAAAGTTTGGAGGAAGTAAGTACTCATTTGGAAAATAAAAAGTAAATACTGGCTACATAAAGAATTGTCAAGAGTAGAACAGTTAACAGACACTTAGGGCAGAGTACTAAGTTGAGAAGTACTAGAAAGGTATAAAAATTATGATTCATACAGTATAAATTAGTGAGAGAGCTTAGTAATCAATATTTATTAAGGAAAATATTTTTCACATATGCTTATGTGCCACAAAAATAAATAGCTGACCGGGCTGACCAGAAAGAGCTCTTTTGGCCTTTTCTGGGTGAAGATTACAGAACTTTCTCACTGGGAAAGGGCATTGCTTTACGTTGCTGAAAAGTGGTGTGAAGAGCTCCCACCTAGTGTTTGGTGTCAGCCTTTCATTTTCTCCTTAATTAAACTGAAATTTCAAGTACTTACTAACAATAAATAATATGATAGTTAATCGATATATTTTGTCAGCCTGTGATTTATATCTTAAGATGATTCTTAGTAATTTTTATCTATGATCTAAGGCGTATTACCTGCCATGAGTAATGACAAGCACTATTTTACTCTTCCATTTCCTACTGGACTGCCTATTCTTTGAGCAGAACTTTCTTGGAGTGGAGGTGCTGTGGTATATCTGTGCCCTAGAAAAAGCCCCACTGCTTTTTCTGTCTTACAAATCTATGAAGTTCATCTTTCCTTCAGTAATTGTTTCTAAAGTATTTAGAATTGTTGCCTTACAGAAATGGAAAACTAATAAGTGATGACAACCAAGTTTTATCAGAAGTGGAAATGACAACTTGTTGGAAGTTTGGGCCTGCTGTTACAGTTTCTGGTCATAAGTAAATCCATTTCTCAAATGTATATATAATTGTTTTTAAACCATATCAACATTTGAAAAGATTTCTCCACTAAAGACATTGTTCATATACTGCAAATGAATGGGTATGACTGATACAATTTCTGAAGATTGTTGAGTTACATTTAAGGATTGCCTCTGCAATATGGTTTGATCCTCATTAAATTCAGTTTCTGCTCCTTGAAGCATGATCTCATCCTTAACAGGATGCAGTTCATAAGAAATATTGCCTGGTGAGGTAATGCATGTTCTGTAATTGCAATTGAAGCTGCAGAAAGTTCACAGAACATTGGTTAATGAAAATTAGTATCTGGGCACATCTGTGCTTGTTCACTCTTTTGGCAGCCTTCCAGCTGCCATTGATACTGCTCCCCATCTTACCAGGGTGAATGCATCTGTTCTCCTATATGTCCTCTCCTGCTTTGTGCCATGTTGCCCAGTTATGACTTACTGTGTAAAATTTGATACACAGCAAAAATTGGTTTTGAATAAGTGAGCATTATTGCACCATAGCACGGCACTACCTTGTGATCTGTCCTGGCACTGGTCAAGATCCACATTGAACTGATCATTGAAGAGAGACTGAAGGTTAGAAAAGCCTTTGAACACAGACATTGCAACAAAGAGATTGACAAGACAAGTGCTGCAAGGGTGACCAAAGGGACAGGTTGCTGTGGTATTTTATCTAAATTATTAGAACCTGAAGCTCATTTACAGGAAACCAAAGGGAAACATCTGGTCCTCCCCACAGTGACTGCAACAGTAGACGTTATTAGAAAAGCCATGAGTGAATTAGAGTTTGTCATGACTATACTGGAACAAGCACTGACTCCTATGATCAAAAGGTGCCAGAAGACTGTATTCCTTTCCTGTGATGTGTTGTTTCCTTCATATGTCCAAGGGGACTGGACAGACTCTGCTGCACACACCTCATCTACCAGTCATACATACCCTGCCCTGGGAAGGAGAGCTTCATTTTGACTCAGTAGATTTATTCCTATTGTGAGGAGAAAGTGATACTGTATGTTCGACTGTATCTTGGCATCATCCTGTCCCAGTGCCCCCCAGTTCTTGGGCAATGATGACATAACAGTGTTTGCTTTCACTCACTGCCTGCAATTGCACATTATGCAAGCAGAGATCTTTTTAATTAAATCGCTGTCTTGTTAAATGCATTGAAAAAATGCACACAATGTACAAGCCTTACTTCATTTTACTGTATTTCCTTTCTTTCCTCTTTCATCTATTCCTGCTGATTGGATACAAAGCATCCTCAGCGCAGTGGCACTGAAGTTCTTTCCACCTCACCAGCCTACTCAGAAATCTTCCCCTTTTCTCATTCCTGGTGGTCCCATTCTGGTCTGCTGCTGCAGCAAACCACCCTTTCCATTTCTTGTGTTCTGAAAGTTGTTCCTGGTTTTCTTGTTTACAGTGTCGCAGACAAAAGTTGAACAACACCTATCATCCACACCACCCTGAGCATGCCTGAACCACCTTGTAGTAAATAATGCATTTGTCAAGTGCTAAGCAAAATTGTAGTGGTGTTGATTACTGCATGTATGTATTTTGAGCAAGTTTTTCTCCCCACGGACCCTCTACAAGACAACAGTATTCCTAGTATGATGACATACACTTCAGATTGTACCGTGGAACTATATTCTCTTAATTTTTAGGCATTTTTTTTTTCATATACAAACCAGCATGTCAGTAGTCTAAGGGTATTTTAAGGGATTTTTTTCCATTACAAAAATTAGCATCTCAGCAGTCAAGACTTTCTGTTTAAGCACCATGTGAAAATACATAGAGAGAGCAAGATAGGAGCTTACTGAGATGTAGAGAACACTCTTAACCCGATATTCTGAAAAGTCCTTACACTATTGCATATATTTCACAGAAAATGTGTGTTTATAGCTCCAGCTTTCTTCCTGATGAATTGCTTCTGCAGCTGTCAGATTACCTGCACTCAGATCTCCAGTCTGTTGCTCATCATTCTGATATACTGTATTGACATGGTAGCAACCATGTCACACTGTGCCAAACCAGTCCTTTACTGCTGTTTCTTGAACACAAATGCAAACCTGCACCAAACAGCTGTGTTTCAGCAAAAGTTCCTTCAGGTGATGGCAGGTTTTCTTCCTGTGGGTAAAGTTGCAGGCAAGCTAGATGACAGTTGGCACGGCTGAAACTGCTGTCTGTTCTGCTTTGCAAGGCAGTCGTCAGCTTGCAGACCCAGCTGAAGGGGGACATTCAAGTACATCTCTCAAAATCATTGAGTATGAAGAAGGGTATCATGATATGTAACCCTTTATTTTATTAAATTTTTTTAATCTGGGATGGTTGTTAATACTTTAAGAATGTTGCCTGTTAGCCAAAAAAGATGGGTCATGAAATTCTGGGAGAGGATTCATGGGAATTTTTGAGTTTGACCCCAACTTGCAAAACTGCAGTTGCTTCCAGATAGCTGTTTCTGTGTTTGCCACAGTGCACCTTTGGAGAAACTTTGTTATAGCGTCATTGCAAACAAGAAATCAGAGAACCTTGGGGTAGGTAGTGAACCTCACACAAATTTGAGTGGCAGTGCAATTTTCAAAAGCTTGTGGATTTCCATTTGTCATCATCCACTTCATCTTGACTAGTAATATAGGAATGGAATTTAATTGACCACAGATTTTTATCCCTTGCCCTATTTGTAAAATACCAGAACTTAGTAAGATGCATAGCCAAAAAACTGATCAGCAGCTGTTATGGTGTGTGCTTTTTTGGTCACAAGCTACTGAGTGCCACTAAGAAGATAATGTGTAGCTTTTGTGCTCCAAACACTGAAAAATAACTTGAAATAACCCTCAAGTTAGTTCAGTTTCTCCAAAGGGTTCCTGAAGGCATCATGCTTTTGATTGCTAACATGAACAAGACATGTCAGTGAACAGAGCTAAGAAACAGTCCTGACAGAGCAGAGCTTTCTGCTGGTCTCAGCATCACCATCTCTGTCAAATGTAGTAACATCCTTTAGCATTGAACAACCTACGTAACTTTGGGACCCAGGGCTCTAGTCTGTCATCTTGAGAAGGCAGGATAGGAAGATAGACAGGTATATACACTGTTCTAGACATAGTGGAAAACACACTCGGTGTTTCATGTATTTCAGTTCTCCTCATTGATACGTAATTAGAAACTGTTCCAACAGATTTAGAAAGTCCATGAATGAAAGATTTTCTTCTTCCTGAGAATCAGAAAAAGTATACATACTAAACTTCTGCACTCCATCCATTCCTTTTCTTCTGAGGATGGTCAGTCTTTGATCTTTTTGAGTGCAGAAGATTTAAGTGATACACATTGGAACCCAATACTGGGTCACTTCCAGTCTCTTCTGCTGTTATTTTCATAGAATCATAGAACATCCTGAGTTGTTAGGGATCCATAAGGAACATCAAGTCCAACTCCTGGCTCCACATAGGGCCAACCAAGCCAGAGCATGTGACTGAGTGCATTGTCCAGATGCTTCTTGAACTCAGTCAAGCTCTGTGCTGTGACCACTTCCCCAGGGAGCCTGGGTTCTGTAGTGAAGAACCTCTCCCTAATATCCAACCTCAGCCTCCCCTGTCGTAACTTCATACTGTTCCCTTGGGTTCTGTCACTGATCACAACAGAGAAGATCGGCACCTGTCCCTTCGCTCCTCCTCATAGGGAATCCACAGAGTGTGATGAGATCTCCCCTCAGCCTCCTTTTCTCCAGACTGAACAAACCAAGGGACTTCAGCCACTCTTTTTTTTTTTTAAACCCTTAGAATCCATAATTAATGCATAATAATATGAACCTTCTGTCCTGAACCAGACTGATGGTGTAAAATTGTAAAAAAATTAACTTTTTTTTCCTTTTTTAAAAAAAAAAGTTTCTATTTTTGCAAGTTTGCTGAGGTTTTTACTTTTTTCCAGGGGAAGTTTCAGCCATAATGAAGTTGCATGCAGATGTTTATTAGCTTGCTGTTAGTAATATATAATTACACAATATTTTTCAAAGTTTTAATTAGTAACTTTAGTAGTGGCACTAGAAAATGCGATACAACCAGTTTTGCTGTAGCTTTTGGGGGATGACCTGCTGGNGCCCCACCTGGAGTATTGTGTCCAGTTCTGGGCTCCTTGGTTTAAAAAGGACAGGGATCTCCTGGAGAGAGTCCAAAGAAGGGCTACGAAGATGATTAGGGGCCTGGAGCATCTCCCCTATGAGGATAGGCTGAGTAAGTTGGGACTCTTCAGCCTTGAGAAGAGAAGACTAAGGGGGGATCTAATTAAAGTCTATAATTATCTTAAGCAGGGGATGCAGGGGGAATCAGCCAGCCCCTTTTCGGTGGTCTGTGGGGACAGGACAAGGGGCAATGGCTGCAAGTTGGAGCATAGGAAGTTCCGCACCAACATGGGGAAGAACTTTTTCACAGTGAGGGTGACAGAGCACTGGAATAGGCTGCCCAGGGAGGTGGTGGAGTCTCCTTCTCTGGAGATATTCAAGACCCGTCTGGACGCCTATCTGAGTGATATGTCCTAGGGAGCCTGCTTGGGCAGGGGGGTTGGACCCGATGATCTCTTGAGGTCCCTTCCAACCCCTACGATTCTATGATTCTATGATTTTAGTTGTCTTTTATTGAAAGAGCTTTTTTTCCCTGGACATTGCAAACACCCATCTGCACAGAATCTGATTTCTTGCTGTCATCTTAACCAAATTTTGTAGTGGATTTCTCTGCAGGGATGCATGAGCTCTGTGAGAGCACAGAGAGGAAGTTGATGAAGGAAGCGCTGTAACTAGATTTTGTAAGCAATAAGCATGCACAAACAAGCAAGCCTTCCCAGAAGTGGTGTATTTGGCAAATACAGTGCTGAGGAGCAAGTAGTTTGTTTAAAGCTAGCTTAGGTTGGAAAGCTGTGGTGTTTTATCCAGAGATGGCCTTCAGAGCACCATCCAAGTGTCTTTGTACCTCTAATGTTTACTCAGACTACACAATTGTAAACGAAAAGTGGTGAATTGACTATACAAGATAGTGAGACTCATTTCTATTTTTGCACAGCAGGAATTATTTTTGAAAATTAGCTAGATTAAAAGCAAGATCAATAGTTATTCAGCATTGGCTTAGAAGTCTTCATGAGTTCACACGACCCAATTTTAAATCCCAGATCAGTGGCAGACCTTTTTCTGTAGATTGCTCAGATTTTCACCATTTTTGCAGATCCCAATTGACAGTTGTTTGTTCCAACATCTTTGAAAATCAAGTGGTTAGCAATTTAAGATTGTTCAGGAAGTAATTAAGTGACTGGCTCTCTCACAATGAACTAGATCAAGGGATAAATGTTAAAAATAATTATGTTCAAAATGGCTTTTGCATTTGTAGCTAAAAGAAATGTTCCTTGGGCTGTAGCCTCACTCTTGTTTAAACAGAATTATCTTGGGTGGTATTTTGAGATTAAATAGATCAGGAATTTTTCATGTAAGAATTTTGGAAAAAAGTAATTTCTTAATAGAAATTTCATTAGAAAATTTGTTTATTTCCACTTTAAAAATAACATTTTTTAAAAGGTGTTACTAGTAAGGAGTAATAGAACTTTTTTTTCTTTTTTTAAACACCCTCCCCCCTGACTCCACAACATCCTTCGGAAAAAAGTTGCCAATGTCAAGTCTGGCTCTGAAGAGGCAACGTCTTTACAAACCACCATTTTTTAATCTATTCTGCATTTGTATGTTAGCAGTGATCCTGAAATGTCATGGGCTAATCACTGTGGCTTAGTCATAATCTGAAGGAAATAAATCTGAGGAAACTCCAGATTCTCATACTCATAAATAAGTGTGATGCTAGAGTGCCATTTTTGAGAATTGGCTAACTGCATTAATGCCTGATTCTTTTGTTCTGAGCATATTCTCATCCTGGTGTGTTCCCTTTTTCAGCTTCCCTCCCTTCCACCCAAATTCACTTTACATAGTCCTTTCTTTCTGGCCAGAGTGCTTTTTTCTTAGCAGACTGCTGTCATATGCCATGCTATAGATACCTGAATTACACTGCTGTGTATCATGTAATACATGTACAACCTTGGTCACGACTTCCAGATCAGTTACCTTCATTTGGTCGATAATCATGAGGGTTTTGTTCTCAAAAACCTGCAGTGCCAAAAGGAAAAATCACAATCAGAATTTACTCATTTTAAGGAAATCTTACTTGGAACAGAACAGATTTGGAAAGAGCAGCGTATCCCGTGATACTGCTAATTGTGTTTAGGCTCATATGTTCTGTGAAACTTTTGTGTTTCCAAAGGAGGTATTTAAGTGATCTTCAAGACACACTATCCTGAGAGTTATTACTTATTAATATATCATTATGGGTTACAGGAATTTAAAATTATTTTTAAAATGTGCAGCAAATGAAGACTTTGTGTCAAAGGAATGCTGTGCACAGGCTGTTGGCAGACCTCCATAATAGGAATGCCCTGTAGGTTAACAGTCAGGAAAGCAGACTGGAATGTGTAGTACCACCTATATACATATATATATATATATATGCTTACACACACACACACACATATATATATATACACGCACACGTACATACCACCTATATTTCAGTTTTTCACTTTGGTTATACAGGGTATATTGATGGAGATTTTTTAGAAAGAGTTTGGACAGATGCTGGTCAGAAACAATGTAGGGAATTTGTAAAGCCCCATTAGGGCCCATTTTTTGATATTTTTATAGTGTAGAAGCAATAAGCATAACTTTTCTTGACTGTTCTTTGCAATAAATTTTTCGGGCACATGCATTCTTTATCACTGTGATAAAGTTAGAGAAATTAATCCTACTTCTTAATAACAGCAATCTTTGTTCTTAATTGCAATTTCTGGGTTTCATATGTGCAAAGCAGCTGTTGGATGTGTGGCAAAATGGTAACATGCCCCCAGGTTCTAAGCTAAATACCCGAGGCAGAAAAAAATATAAGGAGGAATAAATTATTGCAGTAAACAGGAAGAGATAGATGTAAATTGAAGTAAGAAATTGGAACAATTAATTTATGAACTGCTATAGTCATTATTTCCAGTGCAGCAGCACCTGTGAACACCAGCTTCCTTTTGGGGGAATGTGTCCCTTCCAACCCCTATCATTCTGTGACTGTGAGCACCTGTCATAAGCAGTTGGGGTAAGAATGGCTATTGTGTTTAGGTTTCTGCCACTTTTACATGGTGAACTCAGAGTAGAGACTGTGAAGAGAAGGACATAATGCAATGTACAGTTTTGGTGATGTTTAAGCAGAAGAATGGATTATAAGAGAAAAATGTAGTATAGTTTAGAGGCCAGAATGCGATACTTGTTCTTACAGTTGTTTTTAAAGAATATCTTAGCAAAATATGTGTGTTGTCGCTGTAAGAGTTTTATTGCCTGAAGGTTATCAATAAGTGTACTTGCAGATACCATTTTAAGTTACTAGAAGTAAAGCTGAGTTTTTTAAAAGTAACATTTTGATGATTTATTGCACATTTTATTAAGAGCTGAAAAATATATTTTGTTTTCATTTATTTTCCAAATACATACTTGGTTGTAAAACTACAAGGATGGAATTCTGCATGGATTTATTATTTATTTTAATGCTAATTTTTATTTTTGAGTTGGAGGACATATTTTTCTGCTGTAGCACTCTGGAAAATTGTTTGTTTCAAGTAATTTTTGCTTTCTTTTTACTTACCATTAAAATATCTTTAAAAAATACAAGAAAGCAAAAATCTGTCAAAACTGTAGCATACTTTCATTGGAAAAGTGATATATTAGTATATGGAGTTATGTATTTCAGCTCATTTCTCATTTTAAAAGTATAATTGACAAAAAAGAGGAAAGTATTACAGTGTAAGTATTACTTGGCTAAAGTAAATCTTGAGGTACTATAATTGTATAGAAATGTTACATTTTATATGTGTCCTCAATAGAATGGCATCAATAAGGTCACCTTAAATTCCTTGTGAGCGTCAGGACTTTACACCACTTATAAAGAAATTTGAAGTATGTTTATTATCACAGTCCTTTCAGATCCAGATACTGTTCTCAGTTTCTTCTGAATTACTTCTTAGTATGTAGTATATCAGAGACCTCAGCATCAGACTGCAGGTGGCTTTGAAATCTTTTATTTCATATGGAGGGCAAAAGTGAATCAGGAGCAATACGCCCTCATGAATCATTGTTTCGTGACAGGTAGCTATCAGTTTAGTGCTGTATTTTATTCTTTTTGCTTCACATTAATTTTTAATTATAGCAATCATTCTTTGGTAGCAATACAGATCAATACAACTACATCTGTTAGGATGAACTGTAAGCCCTGGCTTGGAATCAACTTTTTTGCCTCCCAGGCAAGATTTAGTTTCTCTACTTGACTGGTACGATCTCACTGAAAGGAGATATTCTGTATCTGTTACCTGAGAGATATGTTCCTATTCTGATTGCTTCTCTTCAGTGGCTGATAAGTGTACACATTGTAAGTCTGTATTTTTTCATAACCTCATCTGTGTGCAGCAGAAATAACACATTCAGAGCTTTAACACATCAAAACAAATAGTATTTGAAAATGTTATATGGAGCGCAGAGTCTTTGGAGACAGTTAGTGCCCTGAAGTCTACTTTATACAAAAGAGATTAACACCATTATTCTGTGTATAATCTCTCCAGCAAAACACTGTCGCCTATTTCTGTCAACAAAGGGTTTCTTTGCTTTGGCAGCTGGAAGAAATTTTAGTTGTGTAGGCAACAGTACATGCCTTTATAAGTTGCAGAACCCAATTTTAAAAATATTTTGGAAGGTAACTCCAGTTTTGAGAAGTTAAATTGTTTCCATTAACTAAATATTTTTTTAAACAAGCTAAAAAGACTAATTATGTCTGCTACGTGTGGCACACTCATAACCCATGGGTAAGGAAGGTTCACTGTTTTACAGTGTGCCTTTTGGAAAGGTGTGTCATATGCGCACCCCACTGTTCCTTGCAGGCACTTACCTGATTAAGAGGTCTGACCGTTATCGTATCCAGATAACGCACAGTCTAGGAGTGCGTTTTCTTTTTGAGAAAGGTGGAGGTGAGCAGTGTTCTTACTGAAGAGTGTGTGAGTCCCTAAGACTGATGTATATCAAAGAAAAGAAAAAAAAAAGAGACTTAAATAAAGGCTTAATATTTCTAGCAGCATCATACCAAATAGATTTTGGAAAATTTGCAGGAGGGAGTGGGAAATAGATACCACAGCATTTCACTGTGTAATGAATCACAGAAGCCATAGTTCTAGTGGAACCAGTTTATAAAAGTCATAGTCAACATGTGAAAGAGTTTGAAAATTTTTTATGTTAAAAAATGTCCATGTTCTTCTTCAAATCAATGAATTACATCACCAGATAATATTATATTTTGATTTAATTTTACTGTTTTCCCCAAGAAATTGTTAACACAGAAATTTAAGTTAAGAAATAACCTGCTTTAACAAATATTGCATTGTATTATATTTTACTTTTTATAAAACCAAATAAATAAGAAGTTAAAAAATTGCCAACTTTTTAATTTGGTAGCTGAAGTACAGCTTCTGCTGTTCTCAATTTCAAATTTACCTGCATGGAAGAATTACATCATTGTTCACAACTTTAGTCTGTATACAGTGAGGCAACTTGAAGCAGCAGGGAATTTGAACCCTCCTTACCTACATGGCAGGGTAAATGCAAGTCTCAGGGAAGAAGTGTACGCGTGTGCAGATCCCTGTGCCAGGAGCTGCTTCCCTCCTTGGTTACGTGGCTGAGCACATATGTGTCCTTGGTGCCAGTGTCTCTGACATGTGGTGTACACAGGCTGTGCAAACAATTTCTTATCATCTGACTGAGCAGATGCATGCTTGCATTGTAGGACTGGATGTGATTTCTGCCATGTTGATGGATGGCTGTATTTTCTTTAAATCTGGGGAAGAATGGCAACAAGGAACAAGCCATTAATCACAAAAAAACAGTCATTAAGCCATTGGGGTGTTTCTTGTGCCTATCTAAGGACTGCTGAGCAGCAACCCCAGGAGAGCACCTGTCCTGGTAGCAGTTATAATGACCTTTCCCACTGTTAATTTTCAGTGTGTTAGCTTACACTTTGTAGTTGCAAAGCACAGATAATTGAAACAAATTACTAATGTTAATCAGTAAGTCAGCATACAAGAATGCAAAGAATCAAGTCTCTCCTAGTATACCAAATGAAAAGATTTCTTCCAGATTCTTGCTTTGATCATTAGGCTCTTTTAAACAAGCAAACATTACTTAGTTGCTAAGCCACAGACTGAAATTCATTAGTGTGTTAGCACAAATATTGGAAAAAGAGTACTAAACCAATATTAGATAGAGGACCTGTGCGTAGGCTGGAAGTAATGCAATGAACGTGACACCAGAACATTTGGACAGATTGCTCACAGTGATTAAAACCATTTCCGTTTGCAAAAACCCACCCCACTCAGCAAGAAAAATTGCGAACCCTGAGTAGATCTTTCTGCCACTCATATCTGTAAGACTTCACTGAAAGTACAATAGATCTAATAGTCTTATAAATAATTTTGTGTATATCTTTATTTTAAACGTTGACCAGACATATTGATGTGTCATTTTTTTGTCTATGGTGATCCTTAAAACTGGTTTTCATTTGAATGCTTTTAACCATAGATTGAAAGCCAGAATGCCATCTTATCCGAATAGCCTGTTTGGGAACTCAACTCAAAATCTTCACAGATCAGTTTTGGATTTGTAGATATTTCAGCTTTAATGCATAACTGCGGTCTTTTAACATAGTGCCTCTTTGTAGAGGCTGTTGAACTTTACAAGAAGTCATGCTAGTTTGGAATTTTTTGATTTTGATTGTCTTTAGCAAATGCACTAACAGTTCATGCTTTTGCATTCTTCGCAGATCTTCAATACAGTGAGAGAAGAAGAAGGAACAGAAGATACTTCAGAATATTTTCCTCATCTTCTGAGAAAGCTCCCAACGTTTGATACAGACTGTATATGCAGAGGTGATGGCTTTGGTTCAAAACCATGTGTAACAGGTGCTTGCTGTCGATACCGCGCCACTTTACAGAGGACTGCCCTCTCTAACTATATAACTGGTGCTTTATTAGAAGCATCTACATCATTAGGAGCAAGAAGTGGCCTTTTAAATATCTTTGGAGGATCAACTGGAAGAACAATGCTTAAAGGTAAGCAAGATTTAATTTTTTTTAACTATGTCCACTATTAAGTATAGGCTGTGTTCTCAAATATAGAATACTGCAAAATATTCTGTAGATTTTATACTCATATATCAAGTTAATAGATAAAAAAGGTTTTTATGTTCTCAAATATTTTCCTTACAATTATTATGTGTCATAATAACTAGCTATGTTAATTTAATAAAGTAAAATTGCATGTGAAACTGAAAAGGTTCTTACTACAAAACAGACGCCTTTTCAGTTTTCTTTTTAGAAACATTCTTGTCTGCATCCTGTCTGTCTAAGCTGCTGTTGGAAGGGTGTTCCTTTGTGTAGTATTTCACATTTATCAAGCGCTCCTGCTCATGGGCTCATTTGGTTCAGGACTTGAGAAAGGAGGATGTACTCAGTTATTGCCATTATACAACCAGTTGCCAGCATAGCACTGGGTGATATGATTTACTGTTGATCGCCTTCTGGATCTATCATCCTTATCGTCTTACATAATTTCAAGCAGCGTTTGGGGATTTATCATCATCTGATACACTGTAACCAAAGGATGTGGTATCTCAGTTGTACAATTGCAGAATCGAGGCATGTGGATATTAAGGGCTCACCCCAAAATTTACAGGAATGTGACAAAGTCAGTACAGAATTCTGAGTGCAGTCCCTTAACCAGGGCAGATACTGACCTCATTTTTGCAGACAAATAATGATGCAGTTTGTGCTTAGATCAAGTTCTTGGTTTTAATCTCAAAAATCTTTCTAATTTTAATTAGTCTCTCTTTAGATGAATCAAATGTCAGAGGCAGGAATTAAAATGGTATAAAAACAACAGGTACAGGTGGCTAACTGTAGCATCTGAGTGAATTTCAGTAATAGATTGGGCAATGTTACTAAGCTTCACAAGCCCTCATCAGCTGTGAGAGGCAGATGTATACTGCGTAGTGTCCAGTTTTGGTAGGATTTTCCGTTCTGTTTTGTTTGGGTTTTATTTGTTCTGGGGAGATGAATGCTTCAGAAAAATAAACATGTAAATTCCTCGTGACAGCTCTGGAAAGCAAATTTAAAAGAACTGAGTTGTGTACTTGTTGATGCAGTGCGGTGGACCTTGTTCCTGCAGAGTGGGAGAAGAGAACACAGGGTTTTGATGTCCCTGACCTGATGGAGACACCAAAGATGCTCCATCCCCTGGGTACGAATGTCAACCTCCCATGGGGCATGTTGCTGCAGTGCCCAAAAAGCCCAGCTGGAGACTGTTACTGCAGAGCTGCAGGCTCCAACTAAGTTCTTAAATGGGAAGTAGCTGCACATTTGGCTTAGGCTCGCTGCCACGCTAATATAGCTGTATCTTTCTGTAGTGCCTGAGCTAGTGACTGCATGTATGCTCTGTGTACCAGCACACTTGGCAGTAGTTTGGGGTTTTCCTGTGGTGCTCATATTATATGGTGTATACTTATGACCTCAAGGATGCGAGAACTTAAAGACCCAGATCTTAAACTTGATTTGCAATTCCACAGACAACCTGTGTATATAGTAGAGATTTGATTTATGGCGTCTGTCTCTTTTGAGGAAAAGATGGGCTGCAGCTTTAGGGTATTGAAGTTTTCTGCATGTGGAAGATTCATGTTCAGGTATATTACCATGATATATCAGAGAAATTACAAGGGTATCAGGAACAGAGGTCTCTCTAAAAAACATTTACAGACTGTTACTTGGTGATGTTATTGACTGAGATGTTAGCATTAGCAAGGAATGTAACAGTATTCCAGATTCAGAGCTATGGTTTTCATTCATGGGTGTGATACCCCTCCCCCCACCTTATTGGGATGAGGAAGAGAATCAGAAGGGTAAGAATGAGATAAAGTTGAGATAAAGACAGTTTAATAAGTAAAAGCAAAAGCCATGCACGCGAGCAAAGCAAAACCAGGAATTCATTCCCCGCTTCCCACAGGCAGGCAGATGTTCAGCCATCTCCAGGAAAGCAGGGCTCTGTCACACGTAGTGGTGACGTGAGAAGACAAACACCATCATCCCCTCCTCTTTCCCCGGCTTTTACTGCTGAGCATGATGTCATATGGTACAGGATATCCCCATGGTCAGTTGGAGTCAGCTGTCCTGGCTGTGTCCCCTCCTGGCTTTTTGTGTACCCCCAGCTACTTGTTGGCAGGTCAGCATGAGAAGCAGCAAAGGTCTTGGCTCTGTGTTAGCACTGCTCAGCAGGAACGAAAACATCCCTGTGTTATCAACACAGTTTTCAGCACAAATCCAAAACACAGCCCCTACAAGCTACTCTGAAGAAAATAAACTGACCCAGCCAAAACCCTTACAATAGTGACGGTGCTATTTCCATCGGTACTCGTGGTGTGTAGCCCTCCAGAAACTTCAAACTGTTGTGCATTTCATCAGCGCCTTACCAACCTCTGTCATACAAGATACCAAGCAGTCTATACAAGCTAAGAGTATTCTGTTGAGAAGAGACAAGGAGATGAAAAGGCAGATGTGCTTTGACAGTGAGAGTGTGTGAGTAACCATGTAGTAATTGCAGTGCTGTGCACTGCCGTAAATTAGTATCAGAAGAGCAGGAAGACTCACCTCTTCTGTGATTTTGGTTTTACTGTTTTGATCAAGAATAACAAATCTTTATTGTTACTGTGTTTCACAAGTTATGACAGGACAAGTTTTGAAGTGGTGGCTTCCACAAAAATGTCATACATAGGTTCTCAGGTCTTTGTATCTAGTTTATTTACTTTCTGTATTAGAATGTGTCTTAGGAGTTTTTTCCTTTAAAAATGTACTTGAAAAAGGATTTGCAGTGTAGGAAGATGTCGTACAATCAAAGGTCCAAGCATAAGGCTCCTGATGAAAGTGCAGGCAAGAACTGATGTGATGATCATTTCTTTCAGAAAGAGCGAAATCATAGAAGTCTGCTTTGTGCAGGATAGTGCAGTGTAGAGACATGACCTATCACTGATGCATTCAGATCGGAACTGGAGTATTCTCATGATGAAGTATAGTAAAACATTTTTGTGGTGGCTTCAGTTAAACAGATTTACCTTATAAAGACATGCTACATAAAGGTGCTATTGAAGACTTGCTGCATTGCATGTGACTACTTACAGTGTTAGACGATGAAAAATACCCTTGCCACTGAGTGCTTAATTTTGTCAGAGTGTGTCCTGAGTTAGAGATCTTTAAATTGCCTTAGATGTTTGTATATGTGTTTTGCATTTCAGTTCAGTAACTTAATAGGACTTCATAAAAATATTTACCTGTAACTCAGGCAAAAAACATGTATATAAAACATGCTGTGATTAATATTTTAGTTTTGACAATTTATACATTGTCATGCATTTTATTTAGATACACCGTTACCTTTGTGCAGGTGTTATGCAAGTACATTTTATTTGATTGAAAAATATATATTATCTGGGTTATTCTAGTTTTATTCTGGAAACAGTTTGGAAGTAGGAAGGTTATATATGCATCTTCATCTGAAATTACCAGTGACAAATGTTTTGAAGAAAAAGGTCTTTTAGTAATGTATATGAAACAAGATTTAGTTTAAATTAGTTACCTTGCAACTAAACATAAAATTCACAACAAATTTTGTTTTAAATAAGTAGTTATTTCTGTTCCAAATAGGAAACAGCTTGGTCAAACTTTATTTTGGTCATGGTTGGGGAATATTGTGTACTGACCATGTTCTTTTGGAAGTTCTTTTCCTGTGCTGTCACAGAAACATGATGTGCTGGTGGAGGTAGAAGCTAGCACTGAAAGGAAAAGTCAAGTAATCCACCTGCATGGTTTTTTCAGTAAGAGATAGCAACTTTTTTTCATGAGATCTATTTGAACAACCTGAAAGGGAGGGCTTTCATTCTATTTGTAAAAATAAAATGAACAAATCTTCAGTGTTTTATTATGGTGTTCATTTATAGGCTCAATGTAGTAATGGCATTAAATGCATGTCCAGGAACTGGGGAATATCACTGGGGAATGTCACATGGACATGTGTCTGGGCAGCAGGTATAGAGCCGGGTGGCTTACCCTCATGCCTTTTGGCTTTGTAGGGACTGCATTTTTAGTGGTAAGAAAGTCACAAGCCATTTAGAAAGTTACATGTCAGCTTAAGTTCACTCTGAAAGTGGCAGAAAAGCGATGCACAAGGGACATCGAGTGGCTGGACTGCTGAATTCCACTCCTCGTGATTTCTGAATTGCTCTAAGGGGTAACCCAGATTCCGACTGCTTTGAGTATATCCAATCTTGTGCTGAAGACATGTAACTTGATACAAAGCTCTGTGTCAAGTAGATGGGTGTCTTCCACCAGGTAAAAACTATTCCTCAGTTTTGTAATGTCAAGCTCCAGTAGAGACATGAAGCTGTGGACACAATTTATACTATTGTCAACTCTAGAGTAATCATTACTGCAGTTGAAATGATTTTCAGTACTTCTTAAACAGCTTCAAAAGTGGAAATCAATTTGTCTATTAAAACCAAGTCTATACCAGTTATTCTTGAAAAGATCTCAAGTGCTGTCAGATTTATGCTTGGAGGACCTCTTCGGTAAAAGACAGCATTCCACTACTTTTCCTTCAAAATATTTGCAATTCCTGGAGATAAAGTTCAGCACACTCTTGCATAATCTGTTTAAAAATGAGCCCATTACTTTAATGGGGTGTATCCTTCATGGTTTATAAGGAAGACTTCTCAGAATCTTTATATACTGTGTAGTTAGGGATTTTATATAATATCTGCCCCAGAAATAGGGATCCTGCAAAAAGTCCCTAATGATGGGATAGGCTTATCTCTCCCTAGCACTAAGCACGTCATGAGTTCTTCATGTTCAGTCCTCCAGGAGTTAGTTAGTGACCTGAGCAACAAACCTTACGGTCACAAGTAGTTGTAACTCCAGGAAATACTGCTCTAAGATTCTGTTTGGTAGCTAAGGACAGTAAATGCTCTGAGTCCCCAGGGCTTGGATGGTCTTGTGGGCAGATCAGACACCCATGTTGTTAGTTCTAGAGAAGACTTCCAAATGTATTAGACCTCCCAGTCACAGACATCTGGGAGTGAGATTCTTCAAAAACTCGCGTAGAGCCTCTGCTCTGTAGGAGACTCATCTCTTGGGTCTAAGGCAATGAGCCTGCAAGCCCTGTTCTCAGATGGCACATGGAGCTGTCAGGCTCCCGACTGAGGTTCTGCAACTCCTGGTAACACAGGGGCAGCCCGAGAGTGGGCTCCCGGGAACCACAGACACCTGGAGTTCCCACATCTGGTCAGTGATATTAACATCCTTGTCAGCATCTTTGTTACTATAGAGAACATCATTTTCATGCATGAACACTGAAGACATTTCAGCTGCACTGTTTTTGCACCTCTGCATATAACTCAGAATTTCTGGTTAGCAAGAAGTTTTGAGAATGTCTTTCAATGGTATTTGGATTGAAACCAGATTTCTTCCCATGGAAAGGAAATCCTGCTTCTCAGCCTGTTCTGTTTCTCACAAATTGATTGTTACAGAAGTTTGTTCATAGCTGTGAACGGGCCAGAACTTTCGCTGGAATTATATTTGAAGACTCAGTTGTTGTCACAGTTCATGTGGTGTTGACGTTTTTATGCAGAAAGTGAAGAAAAGCTTGGGATCTTTTGTTTGGTTGGTTGGGTTTTGTTGGTTTTGGTTTGGGTTTGTTTTTTTTATATTTTAAATTTTAAAGAAGGAGCTAGAGTATGTGAAAATGTGCTTTGTATTTCATACCTGTATTCTGAGTCATTGTTAGAAAGCAATTTGTATCCTTCCTTTCCTGTACCCCTGCCCTCGCCTTGCCCCCCTTATAAGCATAAATTCCATAGCTTTATAATCTAAGAAAAACAAAAGGGAAGTAAAAGGAGTTGTCTGAAGATGGGACAGACTGCAAACATTTTGTATCGGTATTCTTTTCACTTCAACATCTTTCAAAGCTGTTCAAGTCTGATGGTACTTTCTTGTTAAATAGCAGCAATTTTTGACCAGGAACAGAAAGAAACTGACTTGTCATGAACATGGAGGCAGACTGGTTTCATTCCTCCCTAAGTATTCAGAGATTACCCTTTTTCCATATTCAGACTTCACAATCAGCAAGGATTGGGTAGCAAACAGGACCCAAGCCTTTGTGGCTTTCCCCACTGTTGTTTCTTGTACCCTTTGCACAAGGCTTATTGTTACAATATTGGGGAGATTTCAGGATTCCTAAAGCTGAGGCAGTTATCTGACAGCTACACCAAGGGACATCTGTGACTCTCTGGAGCTGACTATGATGGCTGTCTCCATAAACTAGCAGAAGGGAAAGACTGCTGCAGTCATCTCCCAGACTTGTCATCCTCTGGTCAGGCCTGATTATGGTCAGGTTGGTCCCAACAAGGGCAGTAGGAGAAGGACTTAAAGAAGCTCCTTGTCAACATAAATTTAACAAAAACTTCTTTTAATCCATTTCTACATGTTTAATATGTTGTAGAATTAAACAAAGAATTAAACTCTGCCAGCATAGCTTTTCTTATCGTCCTCTTTCTGTCAGTGAGGTATATTACTGCAAGATGAAAAGATAAGTAGATTAAACTTCACTAGTGTAAGCAATCTAAGTGGAAAAAATCCAACTAAAGTATTTTCATCTGTAAAATCACTCCTTTGGACAGAACAGGTAATGTACTCGCCGTGAAGGAAGGTACATGTTTGTATGGATCTGAATACTCTAACCAGTGTATGGAGCTGAGCAGTTAAGAAACAGAACTGAGTTTCAGACAGCTTTGCATAGGTTTTAGTTCAAATAATAGTATATGGCAGTTGGGTACAGTGATGATCTTTCAACTTGCGTGGCTGATTCTCTGCTTACAGCAGTGTTTTGTTGGTAGTCTGTAGCTGTTATTTCCACCAGCAGAAAAAACTAACTTCATAGAGTGACTCTGACTGTGCTGTTAGAGCCTCCTTCTGAGGAAGGGAACGAAGGACGTACTGATGTCTGTGGATAAAGGCTGAGAGATCATGCTAGTTTTAAAATCAAACCTTTTTTTATGAAGCGTAATTAGTCTTCAGAAAAATGAAGTAGGATTCTAACTGCAGATAGTTAGTCCCTGCGCTGTGTATTGTTGTTTATTGTTTTAAAAGTCTGAACATTTGTTTGAATGGGCCTTGTAAAAGTAGTGTCCATGGGAACTTTTGAAGTGTAGAATGGAACTTTTTCAGTATGTTTATGTTAGCATGTCAATCATAAGCAAAAACCCCAAGGACCTCAAGGCTCAAGATTACTTGAGTCATCTCTAAAGATTCCCTTGAAGCTTTGTTTCTAGGAAACAAATTAGAAGAAAAATGAACTTTTGTGGGATAATGTTTTATTTATATCAAGACAAAATAATTATTTTTATTGTTAAATTCTACAGTTTTCTTCGTAGAATCAAGAACATCTGATTTTTTTTCTTTATGCTTTCAGTTATTTGCTTTTAAAATTAGTGGAACATTCTTTAGTGTTGACCCTAAAATGATGAAAAATGTTTAATTTTGTACTTTTGTATGGAGGTAGCATTAATAACATTTACATGCATAAATTAAAAAATCTGTACTGGATCCCCATGGGGATGCTCCTGTTATCACAGTTAACAAGAATTCTTTAGAAATCTAAGCATACCGGTTTTCAGGTGGAAGTTGGAAAGAACACTATGTTGTCATTCTTTCAATTAAAGAAATTATGCTGGCATTGTAAATGAAAAAATAATGGTGTGTTGGCAGGGTTCCACAGTCGTTCCTCCAGTAGAGGTTTTTCAGACAAGGCGTATACTCACCGTATAAACAAAGTGACTCTAAGTGTACTGCTCGCATTCCAGTTCTGCACAGATTGCACTCTCAGACTTCCTGGGGAAATGGAGAAAGGTTTCTTGTGGCAGTGAATTGTTTTTCAGTCTTGTGTACTCGAGCAAATTTCATAACTAACTTTTCACTGATGTAGTCCTGCTGCTTATAAAAGTGATGTAAACTGTGTGTAGACAAGTCTAAGGTTAGAATGAGGAAAAGAAGTGATAAAAATGCCAGAGCCTGATATTAACTGCTGCTGGGATCAAGGCAGAGCTTTGGTGCCTATGTAGTTTACTAATACGGATGCCGCCTGAAAGGCTGTGCTCTTTTTAAGTCCCTCTGTTTGTAATTTCTTTACACTTAATCACACTTCTGGAACCTTTGGGTAGGTTTTCTTCATTTTTGCCTCTCAAAGAAACCTTTTTTGGATTGCTGCCTATGTCATAGCCCTTTGTCCCGTTGAAGGTAATGGTATTGGCTTTTGTAAGAGACACTAGTGCAGAGTGCCTGATAGCTGTGGAGGTAGGGCATTTGCTAATAAAGAAACCCATGTCGCAGTTTTTGTAATGCTTCAGCTGAAGTTTCCTAAAACAAAACTTACTCCGTTTATTGCTTTTGGCCTGTTTAAACAACACTGATATAAATATAACTTGTACAAAAGCTTGGGTGTAGGCTAACTTACTTCTTAATATATTTAAAGACAAAAACCCAGAAGAATTTAAATCGCTTTTGTTTATAACACTGCTGTCAAAATCAAATGCTTTTAGTCTTAGCAGGATGTATGCTCGCTCGTCCTTCATTTCTAAACTTCCTTCCATTTGAATCCCAGTGTTTCAACTTTTATCTGGGGAGGTGGGTAACCTGACCTTTCAGTGAGCCAGCCAAATGCATGTCTTCTTCGTGGCTTACACAAGGCACGTCAGTTATGCGTTTTGCCACAGTTTGTAGCTTTAAACTGAGCAGCTGTTGCCTGACTGTTAGTTTGGACAAGTGCAGCGTCCAGACTTTCTGTGGTATTGGAAGTACCTGCTCTTCTGGCATATTAGGAGGAATCTAAGATTCAATGGAAGACACGTTTGCTGGTAAGATTTACATTTCTGTGGCTCATAGCACACGGTTCTGATTATATGTAGATATTTTAAACAAAGGGGTAGTTTCATTTCCAGAGTTGGAAGTAGATTAGATAGGCTTCTAATCTAAAGTTGAATCTATAATGTCTGCATTTAATAACAGTGCTTTAAAGACACTTAGAGCTGTTGCTAGGAGGAAAATGAATTAGAGATTTAATATAAACAGTAGGATTTTAAAGTCCTTGCTCAGTCTTAAATCTGTATGTTGTATTTCAGCTTGTTTGAAATATAAGTATTTATAAGTAATTTAGGTATACTTTGCATTTATGCCATTCCCATTGCAGCTATCTTGATATAAAATTATGTCATGGGACTTTCGTTTGTTTCTTATTCTACAAAAATAAGTGTTACATGCTGGTTAAAGTATGAATGTCAGATATGATAAAAGTTTTCCAAAGTACCAGAACCAGGTAACTATCTGCTTACCTGAAATTTATAAATCACTCATCTGTTTCAAGTTAGTAACATATTTTGGAATGTAAACCAACTTCTGGGTTTTTTCTTTAGCAAGCTTTTGTTCTTAGATCTTGAGTATACAAGTTTACAACTTGTTACCAGTTTGTGTTTTGTAGATGTTTATGTCAGTTGATTATTTTCCCTTCCTGAATGGTATGAGTCCCTAGCAGCACATAAAAGAAATATTTTGCTCCTGAATGGTCAGAAAGAAACACCTATACTTACACGGGTTTTTAAACTGGTATTTGTAACTTGAATGAATGTTCATAATATTTTCCTCCATGAAAGGAATGTCTCTGATGTACTAACACTCCCATTTCCCTCATCGGGACTGTTCAAAGAGGTAGTATCCCATTGCAATAGAAAGGTTGCATTGGTTGTCAACGCCTTTATTTTCACCTCAGTGATTTAGACAGCACAGCAAAAGAAAAAGCACCCTGATACCAAATCTATCTCATTCGCAAAATAACAGTGGTTTTAATCCTTGTATTCAATCAGTGATAACCAATCTGAGCTACCTAGTAGGATGACAGGAAATTGAGGGGAAAATTATGTTAATTTCAGAAATTTTTAAATTATAAATTCAGCTTAGACCCCACCTTTGATAGGCTGATTTGTGATGTTATCAGCTTTCATTTGAGGTAGAATGATGCAAGCGTTTTCTAGAAAGAAAGCTGATATGTGAATTTTTGTTAGTGCATAATTTGTTTAGTTTTTATTTAAGAGGCTTCATATTAACATATGCTTCTAATGTTTAACTATCCACTTTGGAAATAGTTTTTATATATAAAAATGTACTACTATACCTTTTAATAATTCTGGAATAAGTGTGATTTATCAAGCACAAAGTCAATGCACTGCAACTACAAATCACCAAAACAACAATAAAATAACTAGAAATACAGTTTGATGTTGTAAGTACCTTAAATTGCTTCTTGAGATTAATTTTAAGGGTTTTGCACAATTAGTACAGCAATTAAATGTTTTTATCCATCATTTCCCATGGACTTCGTACAGGAAATTTCATGCCCATTTTGATCCTTTAAGATTAATGTGTTAACGTTAAGCTGTTAAGATCTTCTGGAAAGGGGATAGATCTGATGCTGGTGCATCTCTTCCTGCTGCCACCACTCCTCAGTCACCATTTCAAATTATCTTTCCACTGATATTTTAGGGTGAAGCACAGATACAAACGTTTTGACTTAACCATATTGCCACAGGTGGAAACAATGTCTTTGGAGAGCATTTTCTTTGAGGAGTGGTAAAGAAATCTCAATCTGGAAAACCTGTTGTTTTGAATGCCTTCTAACATTGTTATTAGATTTAGAGAAGATTTGAGGTGGTATTGTTCATCTGTATTTGCTTGTTCAGAATTAAATTGCAAAGTTCTGCAAGGAAGTTGAATTAAGATTTGTTGAACATGGGTTTCCTTTTAAAAATGGAGTAATTGTTGAAGTATTGACCTTCCCTAAAAATTATTACAATATTTTTTCAAATAAATTTCTTGCTGAGTTTCCAGAAGTTTCAGATTGGAATTTAGAAGAATTCGGTTTGTTCGTCTTTGGGCAATGAATCTGAAAATAACTATATCTAAAACCTGTAACCTAAACTATGTGAGGTTTTTTTGATCACACTTCGTTTTGTAGGATATTTGTAGGTAATACTACCACTTCTTATTACCTCTAGCTATGGAACTGCAGCCATGACTACTATATTGAGATTTATGGAAATCTCAGAAGGGTTCAATATGCCAAACATCAAGTTTACTTTCATGTACTCCACCATCCTGAGCTACACAAGGTCATTACAGAATTTGTAGGTTAAAGACTTGATATAGATCCTTTTAGAGATCTTTAAAACACCATTTTTATTGGTGAATAAATAAAACAAAACCAGTGTTAATAAAAAACACAATAAACTGTTATGGCATTAATAATTCAAGCTGAAAAGTCAGTGCAGTGTCTAATTTGAATTAAAAAGAACAAAAAATGGTTAGTGTGGTCAGAAAAGAATACATCTGCCATATTTTTTGAGAAGAGTTACATCACAGTAATTAATTCTGGGTTTGTGTCAGTGTAGGCACTTTCTTAACTGAGAAAATGTAATTAATATTTTATAAACTTACTTGGGGTGTCATACATTTAAGCACGGTTATTTAAGCTTAATAGTGTCTTAAATTTGAGAGAGAGAATGAATATAGAAATAGAATTTTCTTATAGGTTTCAGATCTTCATAATATGCTGTTCTGTAACCGCTATGAAGTAGAATGGATCAAATTAAATCACATAGTCCTTGTCTGCCTCATAAGTAAAAGATTTGCAAATGTAAAACCTAACCACTGTCAACAGACCATTCAAATACATGTACACAATGACACAAGAGAGAAAGAGGTGCTGGCTTCAGATACTTGTTGTCCTTAAGATGGTGGTAGGATTTTGCACACATGCGTAGTGTTCAGGAGGAAAAAACTTGAGGAATTTTCTCTAACCATATATAGAGTGAATTGCTTTAAAAATGACAACAAGGAAAAACTAAAATGTATTTTAAATTCCTGTATGCAGAGATACAACTAGAGCTGTCTGTAACTTGGCAAAAACCAAAACTTCTGAACATCAAGAGAAATTGTCTTGTTTTAGCTGTGTGGAATTACATGATTCAAAAAGTACAAATACAGATCAACTTCAGAATGAAAAGTTGATGCTTTTTATGTTGAGGATATCACTTTTGAAAAAGCTATCAACTGATTGGCCAAAACATTTGGATAAGTTCAATATACATTTCAGTAACACAAATATGAAATAATTATATCTAAAATTTTGTGCAGAGATTTGGCTTTTAATATGCTCACCTTTTCAAAAGTACGTTCTTTTTAAATACATATTTTATGTATAAATGTTATATCATTTAAAACCACAATTTCTTTATTTGCATTTTTTGTAAGCCATGTGAAAAGCCTGAAAATGGAAGGTTTACAGTTATATTACACCAGACTCTTGCAAACGACATTCCTGCGATCTCTCTCTGATATGTTTAAAAGTTAAAGAACTGCAAGCATGTTGGACATGGCAAGCAAAAGAAACCTGCTATATCTGCATAATTTGGAAATCAATCACATTTTTAAAAAAAAAATAATTGTGCTTTTCCCATTACTTTTGGCTGCCACAATGAATGGAAGACTAGTTAGTATTATATTTTATTTCTCAGTAATAGGTATAGTGACAAAATTGATGGAGTCAGGAAAGTTTAACAGTTTTCTTACTCCACTGTGCAGAAAATTGTATCACTTTTTATGTCAGTGTGGGAGGGCTGGTGAGAAAGAGCCTGTGTAAAAGCACTTGTGACAGGGCATTGCAAGCTGTCTGTTGGTTATGTATGCTGTGTTGTGGTAATATGTTTGCTGTTTTGCTGGGAGGCAAAAATAAGTCAGTTGTATGTGAAAGCCATGCAGTAGTGCTCTCAGTCTTGTCATTGTTCACTGCCCAGCTTCAGACCTTCTGATAGAAAATAACTCCTTTAAGGAGAAAGTAAGCAGATGTTCTTTAGATCTGCTGGGAGTGGGACAAAACATGGATTTAAGTAGGAAACGCAGCACCTCACCATTGGGATTGTGATAGAAGGGGGCATTGGCAGAGGAGGAGTCCAGTCAAATTAAAAGCCTTCTTTCAAATGTCACTTGAAGATAATGGATGCTGGTGGTGTTGGCTGGCATAACTTGTAGGACAAAAGCAGCAAAGGTGGTGAGAAGAGGTGGATGTGACTGAATACAGAGGGGCTAAGTCCAGCAAGATTTTACAGGGTAGGGAAAGCTTGAGCTGCAAAAAAAAAAGCTTGGTGATTGAATGGATGATGGTGCATATGACCATGCTGTTTGGGAAGGTGAGGTGCCTCACAGAATTGGAAACACTAATGTCAGTGGACACCTCTAGCTATATTCTGACATCATTGTAAAATGTCATTTACTTCAACCCAATTGTGTCTATTTTAAGCTCAGTAGGTGAAAGGCAGCAGTGCTAATATAAGGCTATTAGAGGGTACCTTAGAATTATCATCTACGTGCACAGCTTTTTCCAGTGATCAGCGATGTTCACAGTCAAAAGGGTAACTGCTGGGTCTTTAAAAACTGGTATTTCTCCCCTCTTGGAGATGCATACATATATGCTACAGTCAAGTCACCTCTTAGATCTCACAGGGGGTTAGAACAAGGTGATCTCTAAGGTCCCTTCCAACCCAAACCAGTCTCTCCCTCCAGCTCTCACTGTTCAAGACTGGAATAATTTTATACATCTCTCCTCTTCATGCCCTATGGTTTGCCTGTATCTTTGAAAACGTTTAAAAGATGGTGCATTATTGGTGTCATCAGTGATTTATGCAGGAGGACTTGTTTTTGCCACCTCCTCCTTCTTAAAAACTCATAGAAAACTTCAGTTCTTAGTATCCCTGTTCAGAGCCACTGCCTTTGGGAAAGCAGAAGTCCATTCCATACACAGGATCTGCACTTCTTGTGTCTAGAATACTTTCTATTGGCAACAGATCTAAAATTGGAGACTAACATGACTACTTTTTGCTTCCCTACTAAAGCGATGCTTGATGGTTTGTAGGGTAAAATGCTAAACTGTCATGTAATAATCCTAGAATCATTTGGGTTTGAAGGGACTGTGCTGGTCATTTAGCTTGACTCTGCTCAAAGCAAGGCTGGTGTGTTTTATTTTCCTAGTTGATTTATTTTCTTACTCTGTGAGCTATTTTGTTGGCCCTAATTCCATTTTAAAATTTAACCCCGTGATGGATAGCAGTGGCACCACAAGAAAGGGAAAAAATAAAAGCTATTAATGTTTACTATGTACTTTTAGAGAAGGAATTAGTCGCATTTGAAGTCTTCAGATTAGGGGAGATATTTTAAAATCTGAGTAATTAATCTCAGGAGGCCAACAGCACCCTGGCTTCTATCAGAAATAGTGTGGACAGCAGGACCAGGGAAGTGATTGTGGCCCTGTGCTCAGCACAGGTGAGGCTGCGCCTTGAGTACTGTGTTCAGTTTTGGGGCACTCACTACAGGAAGGGCACTGAGGTGCTGGAGCCTGGCCAAAGAAGGGTAACAAAGTTGGTGAAGCTTCATCAAGTCCAACCATCATCCCAGCACCACCATGTCTAGTAAACCATGTCCCAAAGTACAATGTTTGCGTATTTGTTTAACATCACCAGGGATGATTACTCTACCTCCTCTCTAGGCAGCTTGTTCCGGTGCTTGACTGCTCTTTTGGTGAAGAATTTTTTTCTTAATATCCAATCTAAACCTCCTTGATACAACTTGAGGCATTTCCTCTTGTCCTTTCAAATGGTCGGGCTTGATGATCTTAAAGGGCCTTTCTAACCTGAATGACTCTGTGATTCTAGGTACTAATTTTGAGTTGGCTTTAGGATGGCAAAATGATTAATTTTGAAAGTTTTCATGTTAGAAAAGAACTTCAAACACCTTTTCTGATATAATCTGCTAAAGCTAATGACAAAGACACAATTCATTAAAGAGTCTTGTGACTGTGTAGAAGAGCTTTTATGTAGTAAGTGTATTAATCCTATGAAAACCAAATGGAACAAAAACTTTCATTTTTACAAGACGACTAGTTACAGCATTTTAATACCTATAGCTGTGCTCTGTTTTCTTGAACCAAATCTTGTATAACTGTATCTTTGTTAGAGTCATTCTCAAATAAGCTGAATTAAACAAAAACAATTATAGAAAATAATTACTTACAGCAGGATTTAGTCCAGCAGAGCTGTATCAGTTCGCTAGTGACACTGCAGTAAGCTTGTGTGGATAAGTATTTAAAGCATTTACATTTGAAGTAGGAAGAAGTAAGTGATACTGAGGCAAGTTGTATATGCTGAAATCTCTATTATGAAGATAAGGTTGACTTAATAGTTGCGTATTCTATCGCTTTGCTTTTTTCACCTTCTAGACACGTCTCGCCTGTCTTCTCTACATTGCTGTATTTCACTAACCCCTCTATGGCTTAAACTCCTGAGTCATTGAACAGATTCAGATTCTAAGACTAAATCACAGGGGCTCCTCCACTCTGTAATTCAAAAACATCTGAAGGAAAGTAAAAAAATCTTTTTATCTTTGACTTCTCAGCAGTTCTTGTTACTGTGTTGAGTGCTTTTCATTAAGCTATGTAACATTTTTGCTGTCTCAGGATTTTAAAGTTCTTTCCTGGACTTCACAGTTTTATTAAGCACACCAGCATTTCCACTGAGAGAGATGCATGCTTTAGAACAGCTTTTGAGGACATCAGTGAATTTCAACAGGCAACTTAGTAGTTTATTTGTTTATTTGGTTTTTTGTCTGCTGGCCTGCTTAAATCCTGACTATTGGAATGAATAAACTGATTTGAGAGAGCTAGTAGAAATTAAATGCAAATTTCATAAGCCAAGTAGACTATTCAGTAGTGGTCAAAAATGGTGATGTGTCTTGCTGCTGGATCATACAAATAATTGATATTAATCTTATTTTAAATATGGAAAAAAATAACTCGAGTGTTTAAGACATTTGCTAAAGTTTTTCAGGAAATGTGTCACATTCTCTGAGACCAGGCCCATGACATTTGCTGTAAGGCTCTACTGTTCAAGAAATAAAATTAATTTTGAAATATGTTTTTGCTGATTCTCCTAAGCATTCATCTGCAAATTTATTACATACAGATATATAGTTCAAGAAATAATTTAACCAAAGAAAATACTTTACTGGCCTGAATGTTAAGTAATCAAGGAAGCACTATCAAAAAAGTGTTAATTGGTATTTCATGTTCTGCTCTCCGTTATGAGTGCCTTGTATAGTGAATGCATGTACTTAAGAATGTTTGAAGCAGCTAAGAATAATATGCAGATTTTGCTGATTGCTATAATCTACATGAATTTGAGGATTTATTTAAATGGAAATTTTATAAGTTCATACACAGCTTCAGTTTTATTCTGTCAATAAGTTCTTTGCTTTCTGGTACACTTTCAAGTTTTCTAGGTTGTTCATACAGTGGTGTTTTTTTACTTCGTGTGATTTACCTTTTTGTAGACAAGTAGCCAGGTTACCTCTATTCTTCCTCCAGGTATAGTCCTTGAAAACATACATGACTAACTTGCTGAGAGTATGCTTACATAGTCCAATGTTGCTTTTACAGTAGTTTGGAAATGCAACACTGCTCATACTAGCTTTGAAGATAGACCATATTTAACTCCAACTACAAGAAAAAAATTGTAGGTGATATATAGGATAAAAATGTAGGTCCTGCTACAAGAAAAAATGTAAACGATATATAGAATAGAATAGTTCTGCTGGAAGGGACCTATAATAACCACCTGATCCAACTGCAATAGCTAGCCTTAATTAATTTTAATCTGATTTTAATAGGTTCTACATGTGTTTATCTAGGAGTAATTTTAACACATGCACAGTGAACAGTGTTTCCTGTTAGTGGTTCTATTCTCTGTCCTTTTTCTGTGAACTAATTTCGTAGAGGACAGATCTCAAAGTGGTGTTATGATTGGGTTCCGTTTAGGTAACTGCTGATAGCAAGCCAGAAACATGAAACCTCTGAATTGATGGAATATTTTTCAAGTGTATTATGTTCCTTTAAAATTTGTTCACTGCTAAGATTCAGGGCTTAAATCAGGAACATTTAAGCAATTGTTGTTTTTACTGGATGTGACTTGGATTAATTTTGTTCCAGTAATCAGTAAGACTAATAACCAAAATGCCTTATGCAGCAAATTTGCTTCCCTTGGTTTACATGGAAAATCTTTTAGCATCTTTCATGCACAGGATTGTCTCTGATAAGAAGATTCAAAAGGCAAGAATCATGAATCATAAAGACTGTACGCATAGCAGATCTTACTTAATTCTCATGTTTTTCCTTGACATAATTATACTTACAATTAATTTCTCAGACTGGCATCTGGTCTTCATCTTGTATGACTAGCATCAGTGGCAGTTTTAGTATTTGCTTTACTTGGTATGACACTGAAGCCATAGAGAATATTTTTATCATTTTTACCATAAAAGACTATATTTAATGATTGTTTTTAAAAATGAAATAATTTTCATTGAAATAGTTCTTTGAATTTAGGGATTCCTATTCTCTGCAGTATTTGGGTAGCTGGGCAAGATGGGAACAGACATTCTCTCCCCTCTATCTTTGAAGGATCTGTTGTCACATGTGATCTGTTCTTCAGGGTTAGACCAAAGTAAGAAAGTTTATGTTTGTTACAAAATGTGTTTCTGAGGATCTTAAAGCCAAAAATGCGATTTAGTTTTGTGTTGATTGTTAAAAGTGCAGCCCAGAAACAAGCTGCAGCAGATTCTTAACTAAATACAGACCAGTGTGTCCAGGCTGGAAAGGAAGGCTTTGAGGTGGGGGCTCCAAAGCATTAAAAATGTCTCTTGTTGCAGTTCCACAGTTACATTATGATTGCTGTATTGTACTGAAACTATAGCTTGTATAGTCTTTCAAATTTAAAAACTGTCTAACACAAAAAGAAAAGAAAAAATGAAAAATTGAGATCATGATCCTCCGCTTTAGTGGGTACCTAACTTGTACATACATCTTATTTTTTAACATCCTTATTTTACATAGATCTATCTGTAGTCTCAAATTACATTTCTTTTAAACTTTTATTCTCACTGATTCATAACAGAGTTTTCATTCCTAATACTGAAAAATTACTTAATTTCTACTTTATGTAAATGCAAAAAATTAAAATTAACTTTTATTCATCTTGATCAAAAGACTCAGATGTTGCAACCAGGTCTGACATTCTTGCCCTCTGTTTAACCATGGCATATTTCTCCATGGCAGACTTCACTCAAAGTTGTGTGCATTTTATTTCAGTTTTGTTCTGTCAGTGCACAGAAACTTCTGCTTTGATTTTGGATGTGCTTTATAACAGTTTTTGGGGGTGAGGTTAAAGCTTGGGCTCTGCTTTAACTCAGACAGTAACTTGTTCATTTTGCAGTGAGAATTGTACAGTTCCTTTTCTAGAACACTCTTTTCTTCCAAAGTCAACACATAAGTCTTCCCTTTTGACCATTTCTTTCTTATGTGCTGGGATTTATCTGGTAATTTATATATACGTTTGTTTAGCATTTGAACTTAACATTCTTTCTGCTATGCTGTATTTATATTCAGTATTTTAAGAGGTCTTGAATACAGATGCTGCACAGAGAATACTCCTGTTGGTGTGTTGCTTGAGTCAAGATAGTGGTAGACTATCACTGTGACAGCTGGTACGAGGAAGATTAGTGACATTTATGTGAACGTGGAATATTTCTGAAAACATTTCCAGGAGGTTGGCAGAGGAGGGAGGTTTGTTAGGTGGGTTTTCAGTGCAGGAAAATAATGAAAAACCTGAAAAGAGTTCAGTAGCAGGTGTGATAGTATCACATCTTTACAGCCTTTCCACATTTTCACTGTGTTATAAAGATGTAGATTTACATATCAGCTGTTATTTCCCTTAATTCCTTCACCCAGCCTTCACCATGATAATTGCTTCTGAAGCAATACAATCTTGTGTTTGCTCTTGTACAGTGCAGGCAGCAGCATGCAACAGCACGACGTGTTGGTATCAGACCACTTTTGAGATCTAATTTTCAGTCAGCTGATGAAACACTCAATATCTATCTACCATATTTATAATTAAACCTTCTTCTGGCAGGTGTGCTGACATCAGGATATAGTTTCATGAACTATAGCAGTAGGTGAAGGTTCCCTAAAACAGCAGGGCCCAGGTGGCCCATTGACAAACCCATAGAGTGGAAGCATTAAGGTTGTTTTCTGACTAAACTTGTAGATGCTGGCTCTCTTCAGACTTCTGGCAATACGTGCTGCTGATTCATCTCTCCTTAATATCTATGAACATGTCTATGTTCAGCCAAACCTTACATAACACTGGGTGCCCTTTGTAGCTGAGGTATCCATTTGCTACTGTGGTAGCCTTGGGGTCATTTGTTAAGGCACTGCCTTCAAAGCAGGTGCAGAAGAAATGTTTGCTGGCTGAGGTTAACCCACTATATCACACTGATTCTTATGCAGATGTTCTGGAGGCATTGCTAGTCATCCTGTGTCTGCATGAGGATGTGGTCCCAGCTCTTTACTAGTCGCTCTGAAGTGAAATCAGGAAATCAGCTTCAAATTGGATAAATTTTGTTCTGAGATGTGCTGCTGTTTTGGCAGAGCACTGTTACAGTGCTACTATCTACAGCTTTTTTTTTTTTTTGATAATATAGCTAGAAGCAAACCCAACAGATGAATTTATTATGGACAGGTCTGTGATTTGTTCGTATCAGCTGTACCCAGCACCAGCCAAACTGCACATGGAGCAGGAAATGGTTGGTTAAATGTGTTGACAGTGTATGGTAATTCAGAGACGAGCAGCCAAATGCTTCTTTTGTACACTGCAAAATATTTCCGTGAATGACTCAGGCTAGTGGAGTGGTAAAAGCTCAGGGATACACTGCCAGAAATCTGAGCAGCAGTGGAGATGTAATTACACAGAGTAGTGTGTAGCTGTACACTGGGGAGGATGGGAGGCAGGCATGGCAGCCTCAGGTGTCTTGAAACGTGGTGAGACTTTAAATTCCTTCCAAATATTACATCAGTGCTCATATATACAGTTTAAAATGAGCATACTCTGAATCCACCCACAAACAAGGTTTGAATGGGTGTTTCTTAGGATATGAACTACTGTAAAATGTAAGGATTGCTCTGTTACTGTTAATTTACAGTTAATGTATTAATAAATTCTTCATCTTGATCTTCTTCAGCTCAGCTTTAAAATCTAAATGGAAGTTTCTCTCTGCATGAGTATTACTCTCTGAAAGTGTTTATTCTCAACTTTTGAGGTAAAAATAAATAAATAAATTCTTTCCCATGCATATACATCTTAACTGTCCTGATGAGTATGTCATTTGTTTAGTCAAATTCAATTTGTTTCAAGTCAGAAGCAATATAGGCAGACTGTATCTCTTAACTATACAGTACTATATAGGATTTCATTAGCTGATGCTAAATTGCTAAAGATAAAAAAGAGCAGAGTTAGAGTCTGGTTTTCAAAAAGGAACCCTTTGCCATTTCCTAAGGCAAGGTGTCATTTCAGGAGTAAGTTGTTGTTGTTAGAAGCATTCCATGTCTGTTTCCTGAATTCCGTTATGCCTGTTGTTCATAAATCAGGATTTTGTGGTATATAATCGTAATTTAATTCACTTATACCTCAACATGATTGCTCCCTTTTAAAAAAAAAACACTCTCCAGAGGTTTCATAACACTTACTCAGCAATAAAATCTCGTATGTGTGTGTGTGTTACAGTTTCATAACACTCTCTTTCCTGGAAAATTTCATTCTATAGGTGATGTCTCCCTTTTTTCCTTTATATGTAGAAACTATTGTGCTTTTCACCTGGTCCATTTCTCTGCCAGAGAAAATCACCTTCTCCATTGTTTTGCTATTACTAAATTACGCTCAAAGCAGGTATTCTCAAACTAACTGTGAAGTTTGCTGTTTCTATTCCAAACCTGAAAAAGATTGCATGCCCCAGAGTGTGTCTGTAGTATTACTTGCTCTGAAAAAAAATTGTGCTCCATGCAGCCACAGTTTAAATTAATAAATTAAATGAATAGTCAGGGTTCTTCTTTTCTTCAAGTCATCACTTGGGAATCTTCCTTTCCTCAGGATACTATCGTCTGCTTACTGATGCTCAGGACATACTGAACTCTGATTTTATTTAGTGCAAGTACCCTGTAGCTCCAGAGCTCACCTGCTAATAATTTGCTGATAGGCACTTTGAAGAGGTAGCTCTAGATTTAGGGACATATAGCATGTGCGTGCTCTGATTTTTTGATTACTTGACTCGTAAGTAATTCGAAGAAGAAATGGAATCTATTGATTTCAATGGTTTCTATGGTGAAATTGAACTTGAACTTGATCTTGTCCTGTGGCAAACTTCCCACTGAGTTTAATATCAGGCTCTTTGATACTGAAGTGAGTTGTTTGCAGTCAAAATTGATAATAGTGAATTCATGCTCATTAAAAGAGGGAGAGATATGTTTCTAATTACAGAGAAGAGGAACAGGAAATTAACAAGAGCTTGTTGGTTTGTATTGTGGGACTGAGATATGATGCATCCAAGGGACATGAAAACAATGTGATCCCAGTTATGCTGATCTGTATCTTCAACCTGGTGTTCAGTTAAACTGTCCTATGTTATGTTCATACGTGTCTTCTGTTTAGGGCAGGGTGGTGGTGGTTGTATTTTCCTACTTTTTTTGAACAGAACAGTTCTATATTATCTCTATTAACAGTGAATCACCTGTGGCTCCCTTTAAGTTTTTATTATGGTTTGCCTTTATTTTCTCACTGTAAACATAATCCATATATTCTCTTAAAGCATACAAATGATTTGGATTATGTCTGTATCACTGCTTGTTAGAAAGGCTTCTATTATCCATTTATTGCATTTACCTTTTAATGCCAGCTGAGAAAATTAATCCCCTAAAACTTTTGTGTGATTTCAGTCACAGTAGTATAGTTTCATGGAAATAAAGTTTCTTATCGAAAAGAACCCAAACTGATTTCTAATAGGTCGGATAATTGCTTTTATTCTTACAGCTGTTGAAATCTGTTTTCTGCTTTAGAACATGCAATTTGTTATAATCACAGGATCTTCCTCCAGTAGCCTTCTAGAGAGTGAGCATTTTTCTACTGTTAGTAATTTTCACTTTACTGCTTTTGAACTGCTGTTTGTGGAATATATAGAAAGAATAGTTTCTTTCTCAAAGAGTAGAAAGAAAAGCAACCTAGAAATGAAACTAAGATACAAAGCCTATTATCTGATTTGTCCATCCTTGGTCACAACTGAAATAGAAAACAATGTCATTGTGTCAAAGTACAAATTGCGTGGTTGGCAACTGGAATTCTACTCAGGATTTAGCACCTTTGACATAGGTGTGATTACAGTGAGGGCTACATTTATTTTCCTTCTGTCTTTGTATGAATTCCTCTTATTCTGCTCAAACCGAATCCTGAATTTCTGCTTAAAGAGAACTGATGACAGCAGCCTGACATATATATATATATAAAAGTCAGAAGCAGAAATATAATAAACGTACAGATAGTTTCCCTCCTATAGTTAGGAAGTATCACATATATAACTACTGTGTTTAGAACATACATATGGGGAAAAATTCTATGAATGATTACAGATAATTAATAGTAGCCTTCTAGCAGTATTTTACTGGTTTTACTTGTAAAATTTCCTTTTCATTTTTTTAAAGGTGAACTCCCTGTTTTTCATACTAAAAAAGTACGGAATCAACCTGTTTCTAATGTAGCAAAGACAAACATAATACGATTCAGTAGAGAGAAGAACCTGAAAAAGTTTTCCAAGGTTCTCTTGAAACTTTTTTCTATACACACACAAAGATGCACACACAATTTTCATACTTCTATACTTGCAATCTGTTTACTCAATATAGCTTTTATAGAGCCTATAACTGTATGACATGAATAGAAATTCTTAGCGTTATAGTAATAATGGTTGTATTAATCTGAAATTAATCTGTTGATAGAAGGACTCCTTACTAAATCCTTTAGAAAAGAAAATAGAAATGAGTAATTCTTGATACCTTGTTTTTTAGAGGTTATGACAAGCTTGGGTGGAGTAATATCTTGAAGCAAGCATTCTGTGTTTTTTCTCCTGTTCTTAAATAAGTTACTCTTTTGTTAGAGAAAAGGAGGCCTTTCTATTCTCATCTGTATCAGCAATGATTAAGTCAACTCCCGAGCCCTTTTTTAAAGCTAGGCAGAGGTTATCTTGTTTGGATAAATAAAAGCAGTGCTTGCTATTTAAAAGATTATCTTCTCTGGCTGTTTATCAGAAGAGTAAGCAAAGCTATCAATTCCAGCTTTAGACAACTTGCAAATGAATAGTCAGGGTTCTCGTTTTCTTCTACTAGTTGTAGCATTAACTTGATGTTGTTGAGCACTTGTTGAGTAATACAGTTCAGTGAAGCAGCTAATTCTTGTGAGGATTGTATCCTGTTTTAACTCTTAACAGTGAAATCCACTCTACAAGTTAATCTAAGGACCTGGTCTTTCTTTGAAACACAGAAAGTTATGTATTCCCTGAACATAAACTGACAGTCCAAAGCTAAAGGACTTGTGGATGAGACTGGTTAGAGTTTTATAGCAGAAACAGGAAGTGCAGATTGGTTTTGGCATGAAAAAAGATAAAAGTTTTAGACACAAAAAGAACAAAAAAAGTAGTCCAGAAAAAAGCCTAGTATAGAACAGGCAAAGAAAAAGAGAGAAAGAAAAACACAAAAAAAAAGTATGAGTAGACTTTTGTGCAGAGTGTAAATCATGGAAGGTGGTGAAGATGAGAATGAGGTTACTAGATGACCTTTAAAGGTGCCTTCCAACCTAATGCATTCTGTGATGCTGTGGTTCTATGTTAACTGGATATTGTAATGGAGGAGTTGAAATCTTGTGAATGCACCCCTAAACCTCAACAGAGCTCTCATGCATGGGGTCAGCGAGGCACTATGACCTGAGGGACCAAATGGGTGGTAGTGGGTGTTTGTGTTATGCCTTTCATATCATCCTCTTTCTGAGATAGTGCTGGTTGTGACAGTGACAGATTAGTCCATATATGCAAAACATTGTGCAAATATACACTCCCTGTAATATAAAATGGAAACTATTTTTGCATTGTTTTTATTTTGGTGTAAGCTTATGTTCTGTTGCAAAGTCAAGAACAGTACAAATGAGCTTTTGCAGCTTTTTTTATGAAACAGTTCAGAATTGTTCTGCACAGATTGAAATAGAAAACAGGATTGGAGTCTTGTGTAGAATCAAAGCAAGCAGGACTGAAGAGAAGCCCAGAAGCTCACTGTGCTCATGTGCTGCCCAAAACAGGATTGACATGTCAATATGGTGTTCTTAACTGTCCTTTTCCCAATCTTTCTTTCAGGACTTTGTGACAGAGATTTTTTGGTATCTGCAGATACTATAGCGAAATACTTTACTATCCCTGAAGTTATACCTGTTCCCCACTATGTAACTAGGGTATTGCTTGTTGCAGATTAAGTCCATTGCTACTTGTCCTTATCAGCCTAGATACAGCAACAATTACTTTTTGCTCTTTCAGAAGCCTTTTATGTATTTGAAAATTCCACATCAGGTTCTGTTGGCCTAAAGGCTTTATTTAGGGCTGTTATAAGTTTATCTTTATGTAGAATATATTAAGAAAAGGCAATTTTGAAGTAAAAGATCTGGAGCGTACCTCCACTGTGTGTACAAAGAAGTCTCCAAACATGGTTTGTGAAGCAATGCAAAAAAATAAACTTCTCTTCCTCCTGAGAGGGACGGAGACTACAGAATAGATTCCTATGATTGTTTATACTTTTAAGTTATTCTTGAAAAATTATTGTTCGGAGAACCCATTCTAAACTTAACTAGTCAGAAGTCTCATACTCACTGTTCTGGAATCATTGTGTTGATGATTCAGGCTTCCCACACAGTCTTATAAAGCTTGGCTTCTTCCTTCTTAGGAACAGTTTTATTTTTCAAGGGGCATCACTGCTAGGATATTATGAAACTCCCGTGAATCTTCTGCAATAACAGATAAAGTATGCATACTCCCAAATACATGCATTTTCCCAGGGGAATGAAAAATATTTTGTAACTTCAGACACTTGGTTTCACTATGCAGTGAGCTCAGATAAGCTGAATCTTACAGCAAGAGGAATACAAAGAAAAATGCTGACCAAACGGGTTTATGTGATCCTTATTCATTATTTCTTGTGACAGTAGAGTCTTGATGCCCTAGTCAAGGCCTGCAGTCCCTCTGTGGCCTCATACGGAGGCAAAACAGGCCCACACTCTGCCCAGATGAGCTTTTTATTTGAAGTTTTGACAAGTTTACAGGTGACTGAAGCAGGTGTTTGGGTAACTCGGGAAGCAAGCATGTTTTGTCAGTTAGCTTAACAGTCTCAGAAGCCCTAGTTACCAGCTATCAAGCTAACATCCCGTGGCATTTTATAGTTGTATGCAAAAAGACCCCGACTAAAAGAACATGTTTAAATATGAAGTTGTTAGTGATGCCGAATGAATGAATAAACAGTTTAACAGAACAAAAAGAACACGTTGTTTTGCTTTTGCACAGCCTGGGCCAAGAGTTAAAGGCAAAACCTAATAAATTTTTTATTTGTTTTGTTTTAGAACGTCAAGCGTGTACATCTATGGCCGGCTCCAGCCTCCTTCCCTCCAACGTGGCTGGTATCAGCAAAGAGCTGATCGAACTGCAGCACCTCATCCAGTTCCCAGAGGAGGTTGCCAGCATTCTGACTGAGCAGGAGCAGGAGCTCTACCGGAAAGTCTTACCCATTGACTACCTCTGCTTTTTAACCAGGGATTTGGGTAATGCTGAATGTCAGAGCAAGCTGCCATCTATTAAAGCTTCCATATCTGCTACTATTCTTTCTTCCCCCAACGGTGAACATAATGCTATAGAAGATCTTGTGACGAGGTTTAATGAGGTAAGACAAAACTTTTAAATTGCTTTTCATAAGGACTGTTACCTGATTGGTGGGTTAGTTATTGACTTTATCTCTCAGAGCTGAATTTAGCTGTAATGACAGACCTTTTAAATGTAGGTTAAGATGACCAGAGGATTTAGCTGAATAACTTACACTGAATTTAATAGGAGTTATGTGACCGATTTGCTCAGTGAGTTTGGAAAACTGCAGCCTGAATTTATCTTTCCCATTGTAAAGTAAACAGGAAGAAAAAAAAATTACAGACTTCTATTTCTTTGTATTTATAATGACAGTATGGGGAATACTTTCAAGTAAGTTTATTATTTTCTTCAGGAGCTTGAGTTTTATTTATTTGTTTTGGATTTTTGTAGACTAATCATGATCTTAGGAATCAGCACAGAAGTATTCTAAACTAGAAGTTTATACCTTATTCTGTATAATATAACTATACTAATCTGCAGTATTTTAAAATTTTTTTTAATCACTGTATGTGTCTTCAATGTTGTTATACAAAGACATGGCATTCAGTGCGATATGGTTCCATAAGTCAAATTGTGAGTTCTTTACTAAGATTTCACTTTATTTTCAGTAAGGTTTAATAGAAAAGTTAAATAGAAAATAAATATTAAGGGCTGTAAAAAAAAATCTACCCCAAGAAAACATCCTGAAACAAAACCAACAACTCCCCTCTGCCCTGCCCCCCTCCAATATAACTGTGGGTTTAGCTGCAGAAAAATGGAACACTTTTTTTTCTTCCTTTTCTTGTGTGAAACATGTATTGTTAGCAGTATCGAGATTCGTAGAAGTGGAGTAAAATGAAGATTGTCTTCACTTATGCTCTTTTAGATTGTTTTCCACTGCATCCTTATGCTTTAATAAGAGATGGAAGTTGTGCAGGTATCAAAAAGACAGCGCAAAATTAAGTAGATAGAGCAGAATATGTATTAACCCCTGGTGAACGTCCTTCTTCCTGGTTAAATAAGAGTCAGTGTCTGAATATTCGGCATATTTGAAGTGTTCCTCTTTCTTACATGCTATTGAGATTTAGGAACTAAAATAGTGTAAATATATTGGCTTCCCTCACCTAATGCTATTATGGGAACATAAATAAAAGTTGCAATTGCAGTATTTGGTCTATAGACAGAGCCTAGGAATTGTTTGAATTAGCCCTAATTACTGTTTTTAGGAAAACACCCTGGCTGGTGCCTAGCTGGAGAGGAATCTAGCTCCTGACCCAGCAAGGGTTCATGTTCATGTGGTGATTCTCTTAGGATGATCACCATAGTGAGGTCAGTGGGGAAAAACTAGTATGACCTGTTGAGACACAATGGCAGAGCAGTTTGTTAGGAGATTTTGCAGTTATCTGTACAAATTGTGTGTTCTGACTCTGAACAGTCACAGAATCAAAGAGCAAGTAGACATTGAAGAAGTCTTGTCAGAAACGACTGAGACTATTTCACATCAATGAGAATTTTAACATTAAAGTTGCCTTTTGGATAATAATCAACATTATCTTTTCATGTCAGAGGTTTGTGACTTTGCAGTTTTTTTAGTCAAGGATTACTTGTTTGGTAATGCTACAGGATAACTTTTCATATAATTTGAATTCATTTCTGTCTGGTACATAGAATATATAATATTTAGTGCAACAGGTTAAGTATAATCTGGAATTAATCTTTTTAAACATAGATGTTATATGTTTAAATGCAGTTATTGTAAAATATTTACTGCTTATAGTAAATCACTATTTTGCTATCTGCTTTATCTTATGGTGTATGTCAGTTGCCATAGCCAGTCACAAGCGTGAACTTTCAAAATGTCTTTGTTTACAAATGACAAGAAAATTCTTGTGCAAAGAGTCATGCTTTTGTTGGCAAAAGTCAGTGAGCACTTGCTGATTTTTTTTGGCATTGCCTATAGAAATACTGAAGTGTATTTATAATGTGGGAGCCAGAATGACTTTTAGGATGACAGGCTGGTGATACGTAATGGGAAAAAAAACATTTCATGCCATTGTTCTGTTAAATGAGCAATTATAGAATATGGAGGATTTTTTATAGCAAATTACATTTTAGTAATTTTTCTGACACTTAATACATATTAATGAGAAACAGTTTATCACAGTTGTTTAAAATGAAAGTCAATAATTTCTGGTTTGTGACTCAAAGGAACTTCTTGAATAGAAAAATACTGTCATTTTGATGAGATCTTAGATTGAATGAGGACTGCAGGAGTATTATATGAAAAATAACGGAGATTAAAATGTTTTCAAATTAGTAAAGTATCTTTTAAAAAGTGTGTTTATGTGGAAAAGCAGGTGGAAGATTTGGTCTTATTGCTGTAAATTTTACTAGCATTATTTACTGTTTGGATTCCAGTAACTCCCAGAAAACGTTGTTCATGAACTGAAGTTGCAAAATTCCATTGACTGCAGAGTGCAAGATGAAGTGGTAGATATTGGAAAGCTCCCTGTGGTTCTCTTTAAATATTTTTGCTGTTACAAAATTGCTTTTTTACTCCATGTGAAGGATTTAAACATTGTTACTGATGAGATACATAGAGTATGAGTATCTTCTAATCACTTCTTTAAACCTTTCTATTTATTAATGATCAGTGTTGCTTAATATGAGTTGCAGTATTTAGACCTCAGTGGGTCAAAAAAAGTGAGTGGTCAGCCTTAAGCTTTTGTCATGGAAGTGGTCTGTGAAGAACTGCAGAACTGAATCAGAAATTACTTACACTCTGCAGTAGGTAAAATCAATTCTTGTAAACAATTAACATGCCCGAATGTGCAATAAATAACTGCTGTTATTTTTCTTACTCAGTTCTCATTTGTGGAAAAGAGTAATGGTAGGCATACTGTTTGGCACTGGATGAAGCCTGCAATGTGCATTTTCTTTTGCAAGAAATGTCTTGCAAGATTTCTGAAAATTATTGGGTCTCTTAGTGTGACAGTAGAAATATGTTTCTGTCAAATACTCTTGTTCTGAGATCACAACACTGGGAGCCTGATGAGGGCAGCTGAAAAGTGTACAAATAATTAAATTGGGAAACCAAGTTAAGAAGCATATAGTGCATCACTATATCTGCATCACTAGTAACATGCAAGGAGAAAAGTTGTGGTTGTGCCTCAGGCCGAAAGGACTTTGCATTGAAGTGGGATGAGTGAGCCCATTCCTTGATGAAGGTTGAATAGATTTTTGGCCAGCCAAAAATTAACCAGTATCTTAGTGTACTTAGTGACAATGCAAAAATTAAGTAAGGATAGATGGTATAAATTTAATTTGTGGGCCTTGCCTGATTTTTTAAATTTTTTTTTTTAAATAGGAGTTGTGGCCCTGCTTTAAGGCAAGGTAACTAAAATGTTTAGAAGCACTTCTCTGTTCCTATCTTGGTGGCAGAGTTCCCATAGCCTGCTTGCACCTTGCCTCAAGAGCCACACAATTTGTTTTTAAGCTGCAACAATCTGAACATAGTTGTCATGTCTGTGTCTGCCCTGGGTGTCAGTGGACCAAGTCTTAGGTCTGTCTTAGGGAAGAGGCACAATTCATTTATCTGTGGGACCTGTGATAGCCCCTCACCTTGTCCCTTTTTGTGTAACTTTGACTTTAATTGCAGGGGTACAGCACAGAACTCAACTGCAGCTGGAGGGATCTTTATTTGTCACAGATGCTGGATGAAAGTAATCACTGAGTGACTTTTGTTTCTGGTATATGAAATTCTTTAATAAACAATGGAGAGTGGAGACATAGACTACCCTTATTAATATTCACAATAGACAGAAATGGTAGCACTCCAGATTCGCCTCATGTATACATTTTGTTTCCCTTACACCGTTAAGAATGGTAGGGGAAAAAAAGTAGGAGTAAGTAGTGTAGAAACATGAAAGATGGATAGCACGGATTAAAGCTACTGTCAAGCACTCCACAAATAGTAGCACAAACATGCAGCTGGCAAATCCTGTGCTGCTGAGGCTGGGAAACAGAAACTGCCTTTGTTTAAGAGAGCATGGCTATGGCTTAGACCCGACATGAAGTTGCTGGAGGGGATTGAGGCATTATGTATCTGTGTCTTTTTTTTTGGTGTGGGTTTCCATGTATCAGTTTATTCCCTGCACTGTTAATCAAGGTGACTACCATGACAGGGAGCTTGAACACTCAATAACTTGTTTCAGAAATATGTTCTGAGAAGGGGCAGTCACGGATGATCTGCTTCAGTCCCACAAAATGGAATGGAATACATTCTCAGCTTGCATTTCATTTATATTTTAAAAGTTTTTGGTCATTCCAGCTCCCATTTCTGGACAGAAATTCATAGGGAAATAAATGTTCATGTGATATATAGTCCAGTCACAAAAGATTTGTAATATTTACGTATATTGACATGATTATTCAGACTTCGTTTCCCTAGAGGTACTATGGAAAGATGATAGTCATGGTGGAGATTGCCACTGAAGTTTAAATAACTTCTATAACACTAATGGTTAAGAAATAGTTCATAAAACTAAAATTAAAAAAATAATCGGAGAATTGGAGGACTCTTCAACATATGGAGTAGATGTATAGGAATAACCACAGAAGAGATTCAGACAAAAGGTATTAACAAATCACTACGATTGCATACTATGCTGCAGAAAGATTATAGATTACTGTGTAGTAATCATCAGGTATTTAATGGGGAGGAGAACAGAATGGAGAGAAATGATGCCGTGCTCCAAATGAATTTGAAAAAAGGGTATTTCAGAATTAATGAAAATAAATAAATAAGTTTGTCTTCTGAAGAAGAAATTAATCCTGGTGTTCTGCAATTAGCAAGGTGCTATTTCCTGTGGAAAGAACAGATCCAGTCAATCACTTTGTTGCAGTAATATAATCGTGGGATCAAACACTGAAAACCAAAAAAACAATTTTGTTGGATTTAGAAAAGAGAGAAAGTGAAATTGTGTTCACCTGCATCTGCAGTTCTTCTAGGCATGCACTACCTTACACATCTAAATGTGGCTAAAATTAAAGCTTCATTTATTGGAAATGTTCTTTTATAATACTGTGAAAAACACAGCCCTTTCAGTTGTTCCTTAATCC
The DNA here is from genome assembly GCA_013400835.1 of Zapornia atra. Classification (NCBI taxonomy): domain Eukaryota; kingdom Metazoa; phylum Chordata; class Aves; order Gruiformes; family Rallidae; genus Zapornia; species Zapornia atra. The sequence continues at coordinate 56 of VZTU01000088.1, read as the reverse complement.
TGAAGTTTAGATCAGATTTAAAAAATATGCAAAGTCCAAGGAGAAATTAAATTACT
>VZTU01000087.1:0-24899 GCA_013400835.1 Zapornia atra | reverse complement strand
TCTTCCCAGATCTCTCTACTCAGGCAAGTTGGCTTCCATCCTTAATGACTCCTCTTCCGACAGACTGGGACAGCCTGTTCTTGTGCCACCAAGATTTCCTTCTTGAGGAGCAACCAACCCTCTTGGGCTCCTTTGCCCTCAAGGACTGCCTCCCATGGAAACTTACCAAGCAGCTTTCTGAACAGTCAAAAGTCAGCCCTAGGGAACTCTAAGGTGGCTGTTTTGCTCTGTCCCTTCTTTACTTCTCCTAGTACTAAGAATCCTATCAGCTCATGATAATCCAACCTTCACATCCCCTGCTAGGCCTTCTCTGTTTACAAGCAACAAGACTAGCAGGGCACCTTCCCTGGTTGGGTTCACTCACCAGCTGAGTCAAGAAGTTGTCTTCCAAATCTTCCTGGATCCTGCTAGACTGCTTCCTCCCTGCTGTATTGTACTTCCAGGAGATAATTTAAGGGTATCACTAGGAAACTTCCCAGCCTGGTACAGCATTCAGACTATTACCCATTTCTGCTCTTCCACGTGGGTGGCAATGAAGCTGCAATGCATAGGACAAAAGCAACCAAAGGAGAGTTTGGAGCCTTAGGACAGTTCCCAAGGGAATCTGGAGCACAGGTTCTATTTTCTTCTCTCCTTCCAGTTGTGGGCAGCAACTTTGAAGGAAATGATGAACCCAGTCCATTAATACATGACTCCATGTCTCGTGACACTACAATTTTGCCTTTTTTACTTATGGGATGGTCCATACAGCATCTGATTTGCTGGGTTCAAATGAGATTCACCTTTGTCAAAGGGGCAAAAGGGTCTTTGCCCAAGAACTGTCAGGGCTCACTGACAGAGTTTTTAAACTATGCTTGAAGGAGGAGTGGGATATCAGGCTTGACTATGACAAGCAGGGGGATTGTAACTAGATGATCTTTAAGATCCCTTCCAACTGAAAGCATTCTATGATTCTATGATATATATTTTATAAAGAACTAAACACCAGGTACTGATGTTCCTTTACCACTAGAACAGAATAGGGTAAATAACAGCTTTCAACAAGTGTTATATTTAATAATTTTTTTAAAATTTTTTTTTTACTATGCATCTTAGATAATTTTTTGTACATTAAAATGAATCTATATAAAATCCTGGTTCTATTACTTAGAGATTTAGATCATCTTCTTTTCAGATTTGTTTTGGGCTTTTTAATAACTTATCTGTTACTCTATAAGCACCAAAATACCATGCAAAAAATATTTTCTTATTACCTTCACAGAATCACAGAATCACAGAAAGTTAAGAGTTGGAAGGGACTTTGAAAGATCATTTAGTCCAAACCTCCCACCAGAGCAGGATCACCTACACTAAATTGCACAGGAACACATCCAGGTGGGTAAGAACATCTCCAGAGAAGGAGATTCCACAACCTGTCTGAGCAGTCTGTTCCAGTGTTCCATCACCTCACAGTGCAAAAGTTCCCCCTTATATTCACAAGGAACTTCCTATGCTCCAGCTTGCACCCATTGCCCCTTGTCCTATTGCTGACTGCATCCTTCTGACTCTCACCCTTTACATATTTATAAACATTACTAAGGTCATCCGTCAGTCTCCTCAAGGAGACTCCTCAAGGCCCATCTCCCTCAACCTTTCCTCATAAGGAAGGTGTTCTACTTCCTTAATCATCTTGGTGGCCCTGTGCTAGACTCTTCCAAGCAGTTCTATGTCCTTCTTGAACTGAGGGGCCCAGAAATGGACACAATATTCCAGGTGCATTGTCATACTTTGCCAGGGACTTCATCCTACCCTTTGAATTCCATATTACCTGTTTCACTGGTCTTCAGAATAATTTTTTAAAAATTTATTTATTTTTAATTTGAACTTGTGTTACACTAAAAGAGTTCAATAGAAGTAAATTTTTTATACACAATTCAGGTGTTTATTAGTTTTCTTTTTTTAAAAATATTGTCAGAGAAGTATCCTGGGGACACCATTAACAACTAAATATCAGTGCCTTCTGCTGCTTCTTTAAAATATTTTTTATATATTATATGCTGTACAAGCTTTTAGGAGTCTTCATCTATAACTGTAGTTATATTTGAGCTGTATGGAGAAGAATTGTTGAAATATAAGTATATAATAACAGGCAATTTCTGAAAGTCACAAAATAAAGCAGGCAATTTAGCATAATGAGGGAAAGTTACAATAGATTTTTTTTTTTTCCCCCTGGAGAGATGTTCCTTGCTTTATAGAACAAGATTAAAATTGTGCTGATTTTTAAGTGTGACCAGTGCAATTTTAAGTTTATGTATGTTATAAAATCTGGTGCTGTAATTATCAATTTTCATAGCCTTTAATTAAAAAACAAAACAAAACCAAACCACCACCGCCAAAAAAAAAAAACCCACACAAAATGGAAACCAAATAACTAATGCCCTCAAATTTTACTTTGTAATTTTGTTGTAATTTGTTGTTCAAATGGTAAATCTGTTCTGTATCTCAGTTAGTATTTTTTTCTAAATAATGTCCTCAGCTTCTCCAAATGAATGATATGCTATTATTTCCATTAGCCTGTCACTAATTCATTCTTTCTTATCATTCAAGTGTAAATATAGTCCTTTGAATAGTACTCTTGAAGGTATCCCTGGGAACCACTATTCATTCCATAATTTGAAAAACTGTTTCTCTTTGCTAGTCTTTTATCTGTATTTCAGTCCATGTGAGATCACTTGCAGACATGTAACTTAAATTAATTTTGACTGTTTGCCACTTTGGAGAGAGAAGGTCTTTAAAATGAACTGCTCAGGGATTTGAAACATGGATTACAGAATCCAGAACAAACATCTTCAGTTGTCCTCTGCTTTTCTGCAAACATCTAAAGCCCCATTTTCAACCAGCCCCATCTCAGCCACTTTGATTGCTAATTCCTCGGCTTGCTCTTATCTTAGTTATCCATGTCTACAAAGTTCTTCTCTGAAAAACAAGTATTTCACTCTCTCTGAGTCATGTTTGGTACACCGACACTGTCAGTGCACATCACACACATTGCATTCCTCAGTCTAATTCCAGCGGTCACTCACACCAAAGCCTAGGAATGGTTGTAGGCCCTGGTATCCAATATGGACAGAAGCATGTGCATAAAATTATGTTGATAATGATAAGTGCCAGCTTTTAGATAATGATATGTGGTCTAATGATATTATATATGGTCAGCTATGCTTTGTACTTTGACAAGAATCTTCTCTTTTAAATAATTATTTATTTTTGTGATGTCAAACAGAGACTCCATGGCAACGAGACTGTTTGAAGCAGAAAATATATAGCTAGAAACTCAGGTGGTCTGGTCTCAGAAAGTCTCAAATTTAATAGGTAGAATCTCAGCATGTGTAAAGCAGGGCCTGAAAAAAGTGGCTTCATTTAAACCAGCATATAAACATGCAAGCAGTCCTTCAAATATCAGTGGGTCAACTCACAGTCAACAAAAAATGTAAACTCTCACAATTTGGCTCCAAATGTTTTACTACTGTATTATTAAGTAAATTAATAATAATAATAATAATATATTTAAAAAAATACTTCTAAAGCCCCTAATTGAATGTGAAGCAGTAGCTGTAATCCCACTCTCACTGAAATCGGATTCCTTTATTCATTGTCATTCTATAAGATGAAGATGGGTATGACTTGCAGTTCACTAAATAAACCTGTGATCCCAAATATGTTGCAATTTTTTCTCTTGCATGTGTCTGTGTCTGTTTCTTCCTCATATCAATTCTCTCAATTTCTCTATTTTCTAGTCATTATATAGGTCTTAACCAGCCAAAATTGTCAGTTTTACAGAATTGCTGTGAGCACACAATGGGGGGAGGTGCCTTACATCAGCATTATGAACAGTCTGACTTTTGTACCACTTATCAGTGTCAAAAAGTCCGATTTAGAGTACAAGTCATAAGTCTATATTCTGTGCCAGTCTTCTTTCATTATCAGTTAGCAGTTTTTGTCAAAATTTGAAACAGCATTTTCCTTTCAGAATTCTCTGGGTTTTAATAAGTGGAAACAGTTTCTATGAAACAATAAGAGGAACAACACTATATATACATATATATATATGCGCATATATATATACACTTATATTCATGTTGCTACACAGTACCTACACAGACACTTGCTCACTACCCCCTGCCAGGACAGGGAAGAGGAGAGGAAGACCACAAGTGAGAAAATTCATGGGTCAAGGAAAAGATTGTTACTGCATGAAGGGTGGGGGGAAAAAAAAAAGAAGTGGCACAGACAATCACTCATCAACTCCCACAAGCGCATTGATGCCCAGCCAGTCTCTGAGCAATGGTCTCCTCTCCCAGCTTCTTGCCTACCCCCAGCCTGCTCTCTGAGAAAAACAGAATACCTGGACATGGAGCAAGAGCTCTTATAGAATAGCCAAAACACTGATGTGTTACCAACACTGTTTTAACAACAAATCTAAAAACATGGCACCATACAGGCTGCCAGAAAGTTAACACTCTCCCAGCCAGAGTACACTTATAAACTACTTCTGCCTGAAAGCAAAAAGCAAGTACGCTAAAGAATTGTACTATAGTAAAAGTGTTAATTCATGGTTTATATTTTTAGCTACCTTGTTCCTCTCCCATCAATATCTCTAGAGGATATTTTTATTGATTATATTTTGTTAGAAAGAACATGTGGCCTATTTTTTAAATCCAAATTTCATGTCTTGTTAAGTGTTAGAGTTTATCAGCAGCATGGTCACACCATCATTATTTTTTTCCTTTGAATTCTATAGATTGTTCTGCAACATGTCATTATAATTAAATTCAAGATAACTTTTATTGTGTTCTTAGAAGTGATAAAATTCATAGTCCAAAAAATACTTCAAAACTATAACTGAGTAAGATCACTTCTGTACTTTGAGTTAACTTTTTAGGGGTCTGTATTTATATCACTCTCAAGAAACTTAATTCAGTCCAACAGAGTTTTATATAAAAGATTAAAATATTTTTTTATTTTTATACTTTGAAGACTGTAAACTAATGTTCATTACTGTGAAGAGTCTGCTGTTGCATATGAAATATGCAACACAGCTGAAATGCAGAGAGGAATTTTAATTTCTAGCTTTTTCACACTATGTAAAGTAAAAATATTAGAATCTTAATATTGCTGTTCTTGCATGAATAAAAAAATGCATTGAGAAAACATAAAATTTCTACAAATTAAATATATGCTGTCTGCTATGAAACATTTTTTATGAAAAACAAAATGAAAGAAAACCAACAAAAACCCCAATTCTAAGCCTACAGAACTGAATAGGTACAAGACTTCCATAAAAATCTTGAGTAGTCAACTATGAGATCAGGCCATTTTTCTTGGCTTTGAGCAGCTGGGTCTTAACAACTTTCAAGGATAAAGACCACAAGGGATCTCTAGAAAACCTGGTCCCCTGTATGCTTGTCCTCATTGTGAAAACACTCTGCTTCAACTGATTCTCATAAATTTACCCCTTACATGTTTTTCTCTTTCTATGACAGAAAAAACCCTTAAAATTACCATTAAACCCATAGATACTGAATTTTTCAGCAATTAAGGTGTATTACTGTTGCTATGCCTCTCCATGATCTTCTTTCTTCTTCTAAGGAGTGCCTTCAGCACAATTCATAAGAAAATAAGAGACCTTCACAGAAAATTCATTGATATTCTAGGAGCTGAAGCTGAATGTAGGTGCTATCAGTGAGGATTCATAAGTATTTGGGAAGTGACTTTAGCTCCATATTAACATAATTTTCAGTTAAGGAGCCTGAAAATATGTATGTCAGCATGGGATTTTCCTAGCATCCTATTGTATTTAGTGGAAATGTATTCAATAAGTTAGGCGGTTGCCTAAACATGTACATGTAAGTGCCATTTTTGATACTATAGGATAATCTATAGTAGTCAAACCTATAGTATCAACCTATAGTATCAACCTATAGATAACCTATAGTATCAACCTATAGATAACCTATAGTCTGGTCTCTCTGTCAGTACAGAAGACAAACTTGCAATGATATTCAGTTGGCAAACACCACAGTGACTGCAATTACTAGCATGTCACAATAATGTTATGAGGAGATGACAAAGTAATTTAAGGGCTGTAATTTCAAAATCTGAGTAGCAGATTTTTTTTTTCCCAAAATAATAGATTACTTGATTTAATGTAAAAGTATAAGTTTAAATATGTGAAACAACAGCTTGTTTCATTTACATTACTCTTGAATTTTCACCTTTGAAGAATTCCATTTTTATAAACGTTGTATACTCTCGATGTTAGACTAGTTGCTGTCCAGCCTCACCTGAAAATACCTGTTGCCCATGGGCCCAGGAGGTTCTTTTATTCTCTTTTGGAAGATCATTGCTTTTACTTGTGCTGTGGACAGCCTTTGCTCCAGTTCATCTCAGAGAACAGTCCCACTCTTGCTGTTCCCTTTCAGTTAATCAGACTCCCCAAAAAGAGGACAACTAAGTGAAAATATTTTGAAAGATTCAAAGAGGAGCTTATTAAAGGTAGAAATAAACTCTTAATAAAAGAGGATCTTGAGACCCACAAGTAGCAGGCAGACTGCTCAAGAGTTAGCTTTCACAGGCTTAAGAAACTTGTTCCAGTCATCATCCACACATAAGCATTTAATGATACCTCAAATAATATCTGACATCTAGAGCAATAGCACAGGGATGAAAATTGTGACCCAGGTTATACATTGGTCTTTTGACTTCTTGGAGGAACTGCTGAACCTAAAAAGCATATCCTAGAACACATTAAAAACCTACATATAGTCAACTGTATAGACTTGATAATCAAAGTGTAAGTGGCTACAAGTCAGTAAGCTGTATAAACACCCACAGAGGTGGGTTAATTAATAGATACAATTGACTTATCTCACCATAAAATAAACAGGCAATTTAAAACAAATGAGTACCATTTCACTAACTTTTTCAATTATAAAATTAATTTTCTAAACGTAGATGCCTGGTGTAATTTGAAATACCTTAGGTTATCTGAGAAATGAAGCTCTCACTTATGACAGAGGACTTAATGAGACCCATGCCCTTCCGAATCTGCAGCTGAAGGACAGAATGGTAGGTATAGGAAGTCTCAGATGGCAGTGTACATCTATAATTGCAGAACTGAGGTGCCCAAGATCTCTTCCTGACATAATGGTGACTTTCATGCCTAAGAGTATTATACAGTTTAGATACCATTTTAATGACCCACTTGATATCCAGTTTCCACTCTACCAAGCCACAGCCATCCTATATATCTTCTGCCATGCCTGCATCCTCCCACAGAAATGTCAGCAAACCAGTGCCTCTCAAGGGAGTTAGGCTTTAACTGTTTGTTTATATGTATGAAAAAATAGGTAGATAGCATGTAGAGGCTGAAAATTAACCCCCATCCCTAGGTGATGTGAAACCCCTCATGCAGCATATTAGCTATGTTGCACCTATAGGTAGTAATATGCTAATAGATCTGGCTTCTATGCCTCCTGTACCAGCTGTCCAATGAAACATGATACATAAGAAGAATAGTATATTTCACAGTGCTGAGCAGATGGGAAGTGGGAAGTGTGGGTGAATGAGATTCAGTTCTGAGCAATATCATACTGGATATTCCCACATTCTTTAATTTTATTTTGATCTGTGAGTTCAGAAAGCAAGATATAAGAATCTGTAATTTTCTATACAGTGTATAATAAGCATAACAAATATTGAAAAATTGTTATGATACTTAGAAAAAAGTATGCTACTATTCTATTTATAGAATTTATATTTATATTTTATGTCAGCTGTATCTAACATATCAAATGATATAAATTAAATCTAAATGTTTTATTAAAAACATACAGGTCACTGTGGTATTTTCAGTACAATAAGTTTTGTGGGTGCAAGCTAAAGCTGTTATTGTTAATTAAGAGTTAAGTCTATTTTAATACGTGGTTTTGGTTGTTTGGGTTTTGTTTTGTTGTGGATTGTTGTGGAGTGTTGGTTGGTTGTTTTTTGTTTGGTTTTTTCCCCCCCCCGCTAAAGCCAAGAAAATGGGAGGTCTGGGTTCCAAACTGACAATATGAGTATATTTTTCACAACCCCTGGATTTTCCACATTTTGCAAATAAAACACCTTGGAAGTTGAACAAGTCTACTCCCAGATTATTCTCTTCACAATGAGCTACAAAGTAAAGTTAGGACAATTTAACCTAAAATTACATCCCCAGAATTCAGAGATCTTGGATTGCATTATTCACCCTGGGGTAATTTAATAGTTACTGTAGAAAATTCTTGTTGATTTCTCTGACCTGTTCTGGAAAGCTGTTTCATGAGTGAGCATTTTTAGACTCTTGATATTCTTACTAGAAAATAATTGTTTTGTTTAAATAGTAATATGTTTGCATCTATGCAACTTGAAATTATCTAAATCTTAGTGACTAAATTCCCATCAAGATCAAAATCAATCTATTTACTATAGTCAATGAGCTCTAGAAGGTGATCTAGATCACTTTGAATTAAAAAAGAAATATAAAGTGTGATCTAGGTGCCCACACAGATGTTCATGCAGTACCATTAGAGACCTGTGGGTAGGAAATCTGACATTGCATGTACAGTAGATTCATTTCCTCCTGGAGAAGTAGGAAAAAGCCAGATGAGGTATTCCAGATACTACAAGGTGAAGCCTACTCAAAACCACAGTTCAGTCATGATGAGAACTTGACTGCATCTACCCAACTCTTATTCAGATGGTCATGATAGGTGTTGGGAAACCAAGAAAAGCACTAGTATTGGACGTGTTGCATGAAGTCAGCTTTCCCAAAAAAAAAACCTCTGGACTTAGTCTGATTTCCTTTAATTGTTTAAGTATTCCTAGTAAAGAAATGAATAATCATAGATGAACTCTTAATATCTTTGTATCCATGTAACATACCAGTGACCCAAGTAACAACTGCTGATTTACTTCAGATATGGAGAGACTAGCCTGGAGTGACGTGATCAATGAGATCATTGGCAATTTAGGCTGACCATCTAAGTTTGAAAGCAACGAACACTGAAAGCAATAGTTCTGTGTGGTGAAGGGAACATTTCCAGGACTGTGCAACACTATGCCAAAAGATGAGCCCAAGCTGGAACTGCTACACACTCCTGCCAGGAGTCAGGACTCAAGTGTTGATCAGCTGCAGTCCTCTTCCCTCAGCCTCAGACCATGATTCACCTGGACCTGCCACTGTGTGTTGGGCACATGTTCTACGAAGTGTGAGCCTGTGTCATAAAATTGAAATTGCTTTCCACCTTCTGTACATATTCCACTTAGTAAATAAATCTTCTCTAAATTCCCATGCAACTCAGGGTGTCTCAAATAGCCCTTGATACTTGTCTTTCAGGCAACTAAATTAAAACTTTTGGTTGATAAGCTGTCTTGCTCTGGCTGCTTTAATTAAAGATAAAATTAAGTTGCTTACACACTGACTTCTTATATTGTTTGAAATATCCTGGGGTTTCTTTACTGGTATCCAGTTGTCAGTCCAGAAGGTGAAGATTTCTCTGAAGTCCAATGTAATAGCTGATATACAGATTATTTAAATCATTATGGGGTAGCTGGAGGCATTTCCTTTTGGTTGACTGAATCTCTCTCTGTGTCTTCATCTGCTGCAAGAGGAGTTTAGAGATAGTTTATTTGCATATACAAAGATTGTTTCCACCTAAATTTATGGGTCTGAATCTCAGTTTTAATCCTTAAAGTTCAATTTCTTTTATTACTCGGTTTTTTTGAGTGGGTGTTTTGTTTTGGTTTCTTTGGGAGGAGAGGGGGGAGGAATGTACCTCTTAAGGATTTTTACTACCCTTTTGGAGCTATTTTTCTACAAGGAGAATTATGGACCTAAACCTTTGTCATGAACTAGATCCTATAATCAAAATTATAACTATTATTATTATTATTAATTTTAATACTATTTATACTAATTAGGATATTTTAATGGTACTATGTATATATTAAAAACTATCATGCATATTCACAGTGTACACTTTCTCAGTGGTGTATCACAGTTGCTTCACTCTGGCACTAAGAGATGCAGAAAGTTTCAGTGATGTTCTCATGGAAAAATATTTTCTCTTCTTGATCTCTTTTAGCTTCCACTGGCATTTCTTTGCCTTGGGTGCAACGTGTCAAAAGAAATTGCTCAACAGACTTATTAATAGCAGTAACAGTATGCCTAATGTGATTCAATTAGCACAATCTAGTAGAGTCACCCTGTGAATGCTTTAGGAAACTTGTCATTGAATTTTAGTTCAGGTTATTCAAAAGGTCTAGATTTTTTTGTGTGTTTGTTTTTTAAGGATATTTAAATACATTCATTATTGGTTTATCTTTTGCTTCCTTTACCTCAGAAATTTTGAAAGCAGCAGCCAAAACATAAACAAAAATAAAACAACTGATTCCCAGGAAAAGAGTAGTGAATAAAAATATTTTTCAGATTTCAATCTTCATGATATTAGCTTTTACTGACACTTGAAACTTGATTGCGCTGAAAGGGGCAAAGAACAAACAGCAGATACAGAAAGCTAATTGAAATAATGAGGTTCTCAGTAAAGATTTCGGTATCTTATTTTTTGCCAGTTACTATTTAGAGAAAAGCACACGTATCAGAGTATGAGTTGGAAAGATATTTTGTGCACAGGTATGGCTAATGACAAAGTTTTAAAAAAGCAATAATGATGACTAAAACGGACAGGTCAGGGAAGGAAAATGGGTAAGAAGTAATAAAGTTGGTAAAGCTTTATGGAATGTTTCCTGTGCAGGCAAGGTATTCATTGAAATCAACTGAAAGGAAAATATATTTGCTTAATTTAGCAAGCACACAAATTCAAAATAATAATAAATAATTATAAAAGCCTATGTGTTTCAGGAGAAATGTCTGATGTCTGAACCTGACATTTAAATGCCAACTGTCCACACCTTCCTACTTCATACAAGCTAGTGGAGAGTTAGACCATGGAAAAAATAGTTAAGATGGAGCTGTGCTACGAATGAAATATGAGCAGTTCAGACATAATTTGCTCTGCAATCTGCACTACCTTGGGTTTGTGAAGATGTATTTCTTTACTAAATTTAAGCACAACCTCAAGAACTAGAGTGTTTTTATCTAAAGTCCAAACTAAAGTTATTTTCCCACAGATGACCAATACTGGGCAAGAAAATGTTAAAGCTCTTAGATGGATTAAGCTGTGTATCAATACTCAACCTATTTGAAACTACCAAAACTTCTTAAATTTTACTGAATTTTTCTGTCTGTCCATCCTGCAGTACAAAGCACTTTCAGTGCCAGCATCTTACAATTTCTCCAGCCCCTCTCCCAGAACACTCTGTTCTAGCACACCAAAACAAGTTTCTAAATGGTTATCAAAAACCTTGAGAACTATATGTCTCACTACCTACATACTTTCATATTTTGTATGTTATTTCAGCCACCTCAATATACTTAGTAGTGGTGTTTCAGTAGTTTATTTACCTGCTGCTTCTTCTCTTCTATGTGCACATCATTTGCTGCTACTGAACAACCTCTCCAGTGTCTGTAAGTTTTCTTTCTATAAAACCTTACGGGTTTGCAGTGATGAAATCTCAAATCTATGTCAGTAAAAACAGATTATAAAATACAAATCTTTTGAGATTTCTCTTTTGAGAAGTATAAATGGGTAAACCAAGGGATTTATTGGCAAGGGCAGAGGGAAAAAATCACTTGAAAATTCAGTATCATAGATGTCATTGCTATAAAGAATATATAGAAGAGTGGGAAAATGAAAATATATATAAACTTCTAACTTGTAAAAATAGAGAACCAAGGTAACATAGCTATCAGTACACTGGGGACTTGGACCACAAACTCAAAGAGCTGCTTCAGAAGTCCCTTAAAAATTATACTCTAGAAGCTTCTTCTCTCTTGTGATACCTTGAGACCTAAAGAAAATAAAGGTATTTATATAACAGTAATAGCCTCTAAAACCATACATGCTTTCTATATGCTTTTCATAATGGAGAAATTCTTTCAAAATGTTAAAAGTAGGGCAAACCTATAGTTTATTGATTAAGATGAAATCAACGTATCCCCATAGATTTAACTGGTGGTAAGATTATAATTCCTTTACAGCCTAAGTGTTTAAAAAAATCCATGCTGCTTCCCTTTATGCTGTTGTCTGTGTTCTGCAGCCTTCGCAGAATTTTCTTCGAAGGACAGAAAACTGAATACCGTTCCTGATGTGCAGTCACTGAACTCAGAATCATTCACTGCTCTTGTGTGGGCATTACAAATCCATGCTACTTTTAAGCATGAACAACATGTTCTATTTTTCATCCCATTACACTACATTTTCTCAAAAGCTTAACGGTTTTCTACATCTGTTTGCTTTATCATCATTCTATCCAATATGGAAAATATCTAAATGAATTCCAAAGGAGAACTGGAATTACATTGACAGAATGGGCAAAAGCTGTGATTGTCTATTATTGGAAGAAGAACACTTACAGAAGTCAAAATAAGAACAGGTCAAGTGCATTTGGAATTTAGAATAAACATTCAGAAATCTTTTTAAAGTTGCATTTTCCAATAAAAGTAATATTTAAATTGCTTTCAAAAGTAGTGGTTTTCATTCACAGTTTTTTCAGATGCTTGTTTGGGTGACCACACCACCAGGGTGATGAAGAAAACTCTATTTTAATAAAAATAACATCTACAAAAAAAAGCAGGAAAAAAACAAGAATTAAGTAATCATTGTTTGACTGATAGTTTAATGCAACTAATATATTTTATTACAACTAGTAGTAATCATAATATTTGAGCAGTGATTATCTCATAAATATCTAGATTTCCAATTTCCTCATAAAATAGAAATAAATTCTCAAGGCATTTAGGGTTATTTTTCTCATATGCATGGATCTTCTCAAAAAAAACCACAAAAAAACCCATCTGGGTTCTGCTTGGTTTTGTTCTCTCAGAGGTTGTCATGATAATTTAATTCTTTCTGAAACATTTCTGATTTCATATGGGATCATTTCCAGTCAGTTTGTCTTGAAATTCTATAATAAGTAAAATTTATTTTCACAAAATCTCAAAACATTCAGTAACTCTTTAAAAGAAAAGCGAGCTCTTCTGAATAGAAATTTCACATAGACTCAGAAGACCTCAAGGGGACAGAATGGATATTACTAGAGGAACTTCCACTCACTCAGTGGTGAGTGAATCTTCCAGACAGACTTGCGTCAAATATTTGAAAATGTGCAAACAAATCATCAGTGACAAGAGAGAAAGAGCACATCAGATGTAATGAAAACAAAGATGGGAAAATGTTTGACAGGAACTCTTGTAATATTTAAATCTCATCAGAAAAAAAAAAAAATCTCTGTGACTGTCATCTTTATTCAGAAAAAAATGTTCCACCAAACTTGATACATATTTTGCCTGTAAAAGTATTTCCATTTGTAGCATAAAGCTCTGTAACATCTTCTAATGTTACAACTTCCTCTAAGATATTTTTTTCCTTTCTTCAACTAATGTAGACTTTTAACAGCAGCTGCTCTCTCTTTTTCATTAGATACAACACATATATTTTCAGCAAATTATGATATTTACAGAGAGTATTAAAATATGTTTAGTGATAGTTAATAAAGATAGTACACTTAGTTCTGAAAATTCCAGCATCCTCTAATGGTATGAAATTATTATGTTGGGGTAAAAAACCACAAAAAACCCCCAAAACCAACCCTAAAACCAAACCAAACCAAACTCCAAACAAACAAACAAGCAGAACCCAAACAAAAAAAAAAGTACTACTTTCTGTGGCATTCTGCATGAAAGTTTATAAATATTTGCATATTATAGAAATAGGCATTAGAGCTAGGACTGCTACAACTACAGCATCAGTAGCAAAATCTTAAAAATATTTTAGTGAAGAAATAAATACTTCATTCATGAACTTTGACTACAATATATTGAAGTTTTACTTTTAGTAACATGGTCATTTCCAGTACTACAGTGATCCATCTGGAACCGTTTTCCTTTTGATGTTCACCTGATATTGTTCACATAAACACATTTTGAAAAAGGTAACCAGATTAATACCATAAGTAACGTTTCTGAGAGATCTTTTTGTGGGAACAAGAATTGTAGAATGTGGAGTTTTACTGTACATATATGTAAGCCAAACCAACATAAACCAAAACAAACCCACCAAAAGCAAACAGGCAAAAAACTGTGGGACTGAGTTCAATGGGCTTTTCTTGTGGCTACTTCAGGCCATAGATCTCAATGAGGTAGAACCTGAAATTAGACTTCTATTGTTTATGAATCAATACTGTCAACTTATGGAAGTTCCATACACTAGCCAGCTCTGATGATTCTTATCCAAGAAAAAAGTGTTAAGAATTTTTAAAAAGTAGCTTAGGATATTCAAATGGACTGATGACCACAAATATAGTCTATTGGAATACTTAGAATTAAATACTCATCCTTGAGTCTATTGGATCACATTGATCTTGTATTTCTCCTATTCAAAATTCCTCCCCCTTAACAATATCAAAAGTTAAACAACAAAACCAAAATCCAACCAATCAAATAAACCAGCAAAACAACAAAATAGTGTTATTTATTTTGTTAAGGTTCCTTTAATATTCATTATTTCATTATTAGAAATTATTTCATTATAGAAATTATTTCATTATTAGAAATAACGTTTGCCAGGTTTATAAAATAAATTCTGATGCTTAATTTATGCATGCAAGTTTGAAATTCAGCTGATAATCTTAAAGTGGAAATACTTTTACTTCTGAACTACTTTCATGCTACCTTAACAAAAGAGTTAATTTAACTATTACTGTACGCAAAAAATTCCTCCATGTCATGATATGTCTTGAAAAAAAACCCTTAACCCTGAAACTTCCAGTATTAATTATAGAGTCATAGAATCATTAAGGTTGGAAAAGAACTCCAAGATCATCTAGTCCAACAATCCCCCTACCACATATGCTGTGTCCCCTCACAGCTTCCTGGGTGCCCTCCATCTTCTCATTAGCAGGGAAATATGAACAAATGTCCTTAACTGCTTGGCAATAATTAAAACCATCAGTGTGTTATCAGCACTGCTCTCGTCCTAACTCCCAAACATGGCATTCCACCCACTGCTAGAAAGAAAATAAATGATATTTCTGTGAAAACACGAAAATTGTGTGGTTTGGGTTTTTTTGGGTTTTTTGGGTTTTTTTTAATTTGCCATTGTCCATTTAAGTCTGCCAGCCTTGGTCAGCTGGTGTAACTCTCTTGTTAATATGATTCGGATTAGGATTCCTCATTCCTCACATGTACTGAAATTTTTCTTCCCCCCTTTCCGCAGCATTTATCATGTAAAATATTCCTTTAAAATCTTAGAACTTTATTACTTGTGACAGGTTTTTTTTCTATTAGTTGAGTGGAATTTCAAGAAAATCTAAATAAATGCAAAATGATACAAGAAATCCTGAGATCCAAAACTGGTTCTGATAAGAAATTAAAGTCAGGGCTTCATAAACTTATAGTAGATGATATGGGAAGAAAGTGAAACAATGGGATAGATGGTATGGAAAGTAACCACAAGCTAGGGGTAAGAAGAAAGAGGAAAAAATAATTTATAATACCTGCTCACTGTCAGTCATCTGAAGTTAAAGTCACACAGTAGTGACAGTCACTTATTTGTCCCTAATATTATTCTCATTCATGTCAGCTCCAATGTCATTCACAAGAGACTGCAGGCAGACAGTTTGGTTTCTTTTTAAGTTCTCCCCCGGCACTGAAACATTTTGAAAGGATTGAAAAGGTTTGCCTCTTTTCTCATTGTCTCTGCTGCTGAAACTCTCACCTGCGCAGTACCTATCATTGAAGGTCATAGGTGACTTACACTTTATCTTGGCTCTTAGCAGCAGTATGTACTGGAGGCATAACGACATGGAGGAGCCAAGACACTACAGATCTTATAAAGACATTTAACAGAAGAAAAAATTGAGTGGAAGAAAGAAAGATAGAAACATTGTGAGAAAATGGTATTTATTGAAGAAAGATAGATTCTAAGTATAAGGGAAAGCCAATGGAAAAAGTAAACAAACAACAAAACCAGAAAAATCAAGCCAAACTGGCCTAGGAGAAGGAATGAAAGCCTGCTAGAACAAGAGAAAAGGGAATTTTGCCTGTCACACAGCACAGAGACTAAGGGTTCTTCTATTCCATCCCCTGCCCTAGTTCTACTAGTGGCCAGAAAGCAAAATTTGAGAAATCATGTTGATTATTTTCCTGCAAGGACAGTCTCTGGAGTGGACACAAGCATAATGTTGTTGGTTGTCTGCTATTTGACCAGAGTAACTGTCATTCTCACAGCCTGTGGCATGAGGATAATTCTGTGTTCTGTAATGCATGGTCTGTGCTCCACAAGTGATAATATAGTTAGAACTCCGTGTCTCTGCTTAAGCCTGCACTTCACAGAGAACAGTTGAGGTTGGAAATGGCTGCTGCTGGTTATCTTGTCTACCCCTGCCCCACTTCCTCCCAGACCCCCTAATCTCTCAAAGAGTCAGCTAAAGCAGGTTGCCCAGGACATTTTCCAGTTGAATACTGAGTTATCTCCAAGGAGGGAAACTCCACAAACACTCTAGAAGTCTATTCCAGTGTTTGACCACCCTCACAGTAAGGAAATACTGTCGTGTTTAGATGGAATTTTATGTGTTTTAATTTGTGTCCATTGACTCTTGTCCTTTAACTGGGCACAACAGAGGAGAGTCTGACTCCCTCATTTTCATTCCCTCCCATCAATTATTTGCACACATTTGAATTCTCTTCTTTAGACTGACGAATCCCAGTGCTCTCAGCCTCTCCTCATTTGAAAGATTCTCCAGATGGACCAGATGAGCCACTTGAAGGTTCACTGCCTGAGTAGCATGGGTTAGATGATGGTTAGACTTGTCCAAAACTCTTTTATTTATTTATAATTATTATTTTTTTAAAATTTGGTGTTCTGGTTTTGGTCTTTTTGTTTTGTTTTGTTTTGTTTTTATGTAATCACACTTAAACAGAGACTGTTCATTTGCCGTGATTGAAATCCAGAAGATAATACTTCAGCCTCTCTAAAGACCTTTGCCTCTGGAATTATTAAACAGAACAAAGTCCTGAATGTTTACCTTGTGACTGGAAGGAACCATAGCATTAAATGAGGTGCAGAGTGAAAATAAATTGTAAACTTTCTCATTCTCACTATATATGATTGCAATTCCCAGCATCACATAGTTGGACTTAGGTAGGTTTTTAATAGGAAAACCTCAGTTAAAAATGAGATAAATAACAGTATTTAAGCTGAACATTCAAGATAATTTTCTTCTTTTAATACATTTTGAATAGTTTCTTTATGCTATCAAATTCAGAGGTAATTACTTTAAAAAAAGACAAATTCAGATATTTGAATACTCAGTATAGTCATCAGAGGTGGTTTTATTTTAAAAAAGCCTGTAACTAGTGAAGAATTTGAATTTAACAAATCCTAATACTTAGAACACTTAGACTAATTAGAGTATACATTCTTAAACCTGTCACAAGCATTTTAACTTTCTGAATGAATGACATCATCTGTGTGCAACACTGATGTTTAAACATATATACATTACTAAACTTATGTGACACCACAAAATTAATATTCTTCCATTTATATAACAGAACACTTTTTTTTCCTAATGCTAAATTTAAGTAGTCAGTAGAATTTTTCTGCATGTAAATTTAGTCACATGTACAAAAAATAAAGCAAAGTATAAGATGTAAAATGTAACACCAGAAAATAGTAATTAGGAGTGGAATTATGAAGAAAAAATATAGTAGTCTAAGAAGTGCATAGTTCTATATACAAAACACCTCTAAAATTATATGATCTAAAGTCAGGAAGATTTTGTGAAAGCATTAGAGTGAAAATATTTTTTACAAACACGATATTACATAGAATTGAGAACTGCCATGGAAAAACCCGTCATGACTTTAGCATAGACAGTAGCTAGAAATGTACACTGCTGTGCTTCATTGCACAACTGGGGAAAAGATGTGGGGGAACAGTCCTGATGTCCTTTGACTCTAGTGAATGAATAATTTATTAGACTAACACACCTATGAGAAAGAGTCAGAAAGATTGCATGTGTCACATGCATCATATTGTAGTTACATTTCATCTACCTCATGCTACTGTATAGTTTATAACAGAAAATGTAACTGATGAATAAAGTTTTAAACAGTTGCAGTAAAACGAAATTAAAATTACCAAACTTTTGCTATTACATTAGCATAAAGTATGGAAATAAATCACAGAATATATAATTCATGAGGTTACTGACAGTTCAAATAAGTGAAAGCATCAATTCGGTTATATTCTGTAGCACCGTAGTAAATAAATAAATAAATAAATTGAACCCCTAAAGAAAGTTTAAAACTTGAACTAATTAATGTATGCTGGTATTGTTTTGTGATACTGAAATGCAATTAGATCTTTTATTTCACAGAAAAGAGAAATGACATAAGTAATTGTAAATCAAATTGGCAGTTAACACTGTTTTCAAGTATCTTTTTATAAAAAATATAATATGCGTTTTGTTTGTGGTTCATGAACTCCAATTTATACTTTTCAAATCTTTGAGTAGAATAATCACAAGGGTAATTTATAATCAAGTATATCATTCTTCTATCAAATGAGCTATTCAAACTTAGCATCTGTATGAAAGGCACTCATTCATCTTATTTAAGTTTTTTAATGCTTCTGAATACCAACAATAATAGAATCTAAATTAAAGACACTGCATGAACAGGTGTTGATAGACTGATTTTATCACAAGGTAGAACATCTAGCCACACAGCAACCTACCAAAATTTGCTTGTGCGGGTTTGAGAACATATATTATGAAGTCTGACAAAGCTAAATATCAAGAAGAAATTTTAGAAAGAGCAAGTTTCCTCTTCAGACTATAAAATAATATTCTGTTTTGTCAGACTACCAGTTTTTGCTTCCATTTTGTGATTATGGACAAAAACATTCAACTGCCAGTATAGATAGCTTTCTGAAACAAGTTCATGAATATGCGGATCAATACTGTGATTGAATTACATGACATTTTTAATTATGAGAAAAATATCAAAGGGTGGTCTTACTTAATGGATAATCTGTAGTATAAATGACAGTTCATATGGCTCCTCCTATAGGAAATTTCACAGCATGTAACTCAAATCCCATGTTAAAACAATTAAAAGGTATTTTCATTACAATCCCTACCCCTGGTCCCTTTGGATCAAACCATTGGGTTTAAAACTGGAATGACCTCCTCCCCCATCCCTACCGTGGGTTGGACTTATCCACACACTGCAGTCCTTTAGGAGTGTACCTGCTCCAAGAAGATCCTTATTTTCAAGTCAAAGTCTCTCCAGGAGTACACCTGCTGTGGCATAGATTTATCCACAACAACATTTTGAGGTGCACTGTTCCAACATGGCCTTCTCCACAGGCCACAATGACTTCAGAGATATACCTGCTCTAGCATGCCTTTTCCCATAGCCGGAGTCCCCTCCAGATTGAAACTTTTCTTCTGTGGGTTCATCCATGATTATTTACTTTGAGGTGCTCCAGCATGACCTCATGCACCACAACTGATGTTTCAAGGTGCACCTGCTGAAGCATGGATTTATCTTTGCCACAGATGCTTCAAGGTGTGCTTACTCCTGTGTGGCTTTATTCTTGGACCACAATCCCATTAGAGGTATACCTGCTGGGGCACAGACATAACTACAGTAAGGGATGCTCCAAGGTATACCTGCTCTGCATGTGCTTATCCATGGCCACAGAAATTTTGGGGTGTCCTGCTCCTGTGTGGACTCATCCACAGGTCACAGTCCTTTCAAGGTAAGTTCACACTGGAATTCCAGCTTGTCCAGTACAGCAGCACAGTAGTAGCAGTGATGCCTTGGCCATCTGCTAGCCCAGGCACATCGCCACCGATGTTATTAAAATGTTCCCAGGCACAGCGGAGATGATAGCCAACACAGCACTACAGCAAACAGTGAAAGCAAAAAGCAGCCATCTACAAGCGCCAAATGCTAATGTGCAGTAAAGCAAGCAAGCCCCATAGCAAGCACATGAGCCTGCCAATTAATGGCTAAACAGGAATAACAGCTATAAATTCAATCTATGACATTCCAATCAAATCTGTAGTTATTCTGAACCCTTTGAGCTCCATGTTGGGCACTAAGAAGTACTATTGTGGTTTTGCCCCAGCTGGAAGCTAAGCCCCACATAGATACTTGCTCACCTTCCCTGATGGGATGGGGGAGAGAATCAGAAAAGTTGAGAAGACTTGTGGGTTGAAATAAAGACAGTTTAATAGGTAAAGCAAAGACTATGAGTGAAGACAAAGCAAATCAAGGAAAAGCAAAAAAGCAAATCCACCGCATCCCATTGGCTGGCAGGTGCTCAGCCATCTCCAGGAAAGAAGGGCTCTATCATGTGTAATGGTAACTTGGGAAGACAAACACCATCAATCTGAATGAAACACCATCAATTCTTTCTTTTTCCCCCAGCGGTGTACGCTTTAGATGCTGATCATGACATATGCTGTGGGATATTGTTTATGTCAGTTGGGGTCAGATGGTGGGATAGTATGAGAAGCAGAAAAGGCTTTGACTCTGCATAAGCACTGTTCTAGTATTATGCACAATTCTGCACAAATCCAAAACGTGGACACATACTGACTACCATGAAGAAAATTATCAGTTAATAGATCAGTTAAAATCAGCACAGGTTTCAAGATTCTTTTTGAATTGATGGAGAGAATTAAGAATCTCAGTAGTATAGACATCTATGTAGGTATTGTTCTAAGATTAAATTTCACTTCAGGAAGCGTAATTTTTTCTCTGTTGAATATAAAGTTGGGTTTGAACAAATTATTCAAATGTAGATCTTTCTTTGGTGCAGTGTTATCATGTTTTGTCAATCTACACTTTTAGAAATTGTAATTCTCCCTAATTCTCAAATCACTCCAATAATCTGAGCTAGTTTGGCTTTGCTTTTCCTTTATTCATTCTGTTCTCTGTGAAATTTGCTCTCACATAATCACTGCTAAAATACTTTATTGCCATCAAGTTCAAACCTTATTTTACTGTTAGAAAACAATATCAACTTCAAATAATTAACATATATCTAGATAACTGTTTTAGCTTAAATTATTGCTCATTGACTATTGTAGTTTAAGCTAGGTGGAATCTAAACAAATCTTGTGAAATACAGCCTTTGCTTGTCACAGCATAAAGCAATTTCAGCATTATGTCTGATTATTTATTTAACCTTTCCTACAAGCGAATATAAGTAGCTGACAGTCTTTACCTACACTTGCCAAAGAGCAGAAGTGATCATTTTCCAGACAAAGGGAGTTATTTTTCATTGTATCATATTAATTTTTCTTCTCATATTATTTCTGTTCTGCTGCAAAGCCTGACAGGTAGTATCTTATTGATTTCCTCCCCAGTGGCATGGAAATAAGATGGGAAAACAGAGAGAAAGAAAAAAAGGTTGTGTTTTCTACCCTTTTTTTTTTTTTTCCTTTTTGTGTCAGATATTTTGGCCTTCATCCCTCAGAAAACATGATTTCTCAGCTATTTATTTATTTGTTTGTTTCCTTAAATGTGTTGTCTCCTTAGTAGACCTTTCTTAGTTTTCTTTGTTTTCTTTCAGTATCTAGGCCTAAACGGATAACAAAAATGGTCCAAAACCTGTCATAGAGCTATTATGCTTTTGGATAGCATCCATTGTATCAGATAGAGTAAGAGCAAAAAAAAAATGTACTAAATGGTGTTCATGGTCTGTGATCTAGCAACTGAGCTTGTGTTCTTAGCAGTAAAAGTACAGTATTTTACCCCTTTTTTTTTAATGCCAGGTGACATCATTTGTGGTATTCTGGCATATGTATTTTCCAATCTAAGTTTGATATTCCTGTCTTCCTTTTACTACTTTTCTTATTGCTTTTTAGCATTCAGTAACAATGTTTTTCACATTTTGTCTTGCTTCTATTTGATGATTTTTCCAATGATTTTTAGCATCTTGTGTTCTAGAACTTGTTTTGTCTGAAAGCAGAAAAACAAAACCCCTAAAGTACCCATTCTAATATCCATGTATTTTTCACAAAGTTTTAACATTGTTGAAGTTCTATGGTTCTACATGTTCATATTTAACATCTGCAGAAAATTCTACATATCTACATATAAATGGAACATAGTGTGGGTGTTAACTAAAAAACACAATTATTTGCTTTAATTTAATTATATTCTACTTTTTAATTGATATTTGGATCATGATGTTGTATAGCTATAGAGAGGGAGTATTTAAGCGACTATCTCAATTAAATCCATTTTTTTCTGGGTATCATCTTGTATGTGCAAGTTAATTTATCTCCCTTTCTCCATCACCCTCAATCTTTTTTTGTAGTAGAGACATTATTTTTAAAGCTTGTAACACTAGCTAGAAAATCACATACATGCTAGAGAAATATGGCATACAGAACATTATTTTTTCAGCTTCTCTTTCACTATCCAGCTATGATGTCAACTCACCCTAAAGGTGTGTTTGCCAGGTTTTCTCACTCAAAAACTACTCTGGATTTTGTTGACACGATGCACTGTTACCCAAAGGGCTTCCTACAAGCACTTTATTTATGTACACTAGCCATTTTTGAATGTGTCTGTCAGCTAACCCTTCAAGCATGAAACCAAAAAAGGCAGTAAACTTAATACTGATTTTATTTAGCATATTAGAATAAATTAGTACATAAATTTATAATACATTCTTTAATCCAAGAGATGATCTGACCTTCATATTTTTCATATATTTATTTCAGTACCAGACCAAGTTCTGAGATTAGTCAGTACTTCACATCCATTGGTATCTACCAGCCACAAGAAGTAATTTACATTTAAATATACAATTTAAATTTAGACATAAATTATTATAAGTTTATAGACTTCTATTTTTTGGTGTTAAGATGAAGAAGGAAAAAGCCAATTTAATGCAACAAAACTGAGAGAGATAAGACAGAATTTGAAGTACCAATTAGACCTTAAACTTAAATAGAAAAGTGCTATGTTGACAATGTTTCTAGTTTGAGTTCAGGTGTTCCTGAGCCATATCAGAAGAAATTATATCAGCTTTACTTTGTAATGAAATCTGCCAATTTTATTCCTTTGTATTATCTGTATTGTATAATCAAAATATTGGTTCAATTTCTAATTTACTGTTTTTATTTCCTTAAAGTGAATTTTAAGCATATTTGAACTCTACTTATTAAATAATTTCATTTTTATTTATGTAACTCAGCTGTGCTGACACAGACTACACTTTGTTCAGGTATATTTTCCCATTAAAAAAAAAAACCATAATTTTTTTTTTTTGGAGTTGAACTTCCTATGTATATTTTAAATTTATTAAATGAAAAAAGAGATATCAGAGTATAATTGAAAAGAAAAACAGACAAAACAAAACAAGTTCAAAACAAAATAGAACAAAGCTATGCAGAATAAGCTAAACTCCTAAAATACTATTACACAAACTTTTACAAGATTAGATAAGCAACTCTGAAGACATTATCCTATCATCTTAGAGACATAGTTGAAAATAATCTGTGATCTATAGGAAATAATTTTGCTTTAATTAAACCAGTTAACTTATAGAGAGTTATTAATAAAAATGGGACTTTGTCAAGCATGTTTCAGGTTAGACTCAGTCCTTCAAAGTCTTTTTTTCTAAGTAAATTCTTGTGGTTTTAATCACAGATTTGACATCATGGTACTTTGAAGATTGCCACTCAGCCTACATCTCATTGCTATTAAATTGGTAGAAGTAATCCACTCCCACAGTTAACTATGTCTTTTTTAGGTTTTATTCAAGTTCTATAAAACGTATCATACATAAAAAAAAATGTTTTAGTCTAAACTAAGATAAATCAGTTGTGTGACTAAAGACTAAGATGACTTATCAAGGTGGGTACACATCCAACTTGGGAGTTGCATTATTGCTTGAATTAATTTTTGACATGGACTCTAACATGTCACAACTGTTAGACAAACATCTGTGGCTATGAATTGCCTCAGGTTTAGATAGATAACATCAGCTCAGATGAATCCCACACTGGCAATTTTTTGTTAGGGACTAATCAATGTACACAGATAAAGGATTTGGTTCCAGGATATATACCTCATGATAATTCATCCTTACCTAAATAATATGATAAAATCAGTGTTTTATTAGTGTCTAAATGCTTTTGCTTGGTTTTGTAATAAGCTATTTTGAACTGTTCTTTCAAAGTTTTAGAATTCTTAAATTTACCTAGTGGTCACTTTTAAACCTAGTATCAAACACTTTCATTTTCTTAGTCAGGTATTTGGGGGTTTTGAATTGCATCAACCAATTTTTAATTTATTTTTTTTTTTAATCTCTTCTTAAATTATTTTGTTCAATGTGAGGGTGGTTAGGCACTGGAACAGGTTGCCCAGAGAAGCTGTGGATGCCACTTCCTTGGAAGTGTTCAAGGCTACTTTGGGTGGAGCTTTGGGCAACTTGATCTAGGGGGATTGGAAAGCGATGATCTTTAAGGGTCTTTCCAACCCAAGCCATTCTACGATTCCATGATTCTATACCAGCAATTACATTATGCAAGCAAGCGAACAAAAATTAAAAGGATATGAATAACAATGCAAACCACTCTTGCATTTTCTGTCAAGGAATTTTTGGGATTAGAAAATCAGATTTTAGTATTTGCCACCACTGTTCAATTTTAATACTTGTATATTTTTGCTTTTTTTTTTTTTT
>VZTU01000086.1:848730-875812 GCA_013400835.1 Zapornia atra | reverse complement strand
AAAAAAAAAAAAAAAAAAAGTGTAAAAAGTACCTGCATAGCGGGTCAGAAAGATCATAGTTTAGGTCAAGCCCAGAAGGAAAATGCATTTATCCTGTTGTGGTCAACATCAAAAACTTGCAATTCTATGAATTGTGGGACAGTAAATTAGATTTAATATTTGAAAATTCTTTCATATTAGAGATAATATTGGACCTATAAATGATCTCCTACAGGAATGTATTGACTGATTTTAAATGCAATGTAATACATTTCAAGGTTAAATAAGAAATGCTCTTCGTATCATAACAAAGATTTATATAGAAATCACCTCTCAGTGGCTGCTTTGCTGATTTTGACCATTTCAAATAAGCACTTTTATCTCTTTCAGATCTGGTCAATGCTACACAGCAATCTAGTATCTGATTTTTAATGAGAAACACATTGCCTTTTCACTCCCTAAGTATAGTTAATATTGCAAACAGCTATAAATTTGCATAGTACCTGAATATAGAAGGTTTAGCTTCAGATTTAGCTTCAGACCTGAGGATGCCACACATTAAGAGATAAAGGGGACAAAGACAACCCTAAGAGATAAACAAATAGCAGTGCTCAAGCTTACTAAGCATTTAATGAAATTATTTTAGGTCTAGGTAACAATAGGTAGACAACAGAGAGAGCTGAAAGAGAAGTGGCATGAATAATAAGAATAGAAAGCAGAGCAGGATGAACACTTTCTCTCCCTGTCAAACGTAGTCATCAATGGGAATATGCTTTCATCATACTTAACCTCTACAGAATTAAGATTAGCACAAAAAGAAAAGGCAATAATTTGAGGCTTTATTCTATCTCAGTATGTTGGTTGTTTGGTCTGTGGTGGCTTGTTTTTTTTTAAAGTGTAAGTTGATCATTACTTTGTCCCTGAAGTGAGAGCTTATTCTCCTTGCCATTTTCTATTTTTGCCTACAGATGGAACAAAACAACGTGTTGAGCATATATACAGTCAGGTAATAGGCTGTGTTATAGCAAAGGAATGTTATTTACCAAGAAGCCAGCTGTCCTTAAATGTTTAAGAGCCCTGCAGCACTGTTCAGTCACAATATATAATATAAGCAGATATGCCATTCCATGAGTGACTTCCTGTAGAGCACCAAGAGAAATCAAATGCCTACAACCCTTTCTTCAAGATGCATTGAGATGGGAATGTTACAAACATCAGAATTCCCAAACTGGAAGCTGACTGACACCTACACGCCTTCTAGCGCACTGAAACTTTCCACCCAGTGACTCTTCTTCACACAGACCACAAAGGCCTCCCAGGGAAACTCTCGAGTCTTTGAACCAGCCTCCAGAAGAAAAC
Source organism: Zapornia atra (assembly GCA_013400835.1). Classification (NCBI taxonomy): domain Eukaryota; kingdom Metazoa; phylum Chordata; class Aves; order Gruiformes; family Rallidae; genus Zapornia; species Zapornia atra. The sequence goes on along the minus strand of VZTU01000086.1, from coordinate 874,474 downwards.
ATAAAACATACCATCTATTTCTGCACCCTTGTTTTTAAATACATAGTGGTTTAGCTTTACTGCTTTTCTGTCTTTCTTTCTTTCTTTCTTCTTTAAATCATTGAAAATGTGCTTGTATGAAAGCTCCAAACCTCACCAAAAAGTCAGTTGTCAACATAGAGATTTTTTTCATGGAACATAGGAGACAGAACTACACTTGGGTGTACATCAACAAATTCCCTTAAAATTCCCCATTATTATAGTCACAACTAGCCCACTAAACCACCAGTAAAGAGTTATAAGCACCTTTATCTTACAAAAGCAAGCCTACCTAGACAAATGAAATAGCAACAAACAGTATCACTGACGGAGAATAACAACTTCTGAAAAGTTAACTTAAGTAGTTTAGACATCTGGATTAGCAATATGAAAGTATCAAAAAGGCCCTAACAGTTTGCACAGTAAGACAATTTCTCTTTAAAGCGTTCTGGTTGATCAGTGAAGCATTAAGTCAGTTTACTGGTAATGTAAAGAAAGAATATATTACTCACTTTGCTAAACGTAATAACAACAACAAAAATCAGTTTCTGGCTTTTACAATAAATTACGCTATAAGAAAAAAGTTTTCTTTATCACTAATACACTGAGTAAAAGAACAGTTTCATTTTTTAGTAGCTAATCTTGGAAGGGCAGTTTGCCTTACCAGCCCCGCATGGCTGTAGTTAAATCCAAGTTCACGTGATATAGTCCAATTGGCATGTTCTTCGATCACCGTCATATCTGGAAACTTTACAGGATTGCTAAACCAATCAAATTCCAGCTCTAAACATGGAGTTTCCTATGTAAAGGGAATTTAAATTACTTTTTCTGCTGAATGATAGTTACTAGAAAACAGCATATTTTGAAAACATACTCTTAAGGAGAGCCGGCGTACAAATACTTACCTTATTTGGATTAGATCCAGTAACTCCAATAGGATTCAATAGATCCTCCAGCCCATGAGGTACAGCCCAAAGGTTCAAAGCCATTTTCCCAGATACCAGGGTGTCTGTGTAATCAAACATGTTTATATTTCCCCACGCCAACGGACAATGCTCCTTAAAGAGATTAAAAGATGATTTTTCAGGTGTCATCTACTAATCTGCGCCGAGTGAGGAAGAAGAAACAACTTTTCACCCTAGAGCAAGTTGTTACATTCCCAGATTAGCAGAAGCAGGTTGGGGAAACTGCACCATATTCTTCTCTGTGTGACTGTCACAGCAGCTGTTTTGCAAATCAGTACCAAAATACCTGAAAACACATGCTAACTGTCTTTCCCACATCAAAGTAACTCAAGATTGCAGAGAGCTGGTTTTGACAGAGAGAAGCTTTTTACCAAGGCCTGTAGTGACAGAATAAGCAGCAACAGTTTTATACTGAAAGACAGTAGGTTTAGATTGGACATAGGGAAAACATTTACTTGTTTTACATAAGGGTGGTCAGACACTGGAAGAGGTTGCTCAGATCAACCTCCAGGTCAGGCTGGGTGAGCCTTTTGAGCACCCTAAGAGACATCCCCCCTTCCTATGGTAGGGGGGTGGACTAAATGATCTTTAAACTTGGTTGTAGACAGAAAACTACCTGAGAGACACACTCAAGCCCAAAATGTAGCAATGCTGGCAACTAGAATTAGATGCCAGATGTAGATTCTTAAGAAATACTATTTAGAACTTTGCATCAAATGCTAATACAACACAAGTTTTCTTTACCTTAAAAATAAACTGTAAATACAAGTAAAAATACTTCCCTTTAAGAAATAGGTAAATAACATATGGATTTAGAAACCTGTATTTAAAGGCACTTGCACCTCAAAAGACTAACACTGATCTTTGTGCCTGTCCATACAGTATAGACACAGATTACTGTGTTGAACAGTTAAGCATTTTTCTGTGATGCTTAATTTCTGATCACAAAAAAGGGATAAGTCTAAGATACAAGAAAAGAAGCCCCCTATTTTAATCAGATTCAAATCTAACACTGCACTAAGACTCATTCCCAGGATAGCGATTACCAAATAGCTTCCCATAAGTGACTTAAGTAGCTTTTGTTCACAAGTGTGTTAAAGCCACAAAGTATTTACCTCTTTAGCACCCTTTCGGCCTTTAACAGAACAGATAGAAAGGCAGAGCCGAGCAGCACGGGGCAGATCAGGAATGTACATGTCATACAACAGCCATTCATTCCATCTGTAACATTTAAGCAGAATAAAGCCAGGTTAACAGACAGCACAGAAGGTAACCACATTTAATCAACAGTTGCATTTAAAAACATTTGTTCTATTCCTACTTAAACTGTAGATGTGCTTAAGGAGTACACTCGCTTATTGAAAAGGGTCCTCCTACACACACTTGGCCACATCTACTCACAGGAATGGAAGCTTCCCCAGTTAAGCTTCTAGCACCAAGACTGTTTAACAAGTCATGCTAGGTCCAATTCCTGCAAATTCAGCAATAGGTTCATTCACTTTCACCCTTACAAACATACTACCTGCAACTGTGAGCACAGGTATAACCTGAAGATAACAAATATGCATACGTATGACACTAATGTAAGGTTTAGTTTGTGAAATATTTTTCACTTCAGAGAAAAAAAGCAAATAAAAGACGTGGCATAGCTTTCAGGGCTCAACTGAATTTGAGCTGCTAGAAAATAAACAGATAATTGCAAGATGGACAGATAACACAACTGGAGAGAAATCCAAAGCAATAATCCTAACTCAGATATTATTCCATTTACCATAGCAATAAGAGCACAGATTGGTTCTACAGGAATATATATTTTGTTTTCCTTTACTTCTCTCTAAGTAGACTTTCAGATTGTAGACCCATGCTTTTGAAGAGTAATTTCTGGATACAGTTTCTTTCCTAAGCAGATTGTCATGCTGAATTTCCTCAGTTGGAAGAGGAAACAGCCTCCAAGACTGCATTGATTTTTCAATGTGCCTGTAGCTACTAAAAGCAGAGTTGCACAAAGAAATCACCATCCAAACCCTTCTCTAAGAATGAAGAAGCTACCAACCTCACTGAAATCTGAAAGTTACATTATATCACACTGCCCCATGCTGAATGTGAAATTTGAACATGCAACTGGAACACCTGCTATTGATCAACAGTCAAAACTAGAGCCCAGTCACCCAGAGTTATGCTGATTTCACTGTATTAACGAGTACTTGCACTGGAGTTTCAGAGGCAACTGCAAACACACATATAAACCAGATCTGTTTGGTAAGAAAACCATACTATCATATGCAATGAGACAAAATGCTTTTGCATGAACTAATTCATAAAGAGAATATAGGGATATGTAAAAGTATTCCTGAAAAACTTAGATCAAGGATTTCCAAGCAAGGAGCTCTACATTAATAACGGCTAAGTTGCGCCTTTGCTCCTTCAGTGCTATTGTTTATGGGAACTACCCTGGAAGTCATGTTCATTATACTTGTCTGAGCATTTATCTTACCTGGGATTAGAACAGGGTACCCTTTGAGTATTCACATTGTCACACAAAGGCTCCCCTCCATGGTAGATACCTGTTCTAACATAAATCTGAAAATAATGTTAATATTAGTGCTGTCTTTGACATGTTACTATAAACTTTGTCACTCCTATCAACATATACTATGATCACAATGTATTACCATTTAATTTTCATCAAAAAAACCCAATAAACCCACAACCCTGGAAACCAAACAGCCCCATCACCCCTCAAGCCAAATTCATTCATGCTCTACAAGGTGTGAAGCACAGTATATAAGCATACCCTTCCAGAAAAAAATTGTTGTCTTTTTGCTCATTAATTGCAAAACTAGTTCTTAAAAATCCCATAACTAACTTGAACCAAAACACCCCCATAAAAACTTGAATTTATTTTAAATTCTTCCTGTGTAAAGCTATAGTGAAAGACAAACCAAATTTGGAGAAAAAATAGAGAGCCAGGCTTGTAAGGATTTCAGTAGGACTGATCCCCACCTGCATCCCTTTTTAAAAGCAAATACAGCAGCACACTATCCAGCACCCCTTTATCAAAATATTCCCAGTTACTAGAACAGATTCTTAGTCACAACTATTGTTTAGAATATAGTTAACAACATAGGTTTTGTGGTTCTATGCATTGCATAGTTGCTGAAGTGAACTGAGTTCTGCTCCTATCAGGCAGGATATTCACCTAAATACTACAACTCAAACCCTTTAAGTAGTACACAAATTTTTTCAGATGCTAACACCTATCTGTATATCTCAGAATTGAATGCTGCATTTCCACAACAAAGTGCTCTCATTTTCTAACATGTTAATTAACACCCCTCTTCAAATGCAAGCACAGAACAGAAAACTGGGAGGGGGGGTGGGGTGGGGAATCATGAGTTGCTTAAAGCCATATGCAACACCACAGAGCATCTGCTTTACCTTGTCAATGTCTCTGATGTTCACATTTACATAGGTTGCACAGAGGATTCTTATTCTGAGAGCACTGTTTATAGTCCAGAGGGATTTGGCTGTAGCTTCTCCATTCATGTATGGTGTAGCTGTAGAGATACGCCTGGAGTAAGATGGCATGGTAAAGGTGTCCAGTGGCAGCTGCGTGTATAGGCTTTCCTTAGCCATCAGCATCAGATTGGGCATGCGACCAAGCATTATACAGCTCCTTATATACTGCAAGAAAACAAACCAAGATTCAGAATGTTTTCAAAGCCTGCCCTCTTGGTAATCTACACCTAAAAATATGCAGGAAAATATAAAAGCACAGACACACTTAAAGAGCTTGTCACTGTCCCTGTGTGTACACCCTTGTTGGACTGGATCATGCAGCAGGGCCTCACACAGATTTTGAGACACAAATAACATATACAACACTGGAAAGTTGAACTGGAGACAGAACAGAGCTGACAAAATGACAGGTCTGGTTTCTTGCAGTGCTCCTTAGCTCTGGTGCAGCACAGCACAAAAAGCAGACTCTGGGAGTAGCTGAGCTGCTTTTGCACAGCACACTGCCATACTAGTTTGCTGTGCAGACCTTGCACTGGTGACTGGTATTTGTAGTCACAGGCAGAGAGCAGAAAACAAGTGTCAGACACTCATTTTTCGTTCAGTTGTGCTTGTTAACCTTAGCTCCTCACTGCTCCTGAGAGTCTCTAGCTGCAAAGCTGTATGGTGTCCATCCAGGACCGAGCACTGAAAGCATTTATTCTGGCAACACAAAATACAATGTGTTAAGGCAGGTCCAGTCCTGGAGCGTAATTAGCAAGCTCTTCTGCGGCACAGGAAAGGCATAGCAGGTACTTCTAAAGGAATGACCTAGATCAAATAGGTCTAGTGTTTGATCTCAAGATGACTGTGCAACATTATTCATGTATGCTTGCACTTGTTCCCCAGCTCCCACAGAAGAGATACTTTTCCCATTATTCAGGATCCCCCACTCTCCCCATCTTCCCCATTGCTCTGGAGAGCAGATCGTCGACCATTTTAGATGAAGGAATGGAAGCTGTTTATTGCAACAATACATTCCTCAAAGAGGAAGCAGCAGCAGCCTGTCAGGAAATCTACAGGGTACCATTGTTGTCTGCTCCAGAGAGGACTGCTCAGATGCTCTTTTGTCAGCGGTTCTGTCTTGCACTCACAGCACTAACAAAACCCAGGCAATGTAGGACACAGTCACAAGGAAGATCTAACAGTGAGTTGTGTAGTGCTGGAATTTTATCACTCATTTAATAAGACCAAAAAAAGTAAAGGTGAAAGTAACAGGAAAACAAATAGTGCATTTACATATTTTCCACCCATAAAGGGGGAAGGGACAAGATTCGCAATAGGAATGACTGCTTCCTAAGTGAACATCTGATCAAATTTCCTTTTGTATATCAACCCCATTCAAGCATAACTCATGTTTTAAATTTCTGATGGCAAGAGATATCTGAACGTAACTACCACTGATTTATCATTGATGTTAGACACAGACTATTTAATTCAAAGATTACACTAGAGATATAAATACTAGTGATATAAATTCTAGCTTCAAGTACACACACACACACACCCCACATCCCCCCCCAAAGCACAAACAGCAACAAATATGCACTATATTCATGCATTAGCCAATTATAGACACATACACTTTCATTTTTATGTTTTGGATTAATTTAATGAACAAGTAAGCCAGTCAAAATTGATCATTTTTCTCCCTCACAAATCACACTTCAAAATAAAACCATTATATTACTCACCTTATACTGGCTCAGGGGATACTTTTCTAGCAAATATTCATCACAGCCACACACTTTCAAAATATATTTGCCCTGGTACTCCAGGACACAAAGTTTCAGTTGTTCAGAAGACAGCAACATACTTCTTGTTTTCTTCCTAATTGCTTCAGCAATAACTTGCTCAGGCACACAGTCATGATTGATTTTTAAGGTGTATTTCTGTTTATCGTTGTTTGGTGAGACTATTACCCATATCACCACGATAATTTGCCCTAGAATAAAAGTAAATTAGTGTTAGGCATATAATTTTCAATACAGATTCAAGACAAAACCAAAAAAAATCCCAAACCAAGCAGCTCCCTCCTCCCTCCCCCAGAGCACAGTCTCCAATACTACTGAAAGATGTAGGTAAGATTCATAGCCCAAATGGACAGAACATTTATAAGGTTTATAACGTCTGTGAGGAATTACTCAGTTTATTTTTTACTCTAGTGTAAATTCAAACTTTTATTGCTTGAGGTTAAGAATATTTTTATTAACTGAATGCTACTGAGTATTCAGTCTTTGAAAAAACAGCAGTAACTGTTTCCTATCTGAGGACTGCAAGATAACTCTGATTCAGCATCATCTAATTCAAGATTTCTGAATGTCAGAGAACAGAAAAACGCAAAGCCAACAAGTTCTTTCTACTGAATAAAACACCCCCCACCTCTATTCAACAAGTTATATTTCAAGATTTAGTTATTAGAATAGGAAAAACCCCTAAGCATTGTTTTCATTTTGGATCTACACACTATCAAGTTACTCTGAGTAACTTCAAGTGTAAGATATTGCTACTACAGTGTACTAAATACAGGTAAATCACTGTTTTACATAGTAGGTCACCAGCTGTATTCTGATTTCAATCACTGAAAAACCCTACGATGTTTCTACTGTAAATATTTCTTACCTTTATCTAGTTTATTGTATATGTGTTTGGGTAGCTCAGATGAGGACTCCACATTTGGAGGATAGACATATAATGCTCTACTATGCGGCGCATTGGCATCTCGAAGATCCACTGCTTCTTTACAAACATTAAGAATATTTCTTCTGAAGTCTTGTACTTCTGGATCCTTAACCATGTCAAATTCACAGACAGGCATGCCAATAGCAAAACCTACGGTATTGGAGAAGCATGAGAAAATAACTGTAACTGATAACTAAAGCTTCCTTCTATCAGTGACAGAAAAAGCATGCTTTAAGCAAAACACAACCTAAAAGGGTCAGAAATCGGGTGTACATTCACAGAAGATCCTGGAAGCCCTAAATCGCCACACTCACAGATAACTCTCCTCCTGAAGGAAAAAGACCAGTAATAAAATTCCTTTGAAGTCAGGACAAAGTTTAAGCGGACCAGACAAGCTGTGATGTCCAATTTTTTTCTAAGAATCTAGCAGAACTATGAAGCTATGATGACCATGATCAGCTTTCCTTACAACTGACTGACAGCTACTTAATTTATTTTTTTTTTTAATTAAAATTTTCAAATGTGACAAGCACTCAGAGAGATATTGAACCGAAGCTCTTTGGCATAGATTCACATAATGAATCAATTTCTCTCAGGTCCTCAGTCTCAGATGTAATCCCATTTACTTTAACGAGATTACTTACATAGATAATTACTTATGCATGAACATTCAAATGGAACCTTTCAATTGTCCTGTCCCATGGTTAGCTGGCCACTGATCTCTCTAGGTCCCAAACAGGTTAAGCTTCACAAAGCAGAAGCAGTTTGCCTGCGTATGATGCATTCATAACATTAAATAATTTGATTAGGAGCACCCCAGAACAAGCATTTCCAGTTGACAAGTCTCTACCACTGCAATATACATCTATTAGATACTAAGAGGGAGTAGGTATGCTTGTACTGCCCAAATTTAGGTACTTAACCTAGATGGTGAAAAATATCCTAGCCTCCCTGTGCTTCCTCAAGGGATAATGGAAAATAAGCTATTTCAGAGAGGATCCAAAACATCACGGTTTGTCTCCCCTCTGCCCTTTCAACAGGGGGTTTTGTTTCACTCCCCTCATGTTCTTTTTGTAGGAAAGCGGGGCAAACATCACTTCTCTGAGATAGCCCATGTTTTAATACTGCTGTATCACAAATGTGGGTTAAGATTTGTAATTAAATCCAGCATTTACAATTCTGTAGCCTTGGCAAATTAAGATTGACTTTCCAAACAACAGGTACAATAAGGCTTCTCTCTGTAGTAATATGAAATACTGCTAATAAGAGACAAGTATGAAAATATCCTTTAACCCACACACAACTTAATACAAAGAAAGACTTTATCTGTGAATGAAACAGAACTGCAAAAAAGTTTGATACACAGTTTCCAAATGTTGGCTTTACTATGATCAGCAGCTTTGGACATTTGATACAAGAAGGGACAATTACAAAATGCAAACTGACAGATACTGGTGACAAACAACCCATTTCGATTCTTGATTTTGAAGAGGAGAAACCAGTTAAACAGACAACAATGTTGAAATAAAGATAATCTCACCTATTTCTCTATTAAGAATCTTTTCTTCTCTGTTACCTACTGGTTCAATGACTTTTAGAAAAGGCTGGAACAGTCGCAGGTCACAAAGTCTCCGTGTTTCATCAAAAAACTCTTCTCTTTCTGCTTCTTGTGTAACACTTACAAAAATGTAAGAAGATTCATCTTGAAGGAGCTGATAGAGAGGATATTTTCTTGCTTCTTTAAAGAGTTCATGTTTAATAGTTAGTAAGGTGGCCTCACGGAGGCATTCTAGAGTCACTATCATTCCATTAGGGAGAAGACACTCCACAAGGATCCTCGGTGGCATCAAATGGATGCCCCATAGTTCACCAGACGATGGTCGTGGAGGCATTTTTGAGTCTTTAGATAGCTTTCTACTGGAAGTTTTTCAAGCAGTGTTTTGTACGAGTAAACCTAAAGTAAAAATCAGAAATTTAAATATTAGAATTTAAAATATGAATAGCACAAGGAATTCCAGATAAAATTGTTCAAGCATCACTTACAATTGTGGATGAATATTGATGGCTCTATTTTACATCCATTAAAAAAAGGATTTTTTTTTTTTAACCTGACGTTTATAATGTTTAATTAAAACACTTAAATAGCATAGGGGATGAAAATGTCTAATATTGAAATTATTATCACAGCAAATTTTTAAATCAAATCTCAAGCCCAGTTCTTTACATTTTTAATTTGGAAAGAGAAGCATTTATTAGCACTTGGATGAGATACAAGCCATCAGCTTTATTCCATTTAGCCAAACCAGTGCTTCAACTTAATTCTTAAACTTTTTCTCATCCCAAACTTAAGCATTCAAACACTACTAACATAGCAGTTTCAAGTATTTACTAAAAGCTCTACACTTGATTTTTAGAAGCCATGTACGCACAAAACTTGACCTTCGCTTTTTTAGGTCAATATAAGCTACTCACACCAGGCATCAAACCCTTTTTTCCATGAATGAGACAGAGGAACTGAGCTCTGTTAAATCTTTTTGATTGGGCTTGTTTTATTTAGGATCAGTTCCATGGTCTAGTTCCCTTTGGCAGCTGTGTGAATATCCTTCCCAGGCAAAGGAAAGGAGGGGAACACGTTATACTAGCATAGAGCAGGTACAAGAGAAATTGTATCTGGACAGAACAGAGACATCTTAGAGCCCAGTGGCCAAGGACAGATGTGAAACAACTGAAGAAAGAGGTAAGCACACAGCAATATGTCATCAATAAACTCTCCTAATTGCTACCTATTTTCAATTTCCTTAACCAGGGGCAGCATTTACGCATTCACAAATGACATCCATCAGGACCTATTGAGTTTGTGCAGGAAGTTTTTGCAAACTGACAGAATCCTATGGCAAGAATGAAAAACACTCCATGTTACAAACTATTTGTTTCTCTTTATTTCATTACAAGAAATGTATGATGTCAGTGAAAGTAGCAGGCTTCAGAACAAAGTTCCCTATCTTTGTATTCGTTGCTCTTAATTTCACAGAGATCCATCAAGTCCTCTCCGTGACTTCCTTTCTGTAATAGCCCCAGATTACTTACTCCTCTCCTTTGACCAAGTCATTCTGTATTTCTGTTAATCCTTGTCAGCTTCTCTGTATTTCTCCCACCTTTACCATTCCCTTTTTGCAAGGTAGAGGAGGAGCAACCATATCTGCACACCACTTCCAAGGTCCAAGTTGAGCATGCGTTTACATAGTGATGTAATATTTTCTATTACTTTCTTAATAAAGTTACTTTTCTGACTGTCATGGAGCAGAAAGCCATTTTCACTGGACTATGTACCACAGACTTAAGCTCTCACAGCAGAACAACACGTTACCATGGAGGTCACCGCGTCATGCAAATCTTCAATAGGGCATTACTTACACTTAGCCTGTACCTTCACTAACTTCAGCATGTACATTATGAGAGGATAATATTAACAAGCATCTAAAGATGCTGTTCTTAGTCATATTTTAAGTCAAGAACCCTTTCAGGGTGTCCCTCTATCTCAGTTCCTTAAGAAGAGAAAGGAGGAGGAAAACCTAAACCAACAGCTTCACACATCTTCCATTTCATCAGCTTTCGTAAAGCTCCAACTGCGCAAAAGCAATGACCACTATGCTTGCCCTTTGCTCTGCAAGTTTTGAAATATATATGCATAAATATATATAAAATTTATGTGTATAACTACACATAATTATCACTATACTTTAAAGTATGTTAATGTAAAAAAAAATAACATTAACTATCCTCATTTCTGCACTTCCATGCCTTGGTACTTCTCAAAAGTTTTCTTCCAAGTACATTCAGTACCTGCTTCTGCCACGCTTCAGTTCTTAAAAAGAAGCACTAGAATGAAAATGTTTTCCCAAATCCACTGCTTCCTAAGCAACTCTGAGTAGCAACGGGGTTGCCCTCTTTTTTTTTTAATCCCTCCTTTGTAGTTGCAGTTTGGGCTCTAAAAATATTGACGAAAGTACCCAAGTGCCACTGTGGGTTTAGAAAAACGCTTTTCCATTAACACCTCATGCACAGTTAGAAGGGCTTCGCAACTGACTTTTTAAAAGAGCTTAAAGCAGCTATTTTATTTTCCTCATTGCTGTAATAGTCTCAGTGAGCAGATGCTGAAAGCTCTAAGTGCACTCACAGTGTATTTAAGGAGCCAAACTTGGAAAACTGACTGATTACAAGACATTACAAGTGAACCCAAATAACACCATGCAGAGTGACTTAGAGAATTCTGTATTACCCATAGCTATCCTCAGTTTACAGATAAAAAGAAATATACAGAAGGTTAAATGGCATCTTTTTCATCAAAGCATGAACAAGACTCCTTCTCTGTACAGATGAATCACATGCTTATTTACATTTCTTAATTACAAGCACAGTCAGAAACACATTACTGTTAAGGCATATACCAGCATGAAAAAAGCCAAAACAAGAACATGCAGTTGTAAGAACTTTGCTGTCCACACATACAAACAATATCAATGGACCACAATCAAATTAAATATTCACAGCACAGACTGAGTTTATACCAGCAATCTTTTTAAATTCAGTTCCACAGTTCTGTTGAGGCTTCTCTGAAGTGATGGTTTTAAGAGTCCCTCTTCTCCCTGCCCAAGGCAGGTGTTCTCATTCCACAACAACCTGGCACGGGTGCTCCCTGAGCCAGCTCGTCACAGGGTCAGACGGATCAAAGCGGCACAGAACTACCCACTTTTCCTTTCTTGGGTTAGCTTCTGCTGTTTTAGCTGCCTTGCTGAGATCACCAAGGAGTTAGACTACTCTCAGGGTCTCAGAGTGAGTACAACTGCAGCAATGCTGGGCAAGTCCAGCTGCAAAAATAGTGGCTGGACTGCAAATTTTTTCTTTGTTCGCAATTAATGATGGGGAGGGAGGAAGAGAGGCAGGGCTGGGGGACACACATACACTTTTAGGCAAGTATCCTTTCAAAATAAGCACCAACCACGGCTTTTTAAAAATTGTAAACATTAAATGCCAACCCAATACCATTTCTTTAAAAAGACTTGTGAACAGTCTAAAAAGGACACCCCAAAAATCTACACTCTCTTTAGAGCAACTGCTCTAAAATAGCAGCTTTTGTTTTAAACTGGGATACAGACATGTGAGGGAACAGTGCATACAGTCATCCTGTGTGCACAGTCGTTTTACTTGCACATGTAAGCACGCCTCCAGGGTTTGGATTTGGAAAGCAAAAACGTAAACAGAAACAGTTTTGAAGTATAGTTGGCAGCTTGTGTTTCTGTGTACACTTTCAAATCTGGAAGGCTGCCTGGAATAAATAGAATCAATTATGTTCTTCGACAGTAAGAGGACTATAATTTTAAAAGAACTCTAGAGAGCTGTTATTTAAATCCAACTAAGGGTACGTGTGAAAGCTTCAAATGAACGCTACATCACACCCGCAATCCCTGACCTTCCAAAAACACATTAAACTTTTTTCCCCTGCCAAAAGCTTTGGGGTATCAGAGGCGGTCAGAAAGGCCAAACACCAGAACACCCACTGATCAAATCACACTCTTTTGAACTCATTTAGCACATTCTCTGACACTAACCTTGCTGAGCACTCCACCTAGAAGCAATCAAATTTTGAAGCTATGTTCAAAAATAATAGACACACACAGAGGAAGAACAAAGGAAAGCTAAACAACATACGTCCCAAAGTACTAATTCCTACTTGCTTCCACATACTCTTCTCATGTTAATGTGATGTGAGTTTATGCCACCTGTTGCCTTATAGGATAGAAATCCCTTATAGTCAAACAACTACACCATTTCAAATCAGGGATTCCAAGCTTAGAAAGTTTGGTTTTGGTAAACTATGACACTTTTATCACATCAGCGCAGAACTGAGTGGAACTACAGCAGCATGGTTAACTCAACTTCATTCTACTGAGGATCATATTACAAGTTACAGCCTGTAGTTATTTTTCTCCTTCTTGATGATAAATATGTTAACTCTGAAACACTTTATATGAGACCATCATAAAGTCTGCTGCTACTTCTGAAAATTCCTTCTACTTGAGGAATCTCATGAGCTCAACAAGCGAGAAATTCAGTAAGAATCATACTGCTAGAATTAATCCTGGTTCCTAACCTTAGTACTCAAATAAGTACTTTCTTGGTTCATAATTTAAGCAAACGAAGCTTAGGAGACATTAACTTGAGCCAAACCTCATATATATTTTTCCTTAAGACAACTGAAGCTACTGCAGCTGTTCTTACCACAGCTTCACACATAAAAGCATTGTGCATCTATAGCTCAGCAGGACACCCTGGCAGTGTTTTTTCCACTGCAAGTGGTTTTTTCTACATTAGCATTTTGCCAGAAGCGTCACTGATCTAAGTTTTATGTGTCTTGCTAAAAGGGAGGACTGTTACCCTTCAGTACCAATGGAACCTACATTACAAAACCAAGCAAACAGGAAGTGATCTGTCACAAGCTCTTCTATCAAAAAGTGTGGAGAAGTGCTCCTTGCTAGGAGAGCACTCATTTTTACAGACTATCTATCTATAAGTTAGATCACGTGAATTGATTTTTCACTATCACCACCTAGAGAGAACTCAAACATTCTACCAGCTCCACCCAGATATCAATATTTGGCAATTAAGATATATATAAATATATATACACAAAACATATATAAATAACAGGGTTAACTGATACGGCCTTCCCCCCATTTTGTAAATTATCTGTAGGCATGCTCCCCAAAGAGAGGAGCTCCCACCACCGTTAACACATGTCTTATAAAGCAAGTAAAGACCCACTGTGTAAGTTTGTGGACCAGTCTAAGGTAAATTTAAAAAATTGTTCACTTTAGGAGGTTTGAGGATGCCTGTTATCAGCACAAGCACCTATTACAGTTACTCTTCAGGTTGTACAAGGAGGAAATTCCTCCATCTATGATCAACTAGCAAGAAAACTAGCAGGCACAGAAGGAAGCAAGAAGCGTACGGTGCTATAGTACCGTATTAAATGCATAATGTGAGAGATGCTTATGCAAAGAGGCACACACTCCAGTGACTGGGAACAGCTAGTACTTCAAAATCAATTGAAAAGGACAGACTAAACACTCAATACAATTCATCAATCCATACTTGAAACTGAATTAGTCGTTCAGTAAACTACTACACTTTAATTGAAGTCCATTAGTTTTTCCAGTCACAAGACAAATCTCATTACATAGCTTTCAGACACAGGATGCTGCAATGTTTTATAATAATTTGAGGTATCTTTGCTATCACAGAGCTGCTCATTAGGTTTTGTGTCTAGATTGGATTTCTTTTCCAGGTAGAAGTTCCTTCTAGACCCTTAGCCTTGCATAGGTTCCAGTTCACTGCACACTCATGGGTAGGTTATATGATTTTCTTGTTTCTTAATCAAACTGACAGAATAATTGACTACAGATATGTCCCCAGATAAGCTGCAATTTCTGTAGAATCCCTNCGGGGTGTGGGGGAGAGAATATTCCTGGAATAAGAGTAACACTTCTCAGAATTTAAAACTTACATTCTGCTTTGTGCCAAACACTTGAAACTTGCTAAAACCAAAATTTGTTCTCATCTTCAGACACGAGGCACTCCAAAACTCAGTGAAGAAAATTGGACAGAGTTGCCTGTGCAACTTTGCTGCTGTCCAAGTCTGCTGTGGTGACAGTAAAACTGTCCCAGACTAGATATTCTCAGTAATGTCCTTTTGTTCTTCCTGCTCGCCAAGCTGACATTTTTCCAGAATCCAGGAAGACTAGTACAAAGATGTCTGAAATCATCCTCTACAAAAACACTGCATACAGATTTAAAAAGCAGCAATGTTGCTTTTTTAGACTAGAAAGCATGAGACTGTTGCACTGCAGTTGCATCTTCATATTGCTCACATGCTTCTTTCATCATTATTTCACAGAAAAGGCGCAGATACACAGAACTGCTTATCTGATCACAAGCAGCAGCTTGAGGGAAAACAAACAAACAGAAGGATCTAACCATTAAAAACATGTCTTCTTAGCATTTAGTTTCCTTCTGAAACAGGCAAACACTGTTAATTTTATTTGTAGTTACCTATTTCTTTGCACTGTTCCCCTCCTTACCAAAAAACAGTGCTGAGTATCTTTGCATTGTTCTTGACAGAGCTACAAAAACTAACAGTATTGGCAGTATCTGTAGAATCACAGTACAGCAGAAATACAGGATCATTCTTCCCTGTGAACGTAAAATCTCACTGGACATTAGAGAAAAGTTTCCCTTTAGATATGAGAACACGGGTTGACTAAGTTTCTTTACAGTTGCCTTACACACAGTTGTGGGGTGTTTCAAAATATAATATTCTTGGATTCTGGTGGTAGTGACTTTCAGATACTATGAATAAAACTCATGGTGAGATCATCCTGAAAAATCCAACTTACTATCCAATTTACTAATCCAACGTACTGTCCAAGAAGTAATACATGTATATTATCTCTCACTGAAAAAAATAGGATCAAACAGCTGAAAAGAAAACAAGATGAACAATTTGAAGATATTTACTATTGCTGGAATTTTTTTTCCCCCTTCCAATAAAACCAAAAGATATTTGTATATTCATATTTTCAAATCCTCTTGCTCGCCCTCCCCCACCTCTGCCAGCATATTGTTTATCGCTTCACTCACTATCTGGGGGCCATGAAAACAGGATCACGAGAAAGAAACATTTGCAAGTTGCTGGTGACCTCTACAACTCCCACAACGATTGTGCTTTTTCCCTAGGGATCCCGTGACATATCCATAGTAGAATGTCTGTCCTAGAACATTTTCTTCCAGTTAAAGGCAGATCTTTTTTCCTCTTTGTTAAACAAAGAAAAGCCCAGAATTAAGTCTTCCTCTTTAGTCCAAAGCTCATTCAGTAATTCTGTTTCTAGCTTCACCTCAAAGGCAAGGATTTTATTATTTATAGAGGACTTGTAGTCAAAGCACAAAAAAGAATTAGCAAAAGTAATGCATCTTCTCTTTACACTTCACATATCTCCTTACTCATTATTTCATTGATTAGCTTGGCTTGCTATGTAGCAGGATGAGAATTGCTGTCCTACCTGACTCTTTTCTGTTTGGAGCTGTCCCTCCACAGCTAGACGTGCACTCACATTCAGAGTGGCACGCTTAATTCTTTCAAGCTCTTTAAACCTAAAGCATTAAAGTCCAGCAACATAATCAGAGCAACAAACCATTCTGACCTTAAATAATGCTGTTTCCTTTTCTTTCTATGTTTCTTCCCATCCTCCCACCTTCCTTGGATATTTGGAACCCAGACAGTAAACAGGATCTTTAAAAACAGGAAGCGCTGGCACACAGATAAGGAGCCAGAGCAGAGTGAATCCAGGTGTTCAACTCGGCTACTGGGTCTTTCCTGGAGCTGACCTGGCCAGGCACCCCATCTTGGTGTTTAGAAGTAACTGCTGCAGCATGATGAACCTCCAGTTGTGCACAAAAAGAGGAAAGATTTTCTCTCCCGCTGCCCATTCCCAGGAGGGCAGAGAGAATTGCAATAGACACCAGAGGTACCGAGGTCCTCATGCCATACTCTTGCCTCTCTACCATCTGAAACATTACCAGGAGGGTTCAATCTACAATGTTCACCTGGCCAGATCCTCTGGATGGAAGGCACAGAGAAAAAAGCATGTTCATGAGAAAATTTGACTGAGATTAGGCCAAAATTCGGTTTATTAAATTTACATCCATCTTTCCTCAAAAGATCCACCCTTCCTTTACTAAGAAGTCTGTGTTTGATGTCTTTTTCAGCTGCTGCCTTAAAGCAGATTGTGTACTTCCCACTGAACATTTCTTAGGATAGAGTCTGACAGCCACTTTAAATTAAGATAAAGTGTTTCTTTTGTACTAAATCACTAAAGACTCTGAAAGCAATTGCTGGGTAAAAAAAAAGTTGGAGTGGCAATGGCTAGCACTGTTGCTTAATATTACAAAGTCTGCACAGTTGCATAGAACTGTGAACTGGAAGACTGAAATTTCTGCTCCATAACCCAAACATAGATTAGCTTTCAATTCATTCTATCTTAACTGACTTCTGTAGCCAAACAGTGTTTACAGAAGTATTGGTTTAGTCTGCATGGACTTCCTGAATCTGTTACCAAAAGTCATTATCTTTCATTTACTGGCAAATACAGGATGGGATGAGACTTCACTTTTGATAGAGCATTTGTAAGGAACCACCTGCTGCAACAGAAGCCATGGATGTATCATTTTTTTCCTTTGTTCAAGCTCCTAAGCTTAAAAAAAAAAAAAAAAAAAGAACCATACATCCTCCACTGAGCTATTTCTTAACTCCTGTTTTAAAACCATTTGTTGAGAGAAGGAAGTTTGTAGCAGAGTTAACACAAAGGCCCAGCAACGGCAATGACAGATTTCAATCCTGCAGCTAAACACTCTTGCCCTATAAACAGCTGGAATTAACATAGTTCTTAGCAAGCTGTCCTACATAGACACACGGAACAGACAAACAAATCCAGTTCCTTGAAAGCCCTGCTGAGTAGTAGTAGTTGCCTACTTCTACACAAGGTATAATCACAACAGGAAAATACCATGGCTTTTCAAGAGTCATTAAGAAATAATGACGTACTCCTCCCGGGTGGGCTTGTTTGTGATACAGTCAACATATTTATTTAGTGGTAGATGAATACGTGCTGAAAACTAAGCATCAACAGTTTTCCAAAAACTATTATCAACAGACCTTTATTTCTCCAGCAGCAGACCATGGCTGTCCTGCCTACCCCACAGTCCAAGTGAGAGCGGCACAGCAGGATGCTATTGAGCTGCAAAGCATTTCGCACCACTAGCCCCCATCAGGCTTCATGTCCCTGAAGGTCACAGACCACTTAGATGTAACACACCTCAGCACATCAGAAAAGACAGGACTTCTATGTGAAACAATATTGTTAAATAATTACTGGTTTTGTAACCATATTTGACTGCTTTTTGTGTTACAAAGAAACCAAAGTTTCCCTGAAGCCTTAGGGGACCCATGGGCTTATTCTTGTTCTAGCTGTTGACTCTGGTTGATGAGGTCTTCTCTCCTCATTACAGGTTAAATGTCAAAGCAACAATCATGACTCGAGACACCAACATATTTGCATTTGTGGAAACAAACATGATTCACGTTGACTATGGATGTCATTAGGTCCTGCATGCTTTGGCCTGAAGTATAAAAACAGCTATGGTAAATTGTGACAGATGGTTCTTCTGCATGTTTCACCAAATGTTTATCATTTCTGTACCTGTTTGTTGGAAGAACAAGCTTTGCAAAACCGATGTTGTGCAAACACAGAAGTAAGATTTCAAGTGTGAGGCTACCGAGACATTAAGCTTGTTACTATTATATCTCTTTTTCCTACCCCTCAAGCTGTTACCCAAATTGTTTCTCTAACAAAGTCAGGGTACAGCAATTTGTGTTTACTATATCTGAAAGACATAGCTAACATTTTCCCAAATAAATAATGCTTGCAGTTAACATGAACTTTCCACAGAAGAAAGTGACATAAGCTCATAGGTATTTAAACAGTTAATACTAGCAACATCTCCATAATAGTTTAAAGTTTCTCAGCTTCCAGCTTGGAAAGTCACTTTCCTATCCAGATTAAATGCTTTGAGACTAAGGTACACAGTGCCTACTACTACAACAGAGCTCTGCAAGAGGGATACATTTGAAAGAAAGACCCTAACTTTAGAAAAGCCAAAGAGATACTGGTAGTAGTCAGTCACTGCTATTAAAAGAACTTCTACACACCTACACAAACAAGGAAGGATTTTTAATATGTGGTTCATTGGAACATCTCATTACTGTTTTTATAGGTGTGTATATTCAAAAAGACTGAAAGCAGTTTTCAGTCTGGTGAAGTTTAACCCTGGGATAGAACAGAAGGCAAGAAAAGTTTAAGTGTTTTGGATTTCATTTCAATGCATTAAAAAACCCCACCAATTACAGAAGGGTGACTATATTGCAAGTTATCTCTTTCTGTTGTTTAAATAACCTGCTCACATACCAGGACAGGAGGAGATCAGCAGCTACAGTAATGGCCTCACTTCTTGTAGCACCTTCCAGTTGCTTACTATAATATTCTCTCTGCTGATGTACAATGAAAAGAGGCTTGGAAAAGAGGTGATGAAAGAAGAGTTGAAGAGCTGGATTGTGAAGTAATTGGACAACATGTTTAAAAAGAGTTTCCACAGTAAGGGAGAGGTTTTGCTATAGTTTTCATGTATCAACACTGCTGTTTTGTTGCCCATTGGATTCTATTTTCATCTTTTACCTCTTGGTGGTACTTATGCCATCTTTCCCTGCACAGCAAAACATTCCAAGTGAGAGGTACCCAAGGTCAAGGGACCGCTGCTCAGTACTGATAGCGACATCAGTGCTTTATCCTCCATTTCAGACTGTGTTGAGAAGACAAGTTATTAGAATTTTGCAAACCACAACCTTGGCAAGCAGCTAAACATCAGAAAAACATTAAACTGCTTTCTCAATTGAAATGTTAAAATCAACTTTAAGTGCTTTCTTTTAGCTAACAATCACTTATTTTAAAAAATGTGAAACAACTGGTTACATTTATCATTTGCAAAGACAGCATTTCCCTTCCACATTTTACTATTTTACACCAAAACACAGAGATAATTTATTATAAATCAATCTTTGTAAGAAACTTGCCTGACTAAGCACCCTATTTGGCCACATCCTCAATTATACTCCACAGTGAAGAATACTGAAGATGTCTGGAAGTTCCTTAAAAAAAAAAAAAGCTCTTCCACTTGGACACTAGAGGTTTTCTTGGGACAAGTGCTTTTCTACAGTATGTAACATCAACACTGAAGGTGTTGCAGAGGTGACAGCATGAAATTGCAAGAAAATACAATACATTAAACACTTCTCCCCCTTCCCCACAATGGAGACTGTCTTGACAAACAGGTAAGTGGAACTGGCTGTTCAACATCCACATAAACTTTTTAGAAGGCAGCACAGGAGTGATTTTCAGTTTTATTAGTATCACTTCCACCTTTACAATCCAGCCACAACATCTGCTGATTATTCTATTAAGAGCTGGGAACATAAATACAAAAATGAAGACTAAGTGGTATGCTTATAGTCTAAGCAGCTTAACGACCACAACAAGCATATTTTAGAGTATTTGGAATGGCAGGTTTTACTTCCCTTTTCCCAAAGGGAGCTGTTCTATCTAGAAACTTCTGTAAACTATGCCTGTAGTCAAGAGTCAACTTAGTGCTTTTCAGGCTCAAAGAAAATTAACTTAAAGGCACAAGCACTGAAGCTGGATAAAACCATACCTTATCACACAAAGCACAAGTGTTGAGTTTAAGAAGGAAAAACTCATCGCCACTTTGCTTGGTAAAGCAGTCTTTACTCCCTGCTATTCTTACATTTTTGAGCTTGCATTTTCAAATGTTTAGTTGCCCACATCATTATAGGTCTCCTCACTTTTCTAGGAAGTCAGACACTGAAGTCCTAAGGTGCAGAAAATGTTGTTCTATTAGATTCAGAACACAGAACAGACAAGTATTTCTACTTATGGTTCATTAGTCTCAGATGAAATACTGAATCTTGAGTATTTTGTGTTCAGCAACATTCAAGGTTTCTTGCATTCTGAGGATGGAAGGACTGTGATCCAAGTTAACAGCAAGAGTTAAATATCAGCAACAGTCTTGGAATACGTTGAGCAAGAGGCATTCATCATCATTAACTGCCACATTAAGTATTGGCAAAGGATGGACTAATTAGTATGGCAATAACAAAACCAGTGAAGTCTTAATGATAGGCAAGGTTTCTTGACGCATACAATCTAGGAAGCAACCTTCCAGGTTGTTTTTTTTCTTTACTGTTTGGACTTGAAAGAAAACACCCAAGGGATGTTTCTCTACATTGCTTTGCCTTAGATGATGTTCATAATGTACAGCCAATAATGTGACTCAGCCATCACAAAGTTTCAGGGAACTTTACAGTAAGTCTTACTCAACTGAGTAAGTCTCTGGTATTTGACAAATATGGTTTGTGATTCACGATCCTCCAAAGCTACATTTGCAAGGACTTCTTTAATCAGAAGCTGTAAGAAAACTGCCAACATTTTCCTACATAAAATCCATTAAGATAATTTAATGTGTTAATGGATAAGCAAAAACCTTCACAAAGCCCATTCAGTTTAGGGTGTATCTAACTTTCTACTGGTGAAAATCATTAGGATATGAAACAAGAGATTCCTGAACCTTAAGTTCTATGTTTGATCCACCCATTCTTAAACTAGACTGAAGTAGTCGTTTACCTGTATCTATTGCTGCAAGTTAGCAATGTGCCAGAGAGGTGAAAGCCTCACCAGTTCTCCACCATTCTCTCCGCTTTCATGTCCTTCTCTCCACTTTCACTGGTTTCTCTGAATTTTGTTTAAACATTTCTAGAGTTTAGGTCTTTGAGCACAGTTTTTCAAAAACAAACTACAAGCATTCCCAGCGAGTACTTGGTCAGTTATGCCTGCTAAGTGCTTTTATTCCCTGCTTTACTGGCTTTAAGAACACTCTTAACTGAGAACAATTCTTGCTTGAAACGCACACGCCTTAGACTGCCTTTCACTAAATTTGCATCCAGAATTAACTAGAAAAACACTTTTCTAGAACTCAAGTATAAATGCATACTATATAAAATAAAACAACATACTGGCTGCAAAACCTTTAAATACTATATTGACTGAGAAGACCGATCCAGAATTAGATAGCCTGTACTCAGTCTGCTGCATTTCCATTTGACCAGAAGTTAACTTATCCATTTTATAACAGTGCTCTTCTACACACACACACCCCGTTTTGTTTTTTTCTTTTAACAGTCAATTCCCTCTACTCTCCTCAAGTTTGCCTTGGTTTTGTGTTGGAGTTTTTTGTTTGGGGGATGGGGTGTGTGTGGTTTGGGATATTTTCTTTAAGTTAATACTATAGCAGTGTTATGGGGAAAAAACCAAAACAGTTAATACTTCAAAGTATTGTTTCTGGTTCCTTTAACACACCATTAACCATTCAGAAGTAGCTTCATAGAATAAATTCAGTCAGAAGGAACCTCTGAGAGTTATCAGTACTCAAAGCAATTCACACATTTGGTGCCCAAATAAGTAACAAGAGAAACAAATCCATTTTCTCTCTGCATTGTTCACATTTGGACTATTACAAAGAGAAACTTTTAATAGAATTCTTTGCTATGACACATTCAACTTAAAGGGCAAAAGAAAATCCCCATCCAATTTTAGCGTAAATATTTTTGTGCCCTCCCCTCTAGCCATAGCTACAGTTTCAGACAGGCACAGTCACTTGGAGCAGCTGAATGTCTGGCTGTTTAGAAGGATGAGACAAAACTACTACGAGCATGGAATGCAACGCACACAAAAGCTGCAAAAGTCAGCAAACCTACCTTAGCTTATACCGTAAGCCACAGGTCTGTTTCTTCGGTTAGCCATAATACAAACTCTTATTCTTTCCCTAATGCTTCCCCTCCAACTCAGTCACACCCACAAAAGATGCACCTATGGCACATCTTTTCCTCAGCTGGGAGCTTTACTAGATCTCAACACATTTTTCAGTGATTACAAAAAAGTAATGAAACTTAGTTTTATAGCCATATTTGAAGAATAAACCAGAAAGACTAATGTGGCAGTACAATCCCCACTCCAGTTATAAACCATAAAAATCAGTTTCCTCAAAGTTTTAAAAAATATCTTCCCCTCATCCAAATGCAACTTTTTTTTCCCCCAAACATCCTATTAACTACAACCTTCGTTGAGCTTGATTAATGCATTCAACTAGGCAAAGCAAGCCTACCTATGATACCCATCTAGGAGATGGTAGTATTCCTTACATGACTTGGAATTAACTTATCTCAATTTCCTTTCCCCCAAAACAAGCTAGAAAAGCAATAGCAACAGTTATCTATTTGGAAGTGACCGATATTTGGAAGGTTTTCAGAACTCCCACCCTTCCCAGTACCCAGAAATCTGCATCAGAAGTCTAGAAGACTAAATAACAAATCAGTCTTTTATTTACACATTTAAGGAAGCAGTTTTTGCAGACTAAACATCAGCCTTTGGCTTGCTGTCTAGCAATTTATAGATAATGTTAATCTCTTTCCAAGTTAAAACTATGAAGATCATCAAGGCTGTTCAGAATTGTATTACCCACAACCAAGGCATTAAAAAACACTCCACATGTTTGAGTCCAAGGAGCAACTGTGATAGAGAAATCCATACTTTACCTGACAACACCTTTTAAAGGTGTGATTTTCTTCCAACAACTGGAAGCCTCTTATGATCTACTTGGTCTTGTGAGACAGCATGATGGTGAAGCAGAAATCCCTATTCTACAGCTCCAATGACTTTAAATATTGAGCCATCCAGAAAGAACGGTCTCCCATTTACTTCCAGAAAGCAGGAATAGCCTGATTATCAGAGAAAGGGTTAACCAAGTATTGAAATTCTTTATGACTTCCAATAAAGTACAACTGTTTTGTAAACAGCTCAGCTATACCATCTTTCCCAAAGAACACTCCAGAAAAAAACCCACAACACAAACCGCTGATTTCCATTATTCATGCAATTAAACTACAACAAGGAACAAAACAGTTTTTCCATTAACAGAGAATGACAATTTGAAGCAGCCAAACTACTAAAACATGTTGGCATGAATTTGTAGGCTGGGCTTCCATCATGCTTTGAAAACACAGGAAATGCTGTCTCCAGGTTGCTAACAATGGCATCAAGTGAACACCTATGAAATGCTGGGCATCCGCTCCAGTCAAACTCCAACTGCTGCTCTGGAACTGTTGTATTTATTGTCTTCGTGGAAAAGCAGAGTATTACACGGATCACTTAGGGAATTGTGTAGTTTCATAAATTCCTCTCTCAACACTCCGAGCTGGGTTGATGTGTGGTTTGCCTACATGATGACTAAAACATGGTTCCAAATAGCTGATTTGTTAAAATATGCTTCCAAGTAACTAATCACTTTGGAAAAGCTTGCCAAGGTTATTGTTTGAGAAGAAAGTTATTTATTGTGAAGCTTTAAGTTCACATGGTGCTTTTTCTCAGGACTGCTTATCTAGTCAGTTCCCCACAGCAGATGAACCATTAAACCCCACCATCCCAAGTACTGAAATATTCCTAGGAACTAACAATGCTTATGGACAACACATGGACTTTGGTTATTATGCTGCATTACAGACTTGCAGCATGGGAACAAAAGGTATAACAGCGTTATCCGTAAGTTAACCGCAAGGTGGGAGAAGTTAAAGAATGGTCCAGATCATGACAGGAAGGTTCCTAACTTTACCCAGTGTGATGAATTTGAAATCCTACCATAGCCCAAAGCTGGGATGTGAGAGTACTGGTAACAAACGGAATAAAGTCCTGATTCCTCGTGTTAAGTACTACAAAATCCAGATGCAGAATCCAGTTTACTCCTTCTTTACAAGTTAACTGCAGAATACTCAAAACTGCAGAATCAACTCAAGCAAAGCTTCATAGTCCCACGGAGCTCTCTTGTGCTTGTTCTAAATACACACTATTTGTAAACCCACCTCTGTTCAGTAACATTTTAGCTCAACAAGGAAAAAAAGTTACAGCAACATAATAGTAACAGCCACAGAGGCAACAAGTCTGATACTTAATATCATCAGGGATACTGACAACAGCAACAAAAGCCCTAAAGGAGAACCAACTCGGAGCTGATAGGAGTTTGACCAAAACTCTGTTACTAGGCTACGAGGCAATACAGAAGTACGAAGCGGCAGTTTAATATCTGACGTCAATAAAACCAGGTCACTGTAGAGTACGAAAAGCAAGTACATGCAGGTAGCGCTAACGTGACACCGGCACGGTAAGTCAGCCGCCCCTGGAAACGGGCGATAGCATGCCGCGGGTTCTCACACGCTCCCAGAGCCACGCACCGGCCGGCTCGCCCCTCACGCACGCTGCCTCACCAGAGCCACTGAAAACAGCCACGCTCCGGGATGGGAGCGGCGCTCCCGACAGCAACAACCCGCGACAGCTCTTCCTCTCCCCGGCTCGAGAGGGGAGGGAGCCCCACACTCCGGGACTCGGCGGAGGAACGCCCTGGAGCTGTCCCGGCCGAGGGGAGCCCCGCCGCGGCGCTGCTCCGGGAGGTCACAGCCGCGCTTCGACCGAGGGTCGCGCTGCCCCTCCGAACACCGAAAGCGAGCGAGACACCCCGCAGCCTAGAGAGCGCGGCGCTCCCCGCCGCCACCGCCCGGCCGGAGCCAGGAAGCCCCCTGCCACAGCCGCAGGACGCCCCAGAGAGCGCTGCCGAGCCACGGGAGAGCCAGGCGGCCCCAGACCCGACCCCAGGCCGGACCCTCGCTTCACTTACCTCACAGGCGCGGCCTCCCCACCTCCGAGCCGGCCCGCAGCCACAGCCCCGGCGGGCAGGGCAGG
>VZTU01000086.1:740601-846554 GCA_013400835.1 Zapornia atra | reverse complement strand
AAAACCCCCACAACACCAACCCCATCATCAGACTCCCAGGCTGCAAGGCATGCAACTTTGCAGAAATGTCTGCTGGGATGTCAGGATCTTCACCGTGGTTCCTGATACCCCACTGGTATCAGGGGATGATAAATAGTTTCCATTTCTGAAACAAATATGTATCCTCACCCACAGAGGGTTAGTGGCCCCTGCATCTTAAGGTGGAATTGCATATGGTGCATGTTTGTTTCTGTGCGCTGTCTTAAATCCCTGCAGCATCCCTACCTGGCCTTTCAGGGACAAGTCCCTTAGGCCTAGTCTATGGCCTGATGTAAACTGTCTGGCAAAGATGGGTGAAGTGATGTCAGTGTTTTAAGGTAGAAGTGGACTTGAGACAAAACGCCTCCTGTCTTGGAAAAAACCCCACAACAAAACCACAATTTGTTTATTGTTTTTATAGATTTCTATCACTGTTGTTAGTTATTAGCAGTTACCAGTTGCATTTAGAAACTAAGTCTGGTGGGAACAAATGGCACGTAGATGTCTCATTGTGGTTTACACTTATGGCCAAGGAAGGTCATCTTTCATGTGTGCCTTCCCCACCGAATGGTGCTCAGATTTAAGGCCATACCAGTTCCTTTCCCAGAACTGTGCTCTAACAGTGGGGGAGGTTGCACTCTGTTACCTATGCCACAAGCAGTGCCTGCTATTACCAGCTGTGAGACTTGGGGTATGGCAGCTGGGTCTTCTCCTTCAGCGCTGCCCTTGGGATGCCCCAACCTGAAAGTAGTGAGGAGGGCTGACTGCCTTGCATCCACCTGAGGACAACTGGCACTGGGTAGAAGCATATCCCAGCCCATACTGCATGTAGGAAGAAGCATGGCTGAGATCTGAGAGATGCTGTCCTGAGGCTGTCCTGACTCCCCAGCTCACCCTGGAGTGCTGCAGGTCCTTTCCCTGCCTCAGGATGTACCGTTACGCGCATGAGTACTTGATGACAGAGGTTCCTAATTCCTTTGCTGTTTTCTAAGGTAAAGATTTTGCAGATTCTCCTGTGAAGGGGAAGCAAGAATCTGAGATGTCCTGTTACCTTCTCTGGGACAGGGTGCATGTAGTGACCAGCAGCGGAGGGGTAAATGAATATGTAAATAAGCTGAACTTTGGTTATTTTTGTTGTTGTTGTTTTCTTTTCACTAATATCTGTAAGAAAGAAAACATAATTTGAGCAATTTCAGTGATGAAAGACCATTAGAAGAAAGTAAGAGTTGCATATGCCAGGTGCCAGGCCAAGCAGCTCTCTTTTCAAAATTGCCCATCCAGCCTTAATTTTGTCTTCAGGTTATTCTTTATTTCAAGAAACAGTAAATAATCTCACAATTAAAGATTTTTAAAGAATATTATGTTATACCTTTTGCACTATGTATGTAGATCCTGTCAGCATTGTGTCCTGTCTTGTATGACAAAGTCCATCCATGACAGTTGTGTATGGAAGACTTCCTGCAGCAAACACTCATGCAAAATTAAGCAGATGGATCCTGATTGCCATTTACTGTAGATCTCTTTATGTTGCTTTGCAAAGTATTTGGATACAATTTACTCCTATTTTAAGGTAAGAGGCCCATTATGGTGATGAAATAAAACTGAAATTGGATGGCGTGTTTGCCTGCGTAGTTGATCTGAACTGCCTCGATAGGCCTGCATTACAATACATTTGACAGTCATGGATATGAACTTCAAATCAATTAGACTGTCTACAGAGTGCTAGTTGAGAAAACTAAAAGATAGCAGGATCTTTTTCCCTCATTCTGCTTAACCAGGAAAGCATATGCTAAATGTTGGAGTGAGGGTAGGAAACGGTACAACGTTTACACTGCTGACAGATGACTTGCACCACACCATTCCTGTGTCCTGTCATCTTTGTGGTGGGTTCCATTTTATCTTGTTTCAGTTAGTTTTCACAGCAGTGGTTTTGATTTTGGTTTTATGGTCACATCATGATAGGTATAACTATCCTGGAATTTCTCAGAGCCTTGATGGTGAAGGGCTATTTAAAAGCATAAAACCTGCTTCTGGCTCTATTCCTGTCTTAAAAGCTTGTCCTCAAGGCTATTTGTGCTCCCCCATTTCTTTTTTTCATTCTCTTTGGTTACTACTAATAGCTAAATTGCCTCCAATTTTTAGTGGTAAGCATTTCAGAAATGCTCGTGTCACTTTAGTGCTTTAGTCCCACTGATTTTCTTTTTTGTTTAATTATTTTTTTATTTCTCCTACTGGAACATAGATCTCTCTGGAGCCAGACTTTCAAAGGTAATACAGTACCTAAAAATGCAGGCATCAACTGGGATTTTCCAGAGCTTGAATGTAGCAAGGTATTTATCTCCTGCTAATTTTAGCAGATTGAAAATCCCAGAATTTATCCTAGGTAAATGCTATCTGCTTCTCCAGGTTCCTAAATGCCTTTGAAGTCAAATTCTATTTTCAAAAGCCACCCAGGAGCAAAGTTCCAAGGTGGCATTTAATTTACCTTTCCTTAATTTTCCAGAAGTGTTATTTAGAAATGTAGATGTGGCTCACTATTTCCTTAAACAAACAAACAAAGCCCATAGCATAAACATGGTTGCTACCAGTGCAGCCCTAGCTGGAAGTGATCTGCAACGGCCAAGATAATGCTTCTCTCAATTCCATTGTAGCCGTGAACAGGATTTGTTATGATAAGAAGCTAATAAGACATTAACAAAAGTAGCTGTGCCTTGATTCATAATATCACTGCTCTGCATTATTCTAGGAATGTTCATCCGGGCTTTAGATGTGATTTATAAACTGTAATTAAATAAGCCTCTCGGAACTCCTTGCTGGAAATGTAGGGTTAGTTCTAAGAAGTTGAATTAACTGAGAAATAATTCAATAAAGGTTAATACGGGATAAGCTCTCTATTTTGCAGAAGAAGAAGTTATAGCTTTAAATGTTGCATTGATTATAGTTAGCATAGGAAACACAAGAAATAGCTCAAGGTCATTGAGCATGACCATGGAAGAGAGCCTTTGGGAGCTGACTGCATACAACAAGGTGTGCTCAAGTTGATTCCTGCTCTTCTGGTTTTGTTAACTTACTAGAGAAAAGCTAACTGTAGAATGTCTTTCCTCAGGAAGGTCTTTATGTGTATTGGAGGGATGTATTCATGTGTGCATTTTATATCTATCTATATAAAATAAATCTGCTTTAAAATATTTGGGTTCTTTTTAAGTCATCAGTGGCAGTAATACATTGTAGTATTTGTTTAGGTCTTGGAGCATGAGCTATCCTTGGGCTGCTAAAAGAGGATGTGGCTAATGCTTGTATCCCTTCCATTAACACAGATGTACCCATTGTATGTCCATCTTCTCATGGTCCTGGAGCAGTGAGATAGATGTGTGTGCTGTCAGTCAGGTGCTATGGGTGGATAGGAATCCACTTGTCCAGGAGGGTGCTGTGGTGTACCAACAGTTAGTTGCAGACTTCGATCCACTTCTTGTACACATAACTTTTTATCTGGCCCCGGTTGTCTGTGGTGCTGCTGTCCCTGTGGGGTAAAGTGTTATAAAACGACATTATTCTGCTCAGTGTTGTGGAAAGGCATAAAGTAGAGGCAATGAAGTTACAGAAGTTGTCCCCTGGATTGCTGATGTTCCTGCTAGTGCTGCTTATTTCAGTGTTTGTGTCTCTGGTCTAGATCTGAAGACGACTCCTTATCCTTCAGAAGTAGTATGCCCACAGTCTTCCTGGCCAATGATTCTTCTACAGCAAGCAGGACTTCTTCCTCATCCTGAGAAGCCCTCATCCCTTCCTATGTCAGTGGCTACAAGGCCAAGACCCAGCTCACCACTGTCCCCACCAAAATCTCTCGGACTGGGGCCATCTTTTCATCACGCACAAGAAGAAGAGCTCGCAAAGGTGGTGGAGCAGGACCCTATGCTGGAAGAACTATGTAAGCCTCTGTGCTGTAAGCTTTGCAATGTCACTTTGAATTCGGCACAGCAAGCCCAGGCTCATTACCAGGTAAGGAAGGAGTAGCAGGAAGGTCTGCAGCTTGTGTAGGCATACCTGTGCTAGCACGTGCTCTGCCAGTAGCATTGCTGTGGTAGCACAGAGCTGAGTGTGGGCTAATGCACGGGGACTAACTTCGCTTTTTAAGGGAGGGGTTGTGTGCAGCCACCTCAACAAAGCACTCCAGCAGCAGTGTTTAAGTTAACTTATCTGAAGATACATCTACACCATCTAACTATGGTTAGAACTGTTCTGTAGACTTACCTTCGCCTTGCTTGAATTTGCTGTTCATCCAGACATGTTGCACTGCTTTCATTTGAGGTGTCATCACTGGAACATAATAATTTTCCTTTGTTTTATGCAATCCGTTTTCCACCTGTATGCCCATGAAGTAGAACTTGTGATTCCACATACGTGATTTTGTAAGGCCTGGATAGATGTCATAGTCTTATGTTACCCCATCTCACTAGAATCCTCTCTTACTAGTGCTGTGTTTGTATGAGATGTGGAGGTAGCAACTGTTGCTGCCGACATAACCAAAAGGGTGGTTGGCCATATCCTCAGGGCACCAGACCCAGATCTTGGATCTGCTGTTGGCCCTGAAAAAGTGATACTGTGTCAGTGAGGGGTAGGTTGAGTCGTGTTACACTTCAGCATCTGAGTTCTGCAGTATTCTGCCATAAGGGGACAGAAGTACATAACTTGCATTTATGCAGATGCCTTACTATGCAATGCATATACATAATCACGTAGCTCTGTCAGGCTTTCAGAACACCAAGCAGAGCTGTAGTGTAAGTTTCCCAAGAGAAAATTAAATGTGGAGCAAGATTTTTAGATTCAATCTCATGCTTGCAGCCTCATGAAAAGAAGTGCTTAGCTTATCAAAAAGCTCTGCAAAGCAGTTAACATTTCATGTTTAACATACAAAATACTAGCTTTAAGTGAGATGGAAGCAGGATGAGGAACTAATTGTAACCTTACTGATTTGAGAAAATAAGTTGAAAATGAAGCTCAGTCATGCTACGTGATGAGCATTTTAGAGAAAAGGGAGGATGCCAGCATCCCTCAAGTCCGGAGCTGTTATTTTCTGAGTGGCAGCTCCTTCACCTGAAGTGCCATGTTCTTGGCCAGTGTCTTATTTCGGTCTCTGCATCATTTTTCTTTCAGTGCAAGATACTGTTACTAGGACAGCGATTAATTTGATTCTCTTCTCAGGGTAAAAACCACAGTAAGAAACTCCGAAATTACTATGCTGCCAATAGCTGCCCGGCACCCGCCAGAATGAGTAATTCAGTTGAGCCTGCCCCACCTCAGGTTGTCTCCCTTCCAGCTCAGGTAAGGCATGGGAAGCTGACTGAGATTGTGCTGCTTACCCTTACTGGGGGTTAGGTGATGAGTAACTAGATGTCATGCTTTGAGAATTACTGTGGGACTTGGCAAGGAATTTTCCTTGTGGTGGGGACAGGGTGGTGGAAATGGCCTATTGTGAGCTGTTTGCTTCCCTTTGAAGATGCAGGTATAGATCTGCTCTTGCAGCAGAATATTGGGCTTGGAAAAGTTCTATTTCTGCACGGCAAATACTGCGATTCCTGGGAGAATACGATGTGCAGCTGGTTATGGTTGTTTAAAGGCAGGTGTAAAGCGGCATTGTTGGAGCTGGATTTGGAAACGAAGGTGTGGCATCAGCTCTGCACAATCATCCCTCCATTGTGTGAGGAAAACCTAAGTGGAAAAGGCGTTTAGATGCTCCTACACCCATTGCCCAGGGCTGTTAACTAATTGCTCTTTTGTTGTGCCTTTTGCAGCTCGTTCAGGGGTAGGGTGAACCTACAGTGATCCAGATTAATTCTATTTTAGGCACTTTAGAAGCGAAAGAGATCATTTTTCTTCCTTCTTAGTTGCTTCTCATTGTCATGGGATTTAACTGCTAACCTGGCTCTTGCATGTGACTCTGTGTAGGGATCCGCAGCTGGGGTGGGGGGCTTGAAGCTGTGCCTGACACTTCTGAAAGCAGAACCCTCCGTTGTGCATAGAAAAGCAAAGCAAAGCACGTTTGCTGTAAGGGGCAGATCGTTAGGGTGCTGGCAGAGACTGCAGAGGGGGCTCAGTCCATGCAAATTAACTTTGCGGCTCTGGTCTGAATGCAGAGGGCATGGGGTCCGGTCCTCCACCTAGGAGGTGGGTGCTATACCTGCTAGGGTATCTGGTGCTTTCTCAAATGGAGAGAAATGCACCTTTTCTAACGGTCTGTGGCAATAAAAAAGACCACTCTGCGGCCATGTGAGGATTCATGTTGTAACATAGAATTGTGTGTGTGCCTGTAACTTGAACTTAGTAGCAAAGGAGATGGGAAAGAAACTGGACATGGCTGTAGGAACTGCTACACTGTTTAAAAAGCACTTTTCTGTGCATAGTGAATGCTGGGGAGACGTGCTTGCTGCCACAATCAGTGTGTGGTCTGACAAGACAGGTAAAGTATCCTTCATATGGCAAGAGCTACTCATGTGGGGCTGGGTCCTGTCTCTGTGTGGTCAGGGAGCTGTGTAGAGACAGGATACAGGCACACAGTAAATAGGAGGAGCATTGTTACCTTTCAGTGGGTCTTGCTCAGTGTGAAAGTGAAATCATCAGCTCCCAGCAGTCAGGAGTAGAGGAGTTAAATCATCGCTGTGAGGTAAATAAGCCTTTATAGCTATTGCAGAGGTACAGGGTGTTTGTTCAGCTTCCTTTTGTCTCCATCTGAGGCCAGGGATTTACCTAAATCTTGAGAAATTTGCAGATCCTCCCAGAGGATGTGGCAAGGAAAATTAAGTTCTTGTAAGAACAGTTTGGGGAGCACTTGAAAGTGTCCTAACCCATATGCTCCATTTCCATCTCTCTCACTGCCTGATGATGACACTGGTTTTGGTCCCTGTGATTCATATATTTCGACAATCTAATCTTGTGTTTCACATGCTGTCACTCCCTTTGCTGCTAGATGGGATCCAGTAAACCAGGTGGCCGAGTGATCTTGGCTACAGAGAATGATTACTGCAAGCTTTGTGATGCCTCCTTTAGTTCTCCAGCTGTGGCACAGGCTCACTACCAAGGGAAGAACCATGCCAAGCGGCTGCGTCTTGCAGAAGCACAGAATAACTCATTCTCGTAGGTATTGTTCAACTTCACGCTCAGGCTGAAAGCATGTGGCAGTGTCTCTGGCTTTGTCTCAAAGACCTCTGAATTGCAGCTGTTCATATTTGTTTAATCTTCAGGGATGCATCTGAACTAGGCAAACGGAGGGCGAGGAAAGAAGGGAATGAATATAAGATGATGCAGAACAGAAGAAATATGTATACGGTTCAAAACAACACAGGTAACTGGGAGCTTGTATCTGCTCTGTAGTTGGAATAATAAGGAATGATACACAGACTTATTGTTCTTCTGTTTCTGAGGTCTGTTTTAGCAGAGGCATGTTGTGAAAGGAGCTGGTCCTGGCTCTCCTAATCCTTCATGTCTGCTTTTTTTTTAGTCCCAGCTGCTAAAGTTGCTTTGTTTTGTCAGCCTGCATGTTAGTTCGGTGTCTCAGTTTGTAACTTAATTTACCATCTGCCTGTCTCTAAGGCTGCTCTAAGTGGTGACAGTTTTCCTGCTTTATTTTCTTGGCAAGTGGCCAGGTGCTTTGACTCCTACTGTAGCGCATCAACCTGTACTTGCACTCCCATGACCAGAATGAGAGAGCATGTTAGCCTCCCTCTAAGACCATCTGTTCCTAGACTAGAGTCCTCCCTCAGGTGCTGGTTACAAACTTTGCCTCTTTAGTGTGATTTAGAGTGTGTTTTATAGTGTCCAGCTCAGCATCCATTTCCCTTTCTCATTTTGAGTTGCTATGAGCACATGTTAGCTGAACCCCTGATCCCTGGTGAGGCTTGGTTACATCATGTCATTCTAACCACTATCATGTGGGAAAGAAATCTTTTCACCTTCTAATAAATAGGATTTTGTGATAATTTTAAACTGAGGCAGCTAATTGTAATTAAAAGGCTGTTGTAATTCTGGAATTCATAGAATCTTAAGAAAAAAAAAGTATCACTTATTAGGGCTTTTAACATTAGGAGTCTGATAATTTAATTCTTGATAAGACTGGGGCATTAAGCCCATGCCAATGCTTTAGAAAATACTAGCAAGTACCACTCCCCTATTTGCTACACCCCTTTAAATCTAGATCTCAGTGGAGAAGGGTTCTCATCCATTAAAGAAGCTGAACTTTGGCTTCTCTTAAGCATCTGTTGGACTTAGAAGTTGTCACCAAGCTGCTTCAAGTTTTTCTTTTTTTACAGATGAAAGAGAATTGTCTGTTCTCTCCCCAGGTCCTTACTTCAACCCCCGCTCCCGGCAGAGGATTCCTCGGGACCTGGCCATGTGCGTCACCCCCAGCGGCCAGTTCTACTGCTCCATGTGCAACGCCGGGGCCAGCGAGGAGATGGAGTTCAGACAGCACTTAGAAAGCAAACAGCACAAAAGCAAGGTGTCTGAGCAGCGGTATAGGAACGAGATGGAGAACCTGGGCTATGTACAATGACGCGCCGCCCTTGGCAGTAGTTTGCAAATAGAGCAGCTTGTCTCTCGCCTGCTGTTTGCCACATGCCCTGCTTCGTGCTCCATTCGATAGGAGTATGCTCTGAGCTATACATGTAACACCTGCAAACTTAATGGTATGGTTAGGTTTTTTTTCTATCATAGTTGGCAGGATGACGCTGTGCAGGACATGAAGTGTTTTTGATGTTTGTTTGCTAATTATCTAAGGCTCTTCATTGTATTGAGTGGCGGGGAGGGCTATGTCTTCTCCCCAGCCTTTTTTGCATGAATATGCAAAGCCCAAGAAGTGCTGGGAACTTCTGTGGTTCTACCACATGGGTGGACCATGTGCAAAGCCTGCTCCTCTCTTTGGACACCACAGAGCAGTGCTCCAGAATGCCTCCCTACAGCAAACTGAATTTCTGGGCAGCTTGTAAAGGAGGGGCAGGAATGGGGCCTGTGAACATGTGAATTAGGGGGTGTACTTGTCCACAAATTGCTGCTTGTAACCCTCATTACAGCCCAGAGTAAGTTCTTTCCACATCCTTGGGGAAAGGCTTTGCATACTTCTCCTTGGAGGGTCATGCCTCTTGCTGCTTCTTCTGTGATGCAGTTTTCATTCTGAACGCCTGGCATTGGATATCACCTGATGAGCCCCATTCAGAAATACTCTCTTCTACCAGTTAACAGTGAGAAAAAAAAAGATTTTCAGTGTTGTTGCAAGGCTGGGCACCTTAATGGAGCATGGGTGTAGCTCATCTCCATGAAGAGAGTCTCTGGGGGTCATAGTGGCTTAATGAACTGAATCAGAAAGCAAACCTGCTCAGATGAGATGTGCTCTGCTCTGATTCTGCCTTAGACTGAGAGAATAGGTTGGAAGGAGCTGTCGGCTGTAGTTTCTTTGCATACTGATGTAGAAGAGAGCAAGTGTTGGTCTCTGGCCTGCAGCTGTATTGCTCTGGGAAAGCAGGGCTGCCTGGACCTTGAGGAGCAGGTATAATTGTGTCCCACTTCCATGCCATTCCCTGGACAAAGCCTGGTGGGTGTTACAGAGGAGAGGTGAAATGCTCCTTTGGACTAGAGTTACCAATATTGGATGAATTTTTCCCCCTCTTTCTTTTCCCATCTCAGAATGGGTTTTAATTCCATTCCTTGATGTGAACTTCGCTGTTCTGGGACCATCAAAGTTAGGTAGGACATAAATGTCAGGAGTGCTGATTGTTTGAGTAACAGCTTTTTGGCCATACAGTAGTATTCATGAAACTTGTTAAGCAACTTTGTAAGTGTAGACAAACCCAAAGGGTGTGTATCTGTTTTGATTCTCCTTAGCAAAAGTAGAAAGGGGATAAAGAGCAGAAGTAGGGCTGACATTTATTATTCTGCTTGTGTGGGTAGATGTGAGGAGCTGCAATTGGAACCTGGTATGCAGTGTTTCTAAAATGTTGGCTCCAGTGGCAAGTGCAGTTTGTAGGTAACCTCCCTCAGACCTGATTCACCACTGTGCTGCTACAGCTGTACACTGGTACAGCTTCATTGACTTCAGTGGCAGGTGCAGAGAGGGGGGGAAAGATTTTGTGGCTTGTCTCTTGCTCTTCTTTAGGTGGTAGGTTGAATTAGATGCAGATCCATCTTAGGATAAATTTTACCTAGTGCATAATGTTGAAGGTAGCTCCCCCAGCCTCTTTCTTTGCCATTCTGATCCTGCCTCTTGCATTCCAGAAGGACTTTCTGCTTGCCTTAAGAAATGAAAAATGAGTAAACTAACAAAAAATCTGCATAGTTTTTTTGTTAATCTTTCTCTAGTCCGCCTGAAAAAAGGTTTGTTGTGCTTGGCTGCTCCTCAGAATTCAAGTATTGTTATCTTTAGCCACCTGAGCATCAGGTAGCCATGCAACCTTAACGTAGCCTTCCTAAATGCAGGCAAGGTGAGCTCTTGCACAGTAGTTGAAAGCAACCCTCTACATCATTCCATGCTGATCCTTGCCCTGCAGATACAGGCAGAGCAGTGGACATCCTCTTGAATGGGATTCCCTCCCCTCCTTTCAGCAAAGGGTTTGTGTACTGGAGCACATTGGAAGATAGGAGGACAGGTGCCCAGGTTGCAAAGCACTAAGTGGTTTTGACAGCCTGTAAATCTGTTTCTTCTGTTCTTTCCTTCCTGTGGCTCTCCCTCTGTGTGGCCTTGAAGAACATTCCCCTCGCAAAAAGCTTTCATCAGCCTTTTCCCCGACATCTTTTGCAGTCAAAGAAGGGCTCTGGTTTTCTCTTTGTGTTCTGTCTTTTGTTTTGCTGGTCCGACGCCACTGTGCAGGGACAGAGGGAGCTGGATGAGCCTTGCCACAATGGGTTTCACCAGACTGAGCCCTGCATTATGCTTAAACATCCCTCTTGCTGTAGATGGGAAAGCGTGGCGTTTCCCATAGCCTGCAATTAGTAGCAGAAAACCAACACTTCGTAAAATGTGAGCTGGAGGAGCTGTAAGTATTGGTGTTGTCTAGCTAAGGCCAGGAAGGCTTTTTTGCCTGCTTTAACATGTCTCAAAAATCAGCTGTTCACCACCTTGCTTTGGTTGCTTCTCCTGCTCCCAGCACTGTGATCTGCTCCTTGTTTGGCATTTCCAGTGACTAGAGGTATCCAAAATCAGTTTGTTCCATGAGTTGTTCTGTCGTGGGAAGAGCTGGTGCGAACGTGCCCCAGCACACCAGTGTGCTAGTGCAGGCAGCTGTTCCTGAGGGCTCCTCTCTGCACGGGTCTGAGTCTGGTTTGAGGAATGGCCCTGAACAGGGAGGTCTGTAGCTGCTTTGTTTTGTTCAGGGGAGTACATCCTGAGAATTTCAGAGCTGTGAGTTATATAGCAGATATGAAGTGAACGGTGGGGTTCAAACAACAAGAGAAGGACAGGTTTCATACATGGGAGGAAGGATATTTCCTGCTGGGAGAAGCAGCTGAAACTCGCTTTGCCCCAGTGCTCTGTTGCGGTCCTTCCCTACAAGTGACCAAAGCTTACCTCTCTTCAGCATTGCTTAATGGTTTGTGATCTTCCCACTCTCCCCTCAGCATAGAAAGTTGTTGACTGCAAAGAGAAAACACCCCACCTCATTAATATCATCAGTGTTCAGGCCAATCCAAACTCATCAGCATAA
This sequence comes from Zapornia atra, assembly GCA_013400835.1. Lineage (NCBI taxonomy): Eukaryota > Metazoa > Chordata > Aves > Gruiformes > Rallidae > Zapornia > Zapornia atra. Next base: position 834,855 of record VZTU01000086.1, on the reverse strand, counting down.
CAAACTGGGTGGAACCTGATTTTATTTTTCTTATAAAAGCTGTTCTCCAAATCAGTGTTCAAAACACATATTGAAAACGCATCCTGGCCAAGCCCTGTTTGACATAGATGGGCTGGCAAGAATACCATCAAGCTGTAGTACCATTTTCCAGACCCATCCATTCTTTTTCTCACATTAAACCAAGTACCAAATGCCAGAAACAGGACTTTTGTGAAGCTGTTACATTGGCCAGTAGATTAATGACCTTTGCTGCTAGAAACAAAATATAAATCAACGTGTTCATATTTATTTTACTGTGCTGACCACTAATTGATTTGTTAATATTTAAGGCATTATTCTGTAGGTTGTTTAAATAGAAAATTCTACATCGCACTTTGTTTTTGGATCAGAACAGGTATTTATTATATTTGGGAAAATTATTTCCCTCCCACATATGTATTGTTTTCTTTCCCTGTTAAAAAACCCCCAAACTATAAGATCCCCCCTAAAACAAAACAAAACCCCAAATAACTCAAATCCAACCAATGAATCTTTCTTGTTTCTCTTCATGCCAAACAAAATGGGGATTTCCTTGCAACTCACTCTTAAATGTCCATTTCTAATTTATTTCTTTTTTAGTCCATTGGTTCCTTCAGTAACTTGGGATGGTATTTTTAGACACATGAAGTCCATACTACATTAAGCCTTTCTTTTAAGGCAGGGAAGTAAATTATGTGGAAACCATGTATTTGTGAGAATTATGGAAGTGATACTATTTTGTTTGTATTAAGCATTAGCTGTTATTTTGCATTCTGCACTAATGAGTAAATGTGTTATTATCTTGCCTAACATTGGTCTATTTTTTGACTTTTGCTTTCTTTGCCTACATCAAAAGGAAACCTGAAAACTTCTGTGGAGTTGCTTAGGATGGTCATCAATGTAACAAAACTGCAGATTTTTTTTCTGTAAAGCTTCTTGTCTTCTCTCCTTTTCTAGATGCCCATTATAGGGCATTAGAAGAGAAAGCTATTGCCATAAGCACGAGTTCATATTTTAGCTTACTAATGCATGATGTCCTTTTGCTACGTTACTTAAGTAAAACTCTCACTGTAACTAATGGGAATCATGCCCAAATCAGGAGTAAATGAAATACCCTGACTAAAGATATTATGTTGGTTAGGGCCAGGCAAGGTAGATTGCTAAAATTCATCTTTTACTCCCATGTTTGGGTTACAACACTCTTAAGGTTTTGCTTTTTAAGGAATGTGTATCTGGTTCTGTAAGGATTTGGTCCTGCCCCAGCTAAAATAGTTTGAAGTACGTTTACTTTAGTTGAGTAGGAGCAAACCTTGAAGCCATTCAGGAATTTCATACTGCTGATGTTTTCTCATATGTGTGTGTTTTTGGTTTGTGGTTTTTTGTTTGTTCTTTTTTAATTTAAATTTTACAACCATATACACAAGGATGCTCTGGATGAGATGGACAACAGTTGCCGATTAAGGAAAAACAAATGCTGTGGTTGCCAAAGGATTAACAGAAAATGCAGAAGTATCGACCTGATTTCTTTGAAGTTAGGGCTAAGCTCCTGTTGTTCTGAGCTGGGCTGGCTGCTTTGCCATCTGCATAAAATTGGAAGTAAAAATAAAATCCACTTTCAAATAAATGTGGTCAAGCAATAGTTCCAGGAATGTCTCCCTGAAAAAATGTATCATAACTCAAATAGTATCTTTCTGCCTGCAATATCTGCAGGTAAAGGCAGGACTGTGGATTTTAAAAAATAAAATCTTCAGCCTGAGTTTTGCAGGGGAAAAATTACGTGATTTAATTTCCTTCTGCATCTGTCCAGCAGCATCATTTGCAAATGCTTAGAATGTGTTCCATCTAGAGCCTTCTTGTCAGGTTGGATTTGTACATTTGTCCTTCTATTCTTTATATTGTACTGACCCCTGTGAGGGAATAGTTGATGCAAATGATTTCTTTTTCTTATTATTAAGTATACAATAAATCATCTTGCTCTTATCATTGTACAGGCTTAGTGTTTGGTGTTGCTGCTGCTCGTGATATGGCTGCACTATGCACAGCTAGCATTTTAACCTAGCATTGAGTACAGCTACATGAGTAATATGCTTTGATACACTGATACAGGGGTGTAGTCCAGCATAGAATTTGTTACCCTGGGGAGGGGTCAATGTACTTTCAGCTGTTGCCAAAAGTCAGCTAAGTTCTCCCTCTGAGCTGTCTCAGCTTCCAGAGGGACTGGGAGTGCTCAGCATCTAACAGGATGGGAACCAGAAGGTATGGGAAGGGCTCCGTTTCCACTGTGCTTCCCCCATGAGTAGACATCACAAGCTCTGAACCACGCACTGACTTTCAGCTTTTACCTGTAAGAAGGTGGGGACCAGCTGAACCTGATACTTGCATTTTCACATTTTTTTCTTGCCAGCGCGCTCTTTCATTACTTGAAGGCTCCAGAAGAGCATATGCTTATGCAGTGTAGATGACTTTCCAAATAGAAAGGACGTTCTGAACTAGAGCCTTGAAGCAGAGAAAATCTGGGGTTTTCTGGGTTCAACTCAGGTAAGAGAAAAACGTTGCTCATCCTTGGCACTGCAGCTGTGCTGTTGGTGCAGAGCTGCTGACCTCAAGGGCGGTTTTTCAGTGGCACACGTAAGACATGCAGGGTGTGTGACTGCTCTTGGGGCACAGCTCTGAGTGGATGAGCAGCCATGAACAGGGATGTGTCCCCGCACTCTCCTGTCCTCTCTTATTCAAGGCATTGGGCGACAATGGGGAATAGTGACACTGTGGTGGTTTTTTCCTGATTCACCGTTTTATTGGGCTGGGAGCTGCCTAAGTGCTTGGGCAACTTCTCTGCTAACTCTGAAATGGAGGAGGTTTTATGTGTTCTCATTTCTAGCAAATAGGGTCGTAAAGACTTAGAAGTGGAGCTTCATGCTAATTCTGATCCCAGCCCTTTGTTGTCTTATGGCCCAGCAGGCTGGGTTCCTTCCTGTCATCCTAGGAACCAGAGAGGGGCAAACCTCTACAGAGGCTAAAGCTGTGCCTTTTTAATACATGCATGTGATCATCGTGTCCTACATTCTATAGCAGTTTGGTACAGCCCAATCATGGTGACACACAGAGATACCTGGGCAACCTAATTTGGCCACAGGTGTCAGTTAAATTGAGCAGCAAATAATACAATATAAAAATGGATGATAATCCAAGACTAACTCTATGATTTGAAAGCACAAATAGCCCTCCTTCCCCTTCTTAATTACCTTGGTGTCTCAGGATCTCATTTAGTTTTCTTGTCACATTTTACACCTGAGGAAGTAAAGTTTGGAAAAAACAAGCAATCCACCCAGAAAGTCTGTGGCTGAAAAGCAAGATTGAACCCAAGGCCTTCAAACATCAGGCTGGTGACCCTGCCACATCTCCATTCAGCCTCTCAGTTCACAGACTGATGAAAGTGATCAGATTTAAAAACAATTTGATTAATAATACTTTTATTTTTGTTGTTTATACTGTAGTCTTGCAGTGGGTTTGGAAACGTACTTTCACATGTGGTTTAAAACCAATGAAACTTAGCAGGGAGAGCTGTTGACATCACTGCTGCCGTTAAATCTTAGTGGAGAGGTGGAAAACAGCTTTTAGGAGAATTGTAGAGGGTGCACGTTTGCAAAGTGCAGGTTCCAGAGGTTCTTCTGTGTTCCTTTATATCCACTTCACATAAATTCCCTCTGTTCATACCTCTAGTTCTCCTGAGGCATTTGGATCGAATGCCACTCGTCTGTTTTGGAATAGTAACAAGCTGCTGTAACAGATAATACCTGGAACTCACTGGCCTAATCCTTCAGCGAGTGACACGCTTTGAATTGGCCACATTCCACCACGCTCTCTTCACCTCTCTACCTGCTTGAAACAAGAGCAGGTCTATTTAAAGTTGGTGGAATTACACAAGTGCAAAGAGAGATAGGAAGATTATCCACAATGTGTTATCTGAGGCTAGAGAGCGTCTTTGCAGCTGTTTGCTGTACATGCAAAGATGTTTAAAAGAAAAAGTATTAACCTAAGGCTTGTTTCTCAACGTGAAGAGGTACAAGGAGGTACTGTGAATGAAAGAACAAGGTGGAGGATTGAGCACAGCTGCGTGATAAAGTAAATATGCAGTATTTGGTGTGGCTGGGATTTTCTGCAGGGATGCAGTGTTTACCTGAAGAAGCCAGACAATGTACTTAACTAAATGCAGTGAGACCCATAGTGTGAAAAAAGCTACATGAGCCTGTGTCTTACCCTGGGTTATAAAAGGTGAAACATAGGTAGGGAAAAACTCATGACAAGTCAAATAGCAAAGGCCCCGCGCATCAGAAGAGATGCTGATGTGTGGGTTAACACATGGTATTTTAGGGAGTCTGTAAAGAGTGCTTCAGGATTAGGGGACTTGCAAAAAGTCAAAAAGTCTGATGCCAAAAATTTTTGATTGCAGCTGAGATGTCATTTATGTGTCCTTCTCCACTTTGACCTACTGTGTCCCTTTGAGGACTCTTCCTCCTTGGTACTATTTATAAGAGACCATTTTCCAGTAGCTCCTTATTGCAGCTACCTCTAATGCAGTTTGCCGGATCTCGGCAGCCACGTCTTGGGCTTAATTAGGAAATGGCCAAATTACCAAATACATGGGACTCTTAGCCAAGTGACTTCTGTTTGTTTGTAAAAGCTGGTGAGCACCTGCTGCTCGTGTAACAGGGATACTCAAGAGCATATTTGGATTAGCAGGTCCAAATTCAGACAGAGAGACAATGCAATTAATCTCCAGGATATTGCATTTATTTAAGTGAGGTAGAATTACAGATTGCTGTACATCCAGTCTGGTAGCTGGCACCAAGATACCCAGGCACAATAGTTGGATGCCTCTCATGCCTTCTCCTATGACTAGTCACTGTGACTCTGTCTTTGGGGGTCTGGTATTGACTGGTCTCTCTTTGGTTTACGTCGTCACACAGTCACAGAAATGTAATTAGTGGGACAGCTTTTATAATGCTTGTTTAATGACTTCAAATTAAACTGTTTACTCGAGTGAAGCACAGATTTTTATTATGCAAAACCCAAGTAACTTCTAATGAACATTATTTGAAAAAGCACAACAGAAAAATGTAAATAAACCCAAGGCAGGTGTTTCAAGGTTGCAGTGACCCCAGGCATGTGAGACTGAGGACGTGAAAATGGGAGGCAGCAGTGGATTGTACCAACCTGCCTTTTGCCAGTCCCGCAGTCCCAAGTCACATGCTGGATGTTCAGCTGCTGTATTTGCAATTATACCCTTTGAATAATGTTTGATAAAACTCAAGGTGTACCATTGGCCGTTTGTATTGGCCTTCCCTGGAGGCTGATCTACTGCAGCCCCAGGCAACAGGCAGGATGCAGAAGGCTTGGGGATGGCTACCTATGACCAAACAGACTGCGCCTTCCCCTGCACTCTTCCCACAAAGGCTGAAGGCAGCAGGGTTGAGTTAAGCCCTTGTCCTTAGGGTGGGCTGTGTGTTAGCCTGATACCAGCACAGAAGGCATGACAAGCATTCATACAATCTAAGAGGTAGCCACATAACCTGAAGCTTTGAAGGAAGCATCAGAGATTGCAGGTGAACAGAGTATGGAGAGAGACACTGAAGTTCAGGGCGGATGTAGATGTGTGGTGCATCTCAATAGAGAGAACTTTACATCAGCCTGGAGTCCTTTCATGCACTGCCTAGTGTCTAAGACATGGGACAGATTTCTGAAGACATGTTGTTAATCTAGTTAGCATTGATCTTCGCACAGCTTCTCACAGCTGCTGAGAAACGCCAGGATGGGTCAGATCACAGCTATATGGATATACGTGTGGGGTATATATTAGGATATAACAAGGTTCCAAGGGACGAGTTCTTGATTGGGTACCGACTATATATGCTAATTATGTGGCAACAATCTTGACAATCAGCATGCATACTTTTAACTTGCATTTCTGATTGCAGTGACAAAGCCAGCATTGCCTTCTCCTCTCACTAACTTCAGAGGCATTGTCTTGATTTAAGAGACAGTGTCCTAAAGCTGCTAAGAGAAAGTGGCTGTCAGGCTGCCCACTTAAACTGCATGATAAAGGGATGAGCAACCCAGGCCTCTGAACTGGTGCATGGGAGCTTCGAGGTTACAAAATGCCAGCCAGCGTTTATTGTCATACAAAATAATATTCCCACAGTGAATACAGTACAGGTCTTCCAAATGGAATGCTTCCCTAAAATATTAGGACCCAAAAATACATTTTGGGTCTGGATTGCAGGCAGTAATAGTTAAAAGACAATCTAATGTACACATCCCAGAGGGAAAGGTAATGATTGGTGGAAGAAATGAGAATAGAAATGGAGACAGAAAACTTGAAGTTCCTTTGGGTGATTCTACCAACCCCTGGACACGACAGGCATTTAAAAACACTGGACACTTTAATCTACTTGGGTGTTTCCATAAATCTTAGCAGACATCAGTGTTTTTGTAAATCTGATTTCAAGTCTTCTGTGAAAACAAGCGTTATTCCTTTGGAAAATTTAACCCTCCAAGGAGAGCCATTAGCGCGAGGTGGTGTGACTGCAGGAGGTGCAGTGCTAGCCTCTGAGACTAGCTAGAGCTTTCCAGGACAATTCCCCGCACCGACCTGGGGTTGCCTGAACTGCCTATGTCAAAATGAAAGACGACAGTCCCCTGTCTCTGCTAGGGTGCAGCACTGGGGCCCACTCTCAAGCTATATGTTCCATATAGAAACCCATCATCTCCACGCTGCAGTGCCCACAGTCAAGTTATAAATATTTGAATGTCTTCTTGGAGACTGGTTGAGGTCACCCTGTGCTCAGCAGGTGCTGCTGAAGACAATCTAGATTTCCTCCAGAGGGAAATGAAGCTGTGTCACATCACACGGGAGAATCACTTGCATTTGGCATTAGGGATAAAACTTAATGTTCTACAATTACAGTGTCAGGTGGCTGGCAGCAATTTTGCCAGAAAAATACCACGTGTCTTTCCCAGAAGGATTCAATCTTTAATATTGTTTTGATGCTGGAGGCTCTTCCAATTTCTGTTTATATGAAATGACTTATCTATGTTGGAAGTGCTGCCTTTAACCCGATACAGCTGGTGCCACCTACAGCACTCTGGAAAAACCATGGCTGCAGCATTTTGCTTCCCTGAAGTTGCTGTGTGACCAAAGCAAACTGTCACCTTGCAGGAATGAAGCCTTTGAAGGGCTAAACGTGTGTTAGCTCTTCATCTGCTTTGTGCACTTTGAGGTTGTTTCCAAGTAGTTCCACTTTTCCAAGCTCAAAGCATGGGAATCTATTGCTGGGACTGCAGGGAGATGTTGAAAGCCAGGGAGTGCACATGGAAAGCCCACAGAAGGAAAAACATAGCAGGAGCTGTGAGCAGCTAGGGCTGCGCTGGTCCAGAGCCAAGCTGTGGAGTCCACTTAGCCCCACTCCTCCGTTTTCTACCTTTATGTTATTACCTTTTTTAAAAGCCGAATCAACTGCATTGGAGGTTCTTGTAATGATGTCAATTTGGTGATGAAATGTAGTATTTTGGGGGGCAATCTAGTTAATTTGCAGCACATATTCAAAGAAAGCCTCGTGCCCTTAGTCCTGACAGGCTCTATGCCTTGGAAGATATTTCGGCGTACACAGCAAGAAGCTGGTTTTAATCCTCATCCCCATGCCCAGCCATACTTTGAAGCAGGGACTGGGGAGCAGCTGTTTGCCCCATCTTCACCTATTTGAGCCAACGCTTTTTCTTTTATGTGACTGTGGTAAAGCTGTGACATTCGTCTGTCTGAGGGGAATCCTGCCTGTCCTTCTGGGGTAAGAGCAACTGTGGGATGGCTGGATTCATTGTTATTTCATAAGGATATAAATAATATACGGGGTGTTATAGATGAGTGGCAGATCTGACTGTGCTGAATGTAAATGCAATGAGTGCTTGATCCTTCTTCTGAGGGCTTTTACTGGGCAGCTCGAGCATTTTTCTGGTGGTTTTATGGGGCAGAGGAGACAAGCGAACAATCGTGTTGTGAGATCACAAGTCACCCTCCTGAAATACCCTAATGAGCATTTAATCATCACTCCCTGGAGAAATGGCTGTAGTAACTGCTACGATTGAGAACAATACAGAACTGAGACCAGTTTGGGAAAAAATGGGTCATGGTAATTCATCATTCTGAAATACCTCATGTTAGTTGCTATCCACTTCTCTGGGATTCGTTTGTCTCACTTACCTGCTAGTCCTGCAGCTTTGCTGGGTACTGCACCAACCAGCCTCACACCTGCCCCAGATTCAGGTTGTGGTTTCCTAATTGGCTACCAAAAAAGCAAGGGTGAAATGTTCAAAAGTCCTGTAGCCCCTTAGAAGCCAACATGTTTTCATGTGTTTGAGCCTTCAGGATGCAGAAGTCACATCAGTCTGGAGCTGGGTGGAGGCTCTGAATTCCTGGCTGGAGCCCCAGGGATGGTTGCAGAGGTGCAGTGGCTCTCATGGGGGCCTGAAGCTGTCAAGACTCAACTGTCCCTCGAAAGATGCATGTAGGTTGCCCATCTCCACTTCCACACACCAGTGTCAGTCTGTCCTGACAGCTGTACTGCCTAACGGGGCTGGCCCAACCTCAGCTCAGGCAAGCTTTCACATGCTGGGATCACACCTCCTGATGGCACTGCAGACATACTTTTAGAAATCCCAAACAATTCCCTCCTTAAACCAGTATTTCGAGTTCTTAGTTAATATTGCCCCATTTTCAGATGTTTTAAGAAAGGTGGCAGTGCTTTATTGATACTGGTTTGTTGTTTGGAGGCAAGCAAAGTGATGATATTTTGTTTTGATTCAACAGCACACCCATTAAGATTTCAGAAGATGGTAATATCCCCTGGAAACAGAAGAGGGCAGCTGATTTTTGTGAAATGAAGAGTGCATTGACTATTTTTGAGAATGGAATAGCAGTCACTCAGATCTAGATGAAAGGGTTTGGTTTTTTTTTCATGAATGAATAAAAATAGTGCAGTATTCCGGGGCCCCTGGTAGTGTAATTAGTGTATAAAATAGCTGAACCCCCATCACCTTCCACGGAGTCCCTGGGCTTCGTCTGGCAAAATTAGATTCCTTGCAATTTTATTGCAATGTAATTAAAATGTAACCAAGGGAATACAGAACTCAGTCTTCAGGGATGGTCGGCATGAAGCAGAATAAAAAGCATCCGGCTGCTCACCGGATTAATGGCCTGTTTGATGCCCAATCCGAAAAAAATAATTGCTGTGAACTGTCACTTTGTATGTATGGAGAAATACAGAAAAATTGGGTTTTGTAAAATGTTCCTCAACCCTCTGGATGCATATTTTTTAACTGAAAGATGTTTTCTGCTTGCATTTACCACCACACACGTGCATTCCAAAGGAAAAGGTTTTTCAGGGGTGAAATCTGTCTTCAAATCCAGAAGAAGGCATTCTGTGACTGCTTAATTTTTCAAGCCTCAATTTCCAATGAAAACAATTACACAAGTATGACATGAGCTTACTGTGGGGTTAAGTCCCCCTGAACCTTTATTTCCTGGCCAGTGCTTAGCTGCAAACCCTGCAGCCGCTCTGCAGAGCAGCCTGGAGCCCTGATGGTAGCCACAGAGCCGCCAAGCTTGGGTGGCAGCACCAGCCTGCCTCCCTGTCTGGGTGTATTTTTAATGGCAAAATAATCATACTGGTTAGCATGGGAATGTGTATGGTGTGTAAGGAACATAATGGGAGGGACGGTCAATGCCTGTTCCCCATGGGGCTAAGCCCCACCTGGAGGGATGGTGTGGGTGGACGTGCCGGGGCGATGCTGCATAGGCTGGCAGAGCAAAGTGCCAAGGAAGAGAGATGGTGCTGCTCAGGTCATGAAAGGCCAGACATCTGCATGGGACTTACACCTCCCAGGGCCTTCCCCGGCCCAGTTGGTAGGTAATTTGGAAAACTCAACAGTGACTCCTCCCAGCACCTTCCTGGCATCACTGTGCCTTTCTGGCTCAGGAAAAAAAAGGGGGGGGAGTTTTGCATTTAGCTTCAGTGAGGAGCATGTGAAAAGCAAATTGCCTTTTTTTTTTTTAAATAGCTCTAGGGCAGGAACAATTAGAGACCCTCTGTAATGAAACAGTACTGACTGAAAGGGTAACCCAGGAAGACTACTCTTCTGATGCAGAAAATAATGAGGGCTGCCCTAAACTTCTAATCAGGAACTCAACTTTTATTTGCAGCTCCTGACAAGGATAGCATCCCTTAATAACACTTCTGATAGTTCCAAACTCCTGAAATTAATATGAGAGCAATGAGAATTTAATGGAAGCGCTAATTGCAGATGCTGGAATTATCCTGCCGCAATTCAAAACCTCTGATGTGGAGAAACTCTTAGCACGGATGGGCTGTCATCTAATTTCTGTGAAGTTTTGCTGTGAAAGGTGACCCTGGCTTTACGCGCCTTCATTCTGCAAGACGTGGGCATCCTTCCCTCCCATTGACTTCCACACCTTGCAAAGAATTAGGATGCAAGCAATTAATTCCTCTTGCTCTGGAGACTGTACTACTCATACCCCTCATGCGTGCCGTTGCCTCCACTTCCCTCTCGTGATTAGTCATAATGTCCTGGAGTAGCAGGCTTGTGTCCAGGCTATTTCCAAAAACGTGGACTGATTCTGCAGGTGGGTTAAACCCAGGCAACTGCAGCAGTTTGTTGCCACCTCTGCAGCAGAAGCAGCTGAACCGCACAGGAAACAGCTCCTGCTTCGCTGTGCTTTGACTGTAGTCGAATGTACTAGGACAAGTTGGTACCAACACTCCAGTCCTGGTTCACGTGGTATTGTAAAAGATAGAGGTGGAGGTCAGGCAGGCTGTAGGAGATGTGAGAGAAGACTGATTCATGGGGAGGAGTCACGTCAGTCTTTAACCTACCTGAGTGAGCATCCCAAAAAACACAGATCTTGGGAAAAGTGTTTTGATGATATCAGTGGATCTACTCATATCTTGCTCCAGGGTCACATTTCAGTCTGGAATTCCTCCAAAGCTCAGAGGGGTGCACGGAGACCCTGACAGGTCCCTGGGTCCTGGTGGGCTATGGGAGGTGGTCTCCGTACCACAGAGCAAATAGCCAGCCCTCAGCGCGCGCTGTGCTGGTGGGCTGCACGCTTGGTGTGCAACCTGGGTCCTTGTATCCTTCATAGCAAGGCTGCGAGAGTGCTGCCACCCCGATGAGATGTTCTAGACACCCAGAATCATCCTTCCAAGGGTTGTACCAGATTTTTGGAGGCTGTATACACAGCAGCAAACTCACACTGCCCTCCTTGCATGTCCTGAAAACACTTGGAGCTGTCCATCTGGCTTAGAGCTCAGGAGAGCAAGAATTAAACACAAAGATTTTAATGGGAGACCTTCAATTTTAGACCACTAATTAGAGATGAGAGGAAGTTAGAGACCTTGGGGCCGAACGTGGATCCTCCTCAAAAAGTGAACAATTTCTCATCTCAGTGATGTTTTTCCTGCCTCTTTCACAGTTTTCAGCTGTGGAACCTGCACCTCGATATTAGTTCCAACTGTTGACTGGCATTAGATGATTCATCTCTTCTATTAATACAAAAAGTAATAACCGTTTTCTGCTCTGCACATAATGCCCTTTGAGAAATAGATGAAGACATAAGGGACAGCGAAGAATTATTTAATCTGAGCTTTTTTTTTTTCCCCCCTCGGTCCTGTATTTTGCTGCTTTATTGTATGATTACACTCCGGTTCCTGCCCTTCCCCAGTTACTCTGTAGACGGTGCACAAAAAAGCAGGAGCCATCTCACCCTGCTTCAGCGCCCCTTTCATAAGGGAGGGGTGTGCATCTCTTACCAAAAAGTAATAAATGCCCCTTGCTGTAATGAAGGGAAGAAAAGGAGGGGAAAATACCAAGCTGATTTCACCAGGCTCTGCTAACAAAACAAAGCCACTGTCATAAAAATACCAGCATGAGCATTGAAAATCAAAGTGTGGTCCCAATGATTCAGCTGAAAAATCTTATTTGGCCACAGAGGCGGCTTGGAGATTTCCCACCTTATCTGGTCGATGTTTACAGAGCCATATGCATAAATACAAACACTTCTGGGAAGACTGCAGTGACTCAGGACAATTGCTCTGTGGCAATGGAGATGGAGAAGGTTTTATTGTCTTGGTAATACTTGGCATACGAAGTAGATTTTGCAGCTGAAAGACAATGGCCAACTTTATGGATTTTTGAATACTCTCTCCATTGTGAGGACCTTGATAGAATGGAATATGAACACCCTTTCCCCTCTGCTATTGATAGGGGGAGCAATAAATCAAAGATAAGTTGATAGAAGTAAAAATGAGGGTCAAAAGAAATCTTGTGACATTAAATTTTGGGGAAGGATAAACCCAGTACTTAGCACCAAATGTTACTGTTAAACAACATTCCCTCTGCAGCTCCCTGGAACCATGGACCACATACTAACCAGGGATGCTCTCAGCCACACGTAGAGCAAGCAAGATTCCCATGCTGTCAGGCACATGTGCTGCAGACCCCTGCAGTGGTGGGAAGGATCCTTCGCAGGACCAGTGAGCTGCTCTGCACCTTACAACCTCGTCAACATGCCAGCTCCCTCCAGTCCCAAATAACAGAACTAGTTTCCAAGGAAGAGACCCCACTCTTCCACTTCTCATTGCCTTGCCACTCTCCTCAAGCGAGGAGCTTTGCCAAGCCAGGGTGGGCTGGCTGCTGCTCCCAAAACTGCATCTCCACGTGTCTGCATGTGGATTCTGTGAATAAATACATATTCATACTGTTTTCTCTTGACTTGCTCCACTTTTCATTTTGTTACATCTGACAGCAGTTCCATGTCCTGTGTTGAGTCCAAGTTCACTGGGCTGTGACTTTCTTTTATGTTATGTTTGCACATTACCTGCCATGGCGGTCCCCATCCCTGAAAGGGATGGGAGGAAAAGGAGCCCCTGTGCTTCCACTTCACAGAAACTCAGTCTTTTCCATTTTTATTTTGCTGGGTGTGGAGGCATTAGGTGGTACCATCACAGGACGGCTGCCCCCAGCTCACACTAAAGCTACTTACTAAAAGTAAAGATTTTTTTACTATTTTTTTTTACTAGAATTAAATAATTTCGGGTGTTGTGAGTGGGGTGAGAGCAACATTTTACATAAGCCTCTAAAAGCACCAGTTACTCATATAACTCTGGGGTAGGTGGCCTCCTAATGAATCCACACTTCTTGTTTACCGGGGTTCGTAAGTGCTGTGATAACCATGGTAAATTACACAGAAGGAGATGAATTAACTTCCTGGGACCATGAAGGGAAAGTCCTTGCTCCGTTAGTCAAGTTCTCCCTGCTGTTCCAGGTTTGCCAAGAGGAAGCTGCATTTTTCTCAGCACATTATTATCGTGATTATTTCCCCAGCACTGACAGCGCCCTCAGTATGCTCTCATTACTTGGTGGATGTGCAAGAGCCCAGTCTGTCTCACATTAGTCAATAACGATCTCCCTTAATTAGCTTTCAAATTACGATCAGTCTCTTAATGTTACTATCAGTTAGGTGCAGCATGGCCACGCTCTGCTGTTCATTTGAGTTCTTTGAGGTGAGCCTGGTCTGCAGAGGCCGGACCGGAGTCAGACCCCAGGGATTTGGGTTGCATCCACTGAGGATCCCAGGTTCCTGAAATGCTGCTGGAGGAGGAGGAGGCTCTCCTGAAACAATGGCCACAGCACAGCCAGTTTAATTGCCCTGTTCCAATCAAATGGATAATTTGAAAGTGTCAGAAATTTAATTGTATCCATGGGAAAGGAAGCCTTTCCTCCTTGTCCCTCTGTGCTGGATCGCTGAGGGCTGCAGTGACCTTGGCACACAGTGAACTTTCATGGAGAGCTGGACTGGGACCCAGGAATTAAGATGTGCAGGTGTGTGAGGCCAATTACAGCCCATGGGAGTGAGTGACAGCTGGCTTGGACGCTGCGGCTTGGAAAGCTGGGGTGTAATAGCGCCGGGTTTACTCTGCTCTGAGCACAGTACATCAAGGAATTGATGTAGATGTTGAGGAGGTACAAGGGGAGTTTGCAGTGATTGATGTGTCATCATGACTCTCCCAAAGTACCCAACAAGCAGGACACAGGACAGTGCAATGCGGGTACTGGGAGCTGTGGACTCTGTTTGCTGTGCAAGATTATTTATTCCGATTGGGATCAGAAGTATTTGCAGTACTTCAGTGGGAAAAGAAAAGAGAAGAAAGGAAAGAGAGAACGTGCTTTGATGAAGTTAAAGCACAGAACAAACCTGGCTCCCTGCTGACTGTACCGAGGTTTGCTGAAATTTAGCTTATCAGCACATGGTGATATTTGCTAGCAAACAGACTAAACGATCTAAACCAAAGCACATGGGGCTGTTATAAACCTCCCATGCCTTGGAACAGACAATCGCCTGGCTCCGGCAATTTTCTCCTAACATCCCTCTACAGTCTAATAGAGATCATCATCTGGAAATATCTGTTCACCCATGTTAACTCAGGCTGCGCCTATTTTTTCTGGCCCCAAAGCCTGTGTTACATTTGCACTATTTAAACTCCTGCCATTTTTTTACACTATCGTGTTTCGCAGCCACGTGGCACATCCAGATCAACTCTGTATTTGGGACGCCAAGACAGGCAGAAACCCGTGCTGTCCTGGGGCCCGTGGGTTAATGTGGGAATGAGGGCTATTTCCACTTGGATCTCAGACCTTTCTACTTTACCTCCTCTCTCCCTTTCCCTTCCCTGAGTCAATGGAAGACCTTCCTGAGAAGGACAGTGGTTGTCCATGTGGAAAAGTGACCTTCTGATCTCTATTTTGTGTTTGGATGCAGTGAGCATCTGGAAGAAGGAGCACAGCTAGTGCTACACTGCCAGAGGACTTTGGAGGACCGCCAGCAGCTGGTCCGTGGAGGTACACTGGCAACTCCGGACCAGAATGAAACGATTAGCATTAATTTAAAGACAGAGGTACCTAAAGGAGATGGAGGGTGCCCACATTGCCTCTGGAGAAGGCTTTCTCTTGCTTATTAACCTCTTTGCTGCATGTTGAAAGACAAACCCTTCAACACTGTCTGGTGTGGAAAACATCAGAGATATTGACAGAACCAGGACTTTTCTGCAAGATGGAGAGCATCAGATAGCAGAAGATACTAGCACAGCGCCCAGGCACCACTTTGCCTGGCCATTTAGCCAGGACTGTCTGTTGAAGCAGGAGATGGGAGTTCAGGAGCAGGAAAGAGGCTCCCTCCCATCTCCACCTTTCTGCTGTCTTCTTTATTCATTTACATCTCACAGTTGGGTTTAAATTATCTAGATGTGCCAGCTTATTGAAACTTCAGTTTCTTCTCTTAACTGCTGCGATAATCTCACCTCTGCTGCCTTTTGAAAATAGAAAAGCCGCGATGCTCAAACGGACCGTTTTGATGAGTATCTGGGTGCTTTTTTCAGCTCTTTCTTTGCTTCACATCATAGAAAACTTCAGAACTTCACCTCAGCACCTGAAGCGCTGATTCCAATTTACATTAATTTCAGACACCACAAAGTGATTTCCTAATAGCTGAGAGCATTGTTAATGCTTCTATTTTATTTTCCTTTTCTTTTTTGAGATAAAGAACGAAGAAGCAGCTCTAAAAGAAACCCATATATTGCATGCAGTAACAATTCATAGTGAAGCAAATACCATTAATGTCCCAGTGAAAGTTCTTGCAATGAAATACATACAGTTCCCTCTCTGCCTGTTAATTCTTATTTCACACATTTTATCTGCTGAGCTTTTCAATTTTCTGAGCAAGATGAGAAAACTGAAATCTCAGTGCTCAGGAGCAGTTTCATTGAAGAGAAGAGCATTTCCTCTCTAACTTTGGGTAATTCGCCCCCTTTTCACAGGGAAGGTGGGAAAGAGGGAGATTCCCCTCACTGAATAGGGTCTTCCAGCTACATCGCAAGGTCTAGTAGGGAGTCTCCAGAGGAGAACTTCAAAGGGTGGTCAGTTCAACACTAGAATTGTAATACATATTCTTATGAAGAAGTCATAACTTTTTTTTTTTCTTTTTTTTTCTTTTTTTCTTTTCTTTTAGCTTGGAAAACTGAAAAATGGCTTTGTTTAACAGCAATGTACTTAACCCCTTGGGATGCAAACAAAGATTAATCCCCAGTCACACAGAGAAAGATGGAGATTTAAAATGACTGTTACAGTGATTTTAATTTAACATATACATCACACAGAGTGATTTCTTCTCCTCTGAGTGTGGCCACTCCCAGCACTTTTTACCACAATTCAATTGACTGTCAATTAATGTAAAGCAGTCACATTTTTAAGGCCAGTGTAGACACTTTCCCACATTAATTTCTGAGTTGGCTGATAATTGATGAGAGATCTGTTCTCACCAACCTAGAGATAGTTTTACCTATTGGACATGAGGCATTTGTCACTAAAAAACCCAATTATATCTTCATTTAAACCAGCTTGGGAACAGTGTTTAATTTGAGTTATTGTGGGCAACGGACTTGTGTATAGACAGGGATTTGAGTGGTCTGAGTTAGATATTTTGCTTTGCTGTCAAGGTTGAAGGTCATCTCAGGAAATCATTTACTCCTTTGTGCTTCTCTTTTGACCTTCTCCCTAACACCAACAAAAGAGAATGAAAAAAAAGTAATATCAAGGTTAAGAGCTTTTTTTGTAAAAAACAAACCCAAAACTTAGTTCATGGAGTTTCTTTCCCAGCGAAGGGAATCTTGAAAAATTAAGAAAAATATTCCTCTCCAAAGGTTTATTTCAAACTGAAGTTATTTGTGACTTCCTTTGAAAGCATTTTGAGAAGGAGTCAGTCTTCTGCAGAGCACACTGCCATTCCTGCCTGCACCAGGCTCACGCGTTATCACTGGAAGCCGGGTGAGGTGAAGGCACAGGTGCTTTTGGACTTACGTGACATTTGCCACTCACCCCGGACACGTGGACACAGGGTAAGGTCAGGCTCACCGTGGGCAAAGCCTCTGCTCAGTACTTTCACTGATTCTTCCCCTGACTTGGAGAGATTCCTTACCACCCACAGGCAAAGCGCTATCTCGCTGTACGATTGTCCTGCATCTTCACATAGCACAGCCCTTTCCAGGGCGCCGTGCTGTGCGTGGTGGCACATACAGCAGCTTCCCGGAACGCCAGAAACACGCGCTTCATGTCTTATCTCCTTTCCGAGTGAGCACAGCCACCTGCTTACAGCTGCCTGACGATGAAAACCATCTACTCTGCTAGCTAATAACTATGGCTGAGCCAAGCTAGTCCTTGAAAGAGATAAAAAGGGGCTGGCAGAGCCTTCCGCTTTCTGCTGGTAACCACCCCACCTCCCAAAGCGCCAGTGACTCATGCTTAGATCTTGAACAACAGACGTGTTGCCCAGCGCTGTTGTGACAGATGCTGCAGAAACCACTGGGGCCTCTTTTCTTTGCCTAATCAAAGCCAAATATTTAAGCAAGAGAGACCAAGCGGATTATCCTGCTCCCAGGACCCTTGTTGAGTTTGTAGCCTCAGGACTCACACCAACACTTTACTGACTAGGTCTGCTGGGCTCACAAATGCCCTAAACCCTAGCAAATGTCTCAGAATTGGAGTGTTGCAGGATCTGGCAACCACAGGCTGGACTGGGCTAGCCAATCTTCCCCATTCAGTCATACCAATTAGGTACTGGCCATACCAGGCTGGGGAGGACAACTGGAGATGGTGCTGCAATACAGGTACCAAGGGCATGCAAAAATACCCTCACACCCCCAGACAACCATAATAAAAAAGCCATCACCCTTCACTTGAAAAGATGAGCCTCAGATCATGACTTCTCCCCACTGAGGTCCCCTCAGGTCTGTAGATACCCTTGTGGCTTAAGGAGCAGAAACTCCTGCCAGGTTGATTGAAGAAAGGCCTTATACAAACATTGAAAGTGTCTTCATCGAGGTCAGTAAGTGCCAGTGCAAAATTAATTGAACTTTAGGGGGGGGAATGGCTTTTCTTTTTAAGAAAGGTGGATACTTTCTATTGATTTTTTCTTTGCTCAGTGTTTTGCAGTGAATCTGTAAAACAACTTCCACTGCAATGTTCTTGGAAATAAACGGGCCACATATTATGCACATTCATTTAACACAGCAGATCTATTTTAAAAGAATAGGAGCTGATTGAGTTAGCTTTCTGTAATTGAAAAGGAACTTGGCTGTACCAGTCTTTTTGCAAAGTAATTTATCTGCTTGAAAGTTGGATCACCAGCTGTAGTTAAACCTCATTCTGCTTTCAAGATGCTTGTTTTGTGTCTCCAGTCCAGGTTTTTCCCAAACCATCCCGAATTTAACTTTTAGCTTAAGCTTGCACAGACTTCAGTGAGTTACATGTAGGGATGAGCCCTGCTGCTAGTCCAGCCCAACTGCTACCACAGACCCTGACCCAGGGCAGCAGATGGGGGTGTCATCGGAGCAGCTCCTGGAAAATTGGTCCTTGGTAAACAAGTGACATCAATGCAAAAACATAAGCTGGAAGAACTCTGTTTTTGTTAGTGAGGATGCTTATTTAATATTTAATGTGAAGTCCTGGTATGCTGCTTGAACCTGCAGGGCCCCACATCCTATTGCCCTTTTTGACCTCCATCTAGGCAGCCACAGAAACTATGCACCTAAAATCCCTCTCTCCTTTTTCCATTGCATTCTTATGGACAGTACAGCACCTCTAAATGTGTCATTACCACTAGCCACCTCTGTCTCCTTGCTGAGCTTTTTTCCTCACCACCCCAGGTCTTGGATGCTAGCCATCCTACTGCCCACTTGCTTCCCTTTGATATCTTCCCTCTCAGATAGAGGTTAATCCTGAGAAAACACTTCCCAGAGGAACCTCTTTCCTTTCTGCCTGTTCACATGAATCAGTGAGTTGCTCCCATGAGCAGGGCTGGGAAGAGCAGGTCAGTGCTCAAGGCACATCCCCAAGCCCCTATGCAGTGGTAATGGGGGAACTGAGAGCTCAGCACACCAGAGATGCTTTGATGTCAGGAGAGCATCAGCTCTTCATTTTCACTGACATTAGCTTGGGTTGGCTCTGAGGGATGTGGTGCATTGCTCCCCTCAAGCCACAGTCACACCAGCAGAGAGTGCCTCAGAGTTCAACATTACCCACTCAAGGAAGGAGCTGCAATGGACGTGCTCTGAAAAGCTTGAGCAGCAACATCATTATGCCAGTGAGGAAGCAAGGAAACCAAGCTGATATAACATCCTCAGCTTTCAACTTTGATTGAAGTTGTTACAATCCATGATATCTATGGATCAGAACAAACAGAGCCCAACCAGCAGCTGCTTTGTCAGTTGTCCCCTTACTTGCAGAGAGGACTGCAAAGCCTGGGTGGAGGGTGAAGGAGAGCTGCCCAGCCCATAGCAGCCACAGTGGATGCACAGGCTCTCCCCAGAGCTGCCAGATCCTGGCTGAGGTCTGGAAAAGCTGTTGATGTGTGTATGGGGTGTTGCCAGATCCTGACAGCATTTTCCTGATGTGTAGCCTTGGGGGAGAGAAAGCAGTCAGAAATAAATGCTAATGGATATTAAATGAAGAGTTACTAACTTACCTCACCTTCAGTCATAGTGAATTCACTCCAAAATGATTCTTACAAAGAACTTACTGGTTTCTGATGCTGAGGAACATGTGGTGGGTGCAGCATTATGTACCCCATTTCCTGAAATGGTAACAATTCCCTCTCTCACCTCGCATCTGTGTAAAGGCCTCTAGATTTACCTCTCAGAGAGTTACTGGTGAATATAGAATCGTTTAGGTTGGGAAAGACCTTTAAGATCATCAAATCCAACTATTAACCCAGCACTGCCAAAGCCACCAATAGACCATGTTCCTAAGCACCACATCTACACGTCTTTTAAGTCCCTCCAAGGATGGTGCCTCAATCGCGCCCTGGGCAGCCTGTTCCAGCACTTGATAACCCTTTTGGTGAAGAAATATTTCCTAATAGCCTATCTTAACCTTCCTTGGCACAACTTGAAGACATTTTTTCTCTTGTTCTGCCACTTGTTGGGAGAAGAGACTGAACACTGAACCCCACCTGGCTACACACTCCTTTCAGGTAGTTGTAGGGAGCCTTAAGGTCTCTCCTCAGACTCCTTTTCTCCAAGCTAAACAACCCCAGTTGCCTCAGCTGCTCCTCACAGGACTTGTGCTCTAGACCCTTCACCAGATTCGTTGTCTTTCTTTGGACACACTCCAACACTTCAATGTTTTTCTTGCAGTGAGGGGCCCAAAACTGAACACAGGATTTGAGGTGCAGCCTCCCCAGTGCTGATGGCTGTCCTGGTCTTGCTGTACACACTATTCCTGGTACAGGCCAGGATGCTGTTTGCCTTCTTGGCCACCTGGGCACACTCCTGGCTTATAGTCAGCTGCGTGTCGACCAACACCTTTTCCATCAGGCAGCTTTCTAGCCACTCTTCCCCAAGCCTGGGGCTGTTATGACCCAAGTGCAGGACTCAGCACTTGGCCTTGTTGAACTTCAAACAGTTGTCCTCAGCTCTTTGATCCAGCCTGTCCAGATCACCCTGCAGAGCCTTCCTGCCCTTGAGCAGATCAACACTGCTGCACAACTTGGTGTCACCTGCAAACTTAGTGAGGGTGCACCCCTCATCCAGATCATTGATAAGGATATTAAGCAGAACTGGTCTGAATACTGAGCCCTGAAGAACTCCACTTGTGGCTAGCTTTAACTGGATTTAACTGGACGTGGCTCCAATCACCAAAATCAGCTCTTTGGGCCTGTCCATCCAGACAGTTTTTAACCCAGCAAAGAGTACACCCACCCAAGCCATGAGCAGCCAGTTTCTCCAGGAGAATGCTGTGGGAAAAGCTTTACTGAAGTCCAGGAATACAACATCCACAGCCTTTCTCTCATCCTCAAAGCAGGTCACCTTGTCATAGAAGGAGATCAGGTTGGCCAAGCAGGACCTGCTTTTCATAAACCCATACTGACTGGGCCTGATGACCTGGTTGCCCTGTATGTGCCACATGATGACATGTGAGATGATCTGCTCCATAACCTCCCCTAGCACTAAGGTCAGACTGACAGGCTGGTCTCCCCAAATTCTCCTTTTCACCCTTCTTATAAATAGGTGTCCCATTTACAACATGTAACCTTATTTGTGGAATAAACCCCTCTGCATTACTTCTGCACATGGGATAAATATGCCAATGACATCATACATAACTCTGGTGAGTTATAAATAATCAAACAGAATGAACTGTGAGCTGGCTGTGGGGCCAGGTGTCAATAGCTGTAATCAATGTACACTTACACAGCAGTGGAATGCAAGCAGGTCTTTTTTTACACTAGGAGAGAAACACCTGTGATAGGAAAACAGCAATATAAATACTTCATCATTTCAGCCACAGCTGCTCCGTGGCTCCTTGTGTAGAATTCTAAGAGAGAGTGAAACCCATAATCATTCCCCTCTTCTGCAGCTTGTAGCCAAAACATAATTATAGTGAGACACCAAGCTTTGCAAAATGGAAGAGGTAAAATTATGACACCCCCACCCCCCCAACACCATCCCCAGGGTATGATGAGCTTGAGGAGACACTATTCAAGCCTCTCATGGAGCTGAATGCCCCAGAAGGAACAGCACCTGAAACACCAAGGAATAATATTATACTGTAGCATAATGGTGAGGCCATGAGGACCCATCCAAGGACCAGGACCAGAAACAAACATCCATAGACCCAAGGACAACACTTAAATGCAGCTGGGCCAGTGCCCAGGAGTGCATGGGTGGGATCCCAGGTGAAGATGATGATGAGAGTGGTTAAGGCCCATTGGTGCACTCAGGGTCCCATACTTTAAAAGTAGCAGAGGTAGGAGCATTCCTTTGTTTGGAAGGTTTTGATCTTTTCTGTGCTATGTGCTTTGTTTGCTGATGCTGCTCCTTCAGGTATGTACCTTCCTATAGAAAACTTAGAGTCTTAAGTGCTCTTAGTGCTGCTGTGGTCAGAGGGGGACCTGCTAGTGGAAAGGATCTTCTGATGGTGCTTTAAGAAAGGTATGAATTCCTTTATAGGTTGCTGTAGTTATGGGCTCTTGGTTTGACTCAACCAGCAACTATTAAAGGCTCTAGTTGAGGCTGGCCTGTCCAGTCTGGTAGGTGTTTAGGCAGTCCAGAAAGTTATTGGAACACTGAACTTGTATACTAATGCAGAAGGCTGTAGATAGGTCACAACCTGCCTGTGTAGTGCCCTTTGTTAGGTGCATTTGGCTGTATTTATCCCTTATGAGGAGGATAGGGACCTGCTAGAGCTGCGTGCATGGGCTGGCAGCCCTGGGGCTGTAGGCAGTAGATCTTGGCCCTGGAAGTAGGTGAAGTATGTGAAGAATGGGGAGCTGTAGGTGCATGGAGATGCTAACAGGTGGCCAGCTTATCCTAGAGAAAGAGCCCGTGAGACTGGAGGTAGTGCCCCAGCATTGGCCTCACTCTCCTCATCTGCACATGGGTCTGGATTGTGTGACAAGTCAGAGTTGCACTTGAAGAGATATGACCTCTTTCCAAAATCTGGCTGTGAACTGGGCCCTCTGGTCAGTACTGGGGGGCTGTAGCATCGGCAAGCATGCTGTGGCAAACATTGGGCTGCCTTGTGGGGGTGTGGGCAGCTTCTCATAGGAGACCCCATCCCAGCTTGGCCTTGGCCAGATGCTCAGTCCTTGGACCTGCTCTCGTGCACTCTCCCCATTTTGTGAGGCAAGTGGCTCCCACCAGTGAATGTCAGGAGTACTTGATCATAAGAGTTATATTTTAAGTTTCCTTAAAGAGATTTAAAGAGCATGGAACTCCATACACTGATGCACACATCTTATCTAGTAATTAAAGGCTCTTATTACACCAAGCTCTAATTTAAAAATAGTTCACAGTTCCCCTGGACTATGGAGGAAAAAGGTAATTCTTAAACAACACAGGATAGTGAAGCTTATGAATTTCCTCTGACTTCTGAAAGCTGGGTGGAAAGCCCTTTATCAAGGAGGGGATCTGGAGATTCCCACAAAGTCAGTGGGAGAAAGTGGAGAGGAAGAGACCCACAACCATAAAATATTCATCCCTTTCAAAAAACCATCTAAACTCCTTTACCATCCCAACTGGATGGGTATGGAAAGATACCTCTAGTGAAATGTGGAAGGGTAGAAAGGACAGGGGATGAAGTTTCACTCTGGCTTGAAGCAGCTCACTCTGAAGGGTACAGGAAGGCTGGAAGTGCCAGCAGAGCTTGTTCCTGTCTCTCTGGGTTTGGTTGTTTCTGGACCCCTTTGCCATGTGGGCCACCAGCCTCCCTGGCTAGCATTTCTAGGTCAAAACCAAAGCAAACACCAAAAAGAAAAGCTTATGTGCTGACTAAGAAAACAAGGGTGGCTCTTGCAACAAGAGAAGCCTGCCTTTCACCTCACCCTCCACAGCCCAGGGTATCTTTTGAGGGCTCTGAGTAGTCTTGCCAATATCTGAAAAATACCAGCATCCCTGGAGTATTCATAATGCTCTGGGGAGAAGCCTGATCCAAGAAGATAAGGAGAAGTGGGCACTTTGTTCTTTACTCTTCTATTAATTCTGCTTGACAACATAATCAGGGGAAGGTCACCACGTGTGCCGGTGGTGTCAGGGTGATGCATGGCTGGGGCGGTGAAGCACAGGTGAAGGAGTGATCCTCCAGCTCCAGCATGAAGCCCCCTCCTCACTGCGGTGCTGCAGCCTGTGACACATGCCACACGTCACCCAAATTACATGCACAGCTGTTCCAGCACCAATTAGTCATGTGATATTTGAAACATCAAATATTCTTTCCCTGCTTATCAACACTGTAATTATGGCCTGTCAGGGTTTTATGCTCTTCTTAAAATAAACACCCACATGTTCGTGTTAACCCTTCCATGCTCTGCTGTGGGCTTTCACAGCAGCTCAGGGGCAAGTGGGGACTGCAGGGCTCCTGGTGTGGGGCAGAATGGGGGACAAGGGGGGTGACTCATGTAGGGCACATGCTGCCAAAGCCAGGGTTAGGACCTAAGCTCTCAACTACCTACTTCAAGGCCATCATGGCATGTCACCCTTCTGCCTTTCTCAGCGTACATGTGAAGTTATGGGTGTCCTGAAGCTACCCTGGCTATGGAAATGTTTTGAGCTTCCTGGATAGAATTGACAGTTCTTTTGATAATGCCCTTGCCCCCCATGTGATGTGTTTTTCCTGTGTAATTGAAGCTTTCCTGTAAAGAACTGCATTTTGAGGGAGGCTTTTTCATTTCGTTTAGTACAAGCCAGTTTACTCCCAATGCATCAGCCGAAGATGTTCTTGCTTTCAGTTTAGGGGAAGGGGCTGGAAACCATCAGCTTTGCTTTAAGTATCCTTTTGAGAAAGAGAACTTGTGTAGCTTCATGTAAGAAAACAGAGGTTTGCTTTGTTTCCTCAGCTGCCTGAGCCTGTGTTAGTGTCAGCTGGCATTGGGAATGCAGGGCTGGGCACACTGCAACATCTTCTGCCTGGACAGGGGCTGTGAGGATTTTTGCTGGCTTTGTTCTGGTGGCCAGCCAGGTCCTGTGTGCTGGGCTGTAGAACTTGCAGCTGCTGCTGCACTCCTTGAGCTGTTACCGGGCTGGGACAGGGGCTGTGAAGGCAAGGGAGCCTCATGGTGCTTTGGGATCGCAGCAGGGTATTGCTCAGCTTTGCTGAAGTATGTGCACTAGCTTGCTGCTGCTGCAGGCTGGATTTTTCAAATACAGATGATTTGGGTCATCTCTCCCAGGCCAACTCTGGTTTTTTGTTGGAAGAATCTGGCATCTCATGCTCAAGAAGTCCCCCTGGCTATGCTGGGTCAGGAGCAAGGGACACTGACATGACCAGCCCTGGAAAACCTGCCCTGCTCCCACCTCAAGGGGTGATAGGGTCTCTGGCTGCTGTTTGGGCTTTTGCCCCAGCACTAAATTCACCTTGAACTACTGATGAAGTCAATGAGCAGCGTGAGGCTGCAGGAGAGGTCATGTACATGCATCGGCTCCGAGTGACAGACCTGGCTCTGTTCTCACCTTCTCAGTGACCTTACTCTCTCCACTCTTCATGCTTCTGTTGGCTTTGCTATGCAGCATTTTGTTTGGAAACTTGAAGCTACAGAGCGCACTGCAGTTACCAGTAATGACGTGCAAGCTTGGGTTTTTTTCTTTATTCTCTATTGCTGCTTAATGACCTAAACATCTTGAACAGTTTTGATAAGTTGACTGAGGTGGATAGATTAAATTCCTGGAGTTTCTGCTGTGAAGGACTCTTAGTGATGAGCAATGACACAGCTAATCTGCAGCTCTTGGGGCATGCTGCAGAAATGTGGGGGACCACAGCAGAGCCACCATCCTGCTTTATGGGTGCAGCTCCAACATCTGCTTCTGCAGCAAATGTTAAGTGTAAAGCAGAGAAGAAAGGTAAGGTTGTCTTGGACCAAGAGAAGTTCAGCTGTAGCCCAGTCAACTCTTTCTGTATGTCCCATGGGATTTTCATTGTCCAGTTTTATCTCAGCCTTGTGGTTACTTATTTCCTGAAGGACAGAGCTTGCTGTTGGTTTGCATCCTGAAAAGCAGCACTAATCTAGTGCTTTGCTGCTAGGGGATGGTGTTTGGAAACCTTGCTTTTCCTTCAGGACCTGTGTTGGGTGTCTTGCACTGGTTGTTGATCAGATCTGGATCTGGCCCTTGCCCAGGTCTTGGTGCCGTGCTGCCCAGAAGGAAGGCTCTGTTAGGTCCTTCACAGCCTGCCCTGCTCAGTGACTCCCTAGAAGCAATGTGACAGATGCAAAACCAGCTGGAGTCCAGAAACTGAGGGGGGGATGCTGCTAATGAGTATCAGCCCAGAGCAGTGCCTCAGCACAGGCTGGCAGCATGAACAACTCGGCCGTTTAGCAAATGTTTCTCTGCTTCTGAAGGGCTATCAGCCTCTGGGGACTGAATTAGCAAAACAGCTTTAGCACAGCCTCTAAAAATGTTGTAACATGGCCCTGCTCTTCTGGGCTCTTAAAAAATCTGAGCTTTGTATGTGTCTGGTATTTCAAAGGCATTTCAGTGATGCAGAATGTGTCCGTAGCTGCCCAGGTACCTAAACCTGCACTGTGGCAGGAGCTGGACGTGACAGCCTGTACTCTGAAATATTCACAGAGTCATGTCTTCAAAAAGACACAGGCAAATTTTAACTCCAAGGGCACAAGTTCAGCATCTGGCTTTGAAAATGTGCCTCTGGAAGAGAAATGTGTGGTGTTTGAGTGCCTCAGTTTCCCCTCCCGCATGAGCCAGCTCAGCTGCCTGGCATACCCCAGGACAAGCTGCTCTGCCCCTCACAGCACCCAGCTCCTGCCCTTGTCTGCTCCCTGGGGCCCACAGACAATTGAAACAGCCCAATGCAGCTTCAGCTTTCAAACCCAACGCCTTACCCAGTTTAGTGAGTGCTTTCCCTGCTGAGCTGTTGCTGCTGCAGGCTGTGCCCCATGCTGAAGCAGACTGTCCTGACACAGAAAGCTGAGTGCAAGTCCTTCAGGTTTCCAGGTCTCCCAGGCCAAACACAGCAGGCATTTCCCTGGGCTCTTCACCACGTTGTGCTTTAATCTGTGCATTGCCAGAGGATACAGCTTTCCAAACTCTTCCCTTGTGCCTGATAGAGGAGTTGTGTATCCTGGGGTGCTCAGATCATGAAACACCTGCTCTGGGTCTAGTCACCAGAGCCTGAAGTTCATTGCTCTGTGTGACAGTCTGGTTTGTGGCTTCTTTCAATGTGACAGTTCAGGTTTGCTCAAACACTGTGGTCAGGTAGTGTCTTGTTTTGATACCAAAATGGCATTTGAGTTGTTTATAATAGAAAAGACATTCGTTTATCATAAATAATTGTAAGTAAGAAATGCTACTTTGAGTTGCAAACAGAAAATCCTGATCTGAGGCTGCCTGATACACTTTCCTGTGCCTTAAGATAAAAGGTTATCGATGCTTGGAAATTTTGGGACAGGAAATACTCTAACAGAACAACAATTTGCAGAAAAATTGGTTCTCCTGTTTCTGGGAGTCAAATCTCAGTTGTTGAAAGGGATGTGAAGGAGAAGCCTCTCGGGGGTTGCACATGAGGGCACAGCTGCTCCTGACCCGAGTGATCCAGGGCAAGGGTGAAATCCTGCCTGAGCAGTGTGGCACCTGGAGGTGGCAGAGGCCAGCATTGCTGGGCTTCTTGCTGCCAGGCTCTGGCAGTGACTACCATCACCTTGTTCATTCTTTAGACCTTTCTCTGTGCCTGAGTTTTATAGTGCTGTGATTCAACAGAGGCAAGCTTTGCACACCAAATCCCTGCTCAGAACACTAAATTTGGACAGCAGCTTTTCCATGACACTGTGAGAGCCATGGAGGTACAAATATGCAGAGGCTTGGCTTCATCTAGTACAAACTGCTCCACATCTTCAGGCTCAGTAGCGCTACCCTTGCTGGTGCCCAGGGCAGAGATGTGGGAGGCACTGGTGTGGCTCAGCTAAGATCAGAGTTGCTTGACCTCAGCTCCAGTCTTCTTGCTCACAAATTCCCAGTCCTTTGGCGAAGCTGGAGCTATAGCTGCTGGCATGTGCTTAGATATGCAAGGATAGTGAGGATGCTGTTATCAGCGCTTGTCTCACAAGCCATGGGCAAACTTGTGCTGACTGCTGTTGGCAGGTACACAATTAACCTTGCTAATCAGCAGCTCTCTGAGGAAGGAACTGTACTGCTTCTCCAGGGAATTTATCTTTTTTTACTTCAGGTTGATTGAGATTCATGTACTTCAATATTTTAGCATACCCCTGCTAAGAGCATCAGCTCTGGCTGGAGCAGGAGGGATTCTTGCTCAGCCAGAGCTAGGTGGAATAGCTCCGTGGAAGCCAGTATCTCCCTGCAAATCTGATCTGGGAGCTGCTGGATGCTTAATGTCACTTAAGGACATAGGGGAAAAGGAAGAGAAGGGATCAAAATCTACAGGGCGAAAAAGCATCAAGTGAACAAAAGTAGCAGAGAGGAAAAATAGGATGCAAGGTGGGGTTTTGTGGAACGTGAAGGTTGTGCTGCCAGGGGGTCCCACAGGCTAATGCAGGTCCTGCCAACTTGTTAAAGCTCGTGCTCTGCACTGGGAGACCCCAGATGGACACACTCAGTGGTGTCCAAACAGCTGATATTGTTTAGACTATAGTTTACTGCAGGACCTTTTTCTCTATCACCTGTTCTATGAAAGGATGCTCCTGGGCTCTTGTGAAACTTTGCTGGTTTTAGTCTTTTTCAGTCTCCTGCTTCCTTCTCTCTGCAGCAGCCCCTGAACTGTGTTGCTAACAGCAAGGCTTGCACTTCTGAGCCACCCCAAGGCCAACTACAATCATGTATGGAAGGTGAGGATCAAGTACAGCTTGAAGCCCACACTTGGGAGGGTGTATAGAAAAGTCTTGAACCACCATGCAGTCTGGGCCTTAGTGTGCTGCTAGGCTGTCTCTCCTTGCACACAACAGTGTAACATTGACAATGTAAACGGATTCATTATTTTTCAGTTCAAAAAGCTTAATGGTTTGCAACTTGCATATGCTTATTTGCTTCCCGAGAAACAGGAGGTGCCACACAGTGCAGATGTGTTCTGCACTGAGATTGCATTAATTCTTTATATTTCTGATGCTGGAGGTACCCTAGAGTCACTGAGCAGGAACTCTGCCAGATTCAGCCCAAATGTTTTTCAAAAAACAAAGTGGAGACACTGGAACCAAGGGCTGGTGAGCAGCCTGTTACGCTGTCTGCGCCGCCTGTGAAGCAGTAGTCACTGGGGGACAAGTTTTGAAACAATCCAGGTAGGTCAATTAGTTTTGCTTCATTTCTTCCTGACTGTTCTTTGCCTTATCATGTTTCAGCACACTGTGCTGGGGTATGGTGATGTGCACCATGGCTGCTGCTGGCTGACAAGTGACAGTAAATCCAGGTGGATGCTCATGGGTTATTGTGGGGATTTTCTGGGAAGAATCCTATGAGGGAATGAAGACTTGGTCTATCTGTGGGGCCAAGGGCTACTTTTGTCCACTTCCCACTTCAAGTGCATGAACACCCTGATCTTTGCCCTGGCACACAGGTAAAGCTGGGATGAACTGGAGGAACTTGACCTCCAGTGGCTGTAAAGGCTGTGTCAATAGATTGTTCTTTTTTCTGGGGAATGGCCAGAGACAGGGGAAGTCTGTTATCTCTCTTCTTGTCCATCTGGTCTGCCTTGAAACAAGTCAGCAGACCTCCCCTCAGAGGTGGGGGAGTCAGGACTCCTGCGGTGGAGCTAGCAGGGTGCTGGGGACCCCTTGGCGTGGTGAGTGGCTTGGTAATGTGCTGCTCAGCTGTAGCAGCCATCCAGAGCCAGGGGGTGAATTTGACCCTAGAGTCACTTAGCAGAGCACAGACAGGGAGCTGATGGGGACTCCAGTCTTGCAGCCCTTTCCTAGGGTTTTAACACTATGGGCTAAAAGCTAAAGCAAACTGTCTCTGCTTTCCAGGGTCAGAAATATCTGAAAACAATCTGGAGCTGTCAAAATTCTTCCTTCAGCCTGTGTGGCAGGGACCTGACCTGCTTGGGCTGTGCCTTGCTGAGAGCAGAGCCCAGTGTTTGCATTACACCAGGCAGAGCTGAGCAGGAAAAGGATCTGTGGGATTTTAGGGAAAGAAAGGTTCTGCCAGCCTCCCACCCTGACAGGCATCACAGCTGTGTCCTCTGAAGGGCATCAGACATGTCTCCATCTTCTGTCCTTGCTCTGATGCATAGCTAACTTTGTATGGTGCTCTGCTGTGGAAAGCCAGTGTAATCTGGGTGGTTTCTGGGGTCCATCTCTGAGATGTGGGGCTCAGGGGTTGTGTGAGGGTCTCTGCAGAGCCGTGTTGTGCCCTGGGGAAGGATACAAACATCTCTGCTGGCAGAGCAGCCTGTGGCTGTGGTGCAGTAAGGCATTAAGGGTGCACACTGAACAGCAAGGGTTAAAAAAGTTGTAGAATGACTCATGAACTAAAAATTATTTGTCTGGGGCAGGGCCAGGGGTCTTGTGGAAAATGGTATATCACTGTATGGTTGGAGCCTGGATCATAATGCATATATACAGGTGGTGCTGCATGGAGGCTATTCAGGCAGCTCTATTGCTGGCATGGGGTAACTCTTGAGTACTTGCTTTTGCCACCCGAATAATGTTCTGTTAAGTGTAGAGATTGGTTTTTTTAGGCTGTAATTATAATCTTGTTCTACATAATTTAACAGCGTTGGGGCAGGAGATTTTTATCCAAGGCTGGAAGTAATTGCCAGGCTGGCTTGTTAAACAGCTGAGGCAGCACGAGGGAAGGACAGAGGGGAGTGCTTCCAGTCACGTAATGGAGAGGACAAGCCTACCCATGAGTGGGCACACAGCCTCTGCAGTGGGTGGGATGGCTTGTGAGCTTGGGACAATGGAGACAGCGTTGCCATACTGTAGCCAGCTCCTGCAAACCACTGCATGTGAGGGATAAGGACCACCACCAAGATATCTGCACCACAGATGTGGAGGACATGGAGTGGCTATTTGGGCATTAGTGCTGCATGCATGATGGTGTGCCCAGGCTGGGCTGTCAGCTCCTGTCCTGCTCTTGGCATGAGGTGTGAGAAGCTTTGAGAGTTCTCAGGCACATGGCAGCAGGGTTTGGAGACTGGGGACAGGATTCAGCCCAGCAGAAGGGTTAGTGGCCATGACATGGCCCTGGGTACTCCTTGCTCACAGCCTCCTTTAGGGACCATTGAATCATTTGTGGTGATGGGTCCATAGCAAGCTGCTGGTAGTGATGACCACTACCATGGTCACTACAGCCCACACAGGGCTGGTGACACCAAGGCTTCCTTGCCCAAGCATCATAATGTGGGTTAGTGCTGACCTAGTTTGTGTGGCTCTGATAGGAAGTGGATGGTATTTTGGCTTTGCTTCTCCTGCTTTCCTGCATGTGTTGGCCAAGTCATCACCTGGAGAGAGGCCAGAAGGGGTGGGAGGGGACTCTGGAAGGGTATGAGACAACAACAGATTTCCTAGATCATTAATTTGCTATTTGTGAACAGGATGTTATTGGCTCAAGATGAAGGACTGCCAGAGATGGCAGCAGAAACCTGGACTGCAGATGTTTTCCCTCCTTAAGGTGACTGCTCAGCAGCACAGGGCTCATGGTCAGATACCAGAACATGAGGAGCAGTGGGTGCCTGCTAAATTCCTGCATGCAGATGTGCAGGGCATTCAAAGCTGCCCAGGCTACTCTGTGCCACTCTGGCTCCTGTTTCAGGATTAACCTGCTGGTCAGAAATACCGTGAGAAGACCAGATTTTGACAGGGGAGGATCTGAATTCCCTCTACTGCTGGTTCTAATTTCAGTGCTCCTTAGCACAGGGAAAGCCTCCTGGATAGCTCTGCCTGGTATCCTCTGTAGGATACTTTGAGTTAATGGTGAAAAATGAAGTGTGGTGGAATATTAGCAGAATTAGTAGATTTTTAAACAAGATTAGTCAAATTCTGCACTCACAGCCAACTCCATCATAGATTCTTACTTGGCTCCCATTCACTTGACAAGACCTGTGCTCAGGGCACCTGCCTATCAGGTGCTGGGTGTCCTTTCCCTGATGCCATCAACTGCTGCTGTCCCCAGGGCCCAGCCAAGCCACCCTTTCCTGCTGCCCTTTGCATGGGCTTTGCAGGGTTGGTAGTCCCTCCTCACCCACTGCTCAGCTGGTGGGACCCAGCTCTGCTGTTTTATCATGGTGCCTGTTGTGGTTTTGCCCCAGCTGAGAGCTGAACACCATGAAGCTGCTCTCATTGTGTGTGGGGATGGGGAGGTGGGAAAGGGAGGGAAAGGAAAACCAGAAAAGCAAACCTCATGGGTTGAGATAAGGACAGCTTACTGGGGCAATGGAGAGGGAGGGATAATAGGAATTTATAGCAAAATATACAACTGGTGATACACAGTGCAGTTTCTCCGTTCAGGCTGCACAGCTTGGAGTCATCCCAAAACTGTCCCCTGGTGATTGCTATGAGGAGGATTTCCTGCAAGGGGACCTGAGCAGTTAAATATCCAGCCCTAAAGCAGCTGAATATGTCAGTGCTCAGTAATACACTGTGCCTCAATGGTGGCTGATCCTGTGTGGCCATGGAGGAGGAGGAGGTCTGTCTTCAACATCTTTGATAAACAGCAAAATCACCAGTGACTCTGGGGAAGGTGGACTCCTCAGGTCAGTGGAGTTGTGCTGGAAACGTTTTCATTGATCTTGCTGCTCCCTGATGGTGCTGGCCCAGCCTGGGTGTGAGTGAATGGGAGCGAGCAGCTACAGAGAGCACAAGTGCAGACAGCTTCACTGCTGGAAAGAGCACTTGCTTTCTACCTTGATTCACTCATCGGGTTGCTCTCACATCCCAACTTGTCTGAAACCAGTGGAGGCTTAGCTGATGACTTCAGTGGATCAAGGCCAGGCTGGATGTTCTGTCCTTGAAAATTTTTCGTTCCTTTTGTTTTGACACTGAATACTCAAAACTTTTAGCATTTGATTTGGTGGCACTAATAAGCAGCTGCTCCTTGGGAAGCAGAAATTTGTGAAGGGCTGCATGTGCCCATGAAATGAAATTCTGGGCACCAAGTGTTGTCTGCTATGTCCCAGCTAGTCAGACCACACCACCAGTGCAGAGTGAACCCCAAAACAACTCGTGCCCTGGGAAACTCCTCTGTGGGAGTAGATGATCCTTGTTTCTCCTGAGCAGAGCAGCAGGTCTCATTTATTCATGTTTGCTATTTGTCTCTTTCTCTCCTGCTATCCTGCACCTTTCTGGAGGCTGTTTAACAGAAGCATTGGACTGATGGGAAGTTTAGCAACTGCAAAGCAGTGCTCTCTAGTAGGACAGAGTGCTGGGCCTGTGTTTCACTATCAGGTGGGAGATCATGTTGAATATTTGGAGGCTGAGTCCCTGTGATTCCTCGGGGCAGGGCAGGAGGTAGCATGTGCTGGGGAGGGAAAACCGTCTGCAATGGGGAATGTGCTGCTGCTGGTATTAACTTGGTTTTCTGTCAGTCTTTAAGCATATGGTGAGGTGGGGAAGAGAAAGCAATGACTAATTACACCAGGACTCCATCCGTGCTGGGCTTTGTAGCTTTCCAGAGTTTTAGCAAACTCCTGCTCTGTTGGGCTGTCTCACTGTATTAATGGCTTTGAACCCTCGCTTGTGAGGGGAGTGATTAGGGTGCTGCTGCTTAGTCATCACACTTTGCTTCCTACTTAATCTGTGGTGAATGTAACAGAGCTTATGTGCATGGTGATTAAAGCCATGAGTGCCTTTCATGTGGAAGGGTTTCAAAGTGCTCTTCCTTCTTGCCCACTTGATTTTTTTGGGCCTGGAGCTGCCCAGTGGCCTTTGGCACAGGAGAGCCTTCGCTTGTTCCCTGGAGTTAAGTGTGTGGGTGGCTGTGTATTTAAAAAACCTGCTTTTATAATTAAATACGGAGTAGTAATAGTTGGAGACTTTAAGGGGAGAGATGATGGGGAAACCTCCCACCTTCCTCATATACATCATCAGCATATGATATATAAGAAAGCCTACTCTTAAGAGAACTTTGCTTGAGCATCTCAGCCAGAGTTGCATGGGAAGGATGCTTTCAGTTCCACAACATTTCAGCCATGTTTTTTCCCCACCCTTTGCATGGGATGGAAAAACAAATCTTCAACACTTTCTGCCAGGGGAAAAACCTAAAAAAAATCCCAAACCTGGGTCAATTCAAAGAGCTCAGTGGGAGAGAGGTACATCACTCCATTTCAGGTTCAAACTTTGTGTATTTTATTCCAAACCAAATTAATCTGACTTTGGGACCAAAGCAGTGCATTAGAAATGGTGTATTTAAAAATGAAGATAGCTTGGAGTGAACTGAGCAGCAAAAAAGTTTCAGTGGTTTTCTAACTTTTATCCCTACAGTACATTAGAAATGGAGGATGCTCCTGAAAAAAAAATCCATAACAATTTTTGGCAAGCTACAGCAGGAGCTGATCTTGCTGTGCTGTGTCAGACAGAGTGACCGTATCTGCTCCCTAAATCTGGTCTGCTTGATTTCTGGAGAAGGTTCTGCTTCTCACCTGCTTTTATTGAACTTCCAAAGTAAACAAACCCCAATGTGTTGGGTGAGAAAGCTGATTCCCCATCTCTGCTCAACTTTGAGTCATTTGCTGCTCTTCTGCCTGGAAATGTCTGTGCTTTGGTATTGGTGGACATGCAGGGCATTTTAGAAAGAGCTTTTCTCACCCTCTATTGCAATAAAATCACTAGGCAATGGAATATGATAAATTCTCACCTGAGTAAATGCAGTTCAGTTAAATATATACTCACCTGCCAACCCCTGTATGAAAATGGAGAACTGTAACAAGCAGACAGGCTTGTATGGAGGGTTCTGCTAATGTTAACAGACTTTTCAGTGCTTGGAGAAATTTGATTCATTTTAAAAAGGCCTGGTGTGAATTCACCTGGCAGCACTTCCAATTTTTTTTCAGATCATTTCTGAAGGACAAAAATGTTCTTCATGTGAAATGAGGCTTGTTTTACAAGTCAGGCCCAAAACCAGCCTGTCAGGGGACCGGCATGTAGCCAGAGGCAGTGTAGCTTTGCTGGGCAGCATGTGAGGTGTCCACCCCTCCTGGTTTGCTGCGGTTGCTCAAAATGCAACAGGACACAGCTTGGGAGAGCCAGCCCACAGTGGGCCAAGTGCTGTGCTCCTAGGGCTGAAATGGCATCTCTAGTCCCCCCACCCTGGTACACAGGCCATGGACTCTGCCCAAGGGGTCTTCAATAATTTGCAACAGCTCAAACAATTGAATCACATGGCTTAAACTCAATATTTTTTTTATGCAAAATGGAGTTGATTTGGCTTAAAGTGTGCAGAGAACATGTACCCAAATGGCACTCTGGAATGGCAACATCTTCTGCAGGGGTGTCTGCACCTGATAGAGGAGTGGATGGCTGCTGCTGGGTAATGATAATGGATAAATGCTCCTTTCCTCCCAACTTAGTAGCTGTTACAGTCTTTAAGGTGGGTGCTGTGCTTTGCTTTACTTGGAGAATATAACTGATGGTTGCTCTGAGATGATCACTTCAGCCTGGCTGGGGCCCAAGTGGGGCAGCTGGTGGCTATGTCTGCACTTCATTGGTGGGTGAGGAGAATGGAAGAAAGGAAGCGTGTTTCTGGTCAACCTCACAAAAAATGTTGTTCAAAATGTTTGGTTTGCCAAGCAATTGCTGATAGGTTTTTTTCATGTCAGAGGAATGATTGTGTTTATTTTTCAGGCTTTCCCCCAAAAACCCCCAACCTAATCCCACCCCATGATTTTTAAAAGGCAACATCAATTCAAACTGAAAAATGCAAATATCTTGTTTTCAAAACCCTGAAACAAAATAATTGGTGTTTACCTCTGCTTTTCACTTTCCTGCATAACAGAAACAATTTGGCAAAGTTTGTATTGAGTTCTGAGACATTTGGGTACACCACAAACTGTGGTTTCTTTCTGAAAAATAGTACCGGGGAGTGACAAGTGTTCAGTGGAGCAGAAAAGTGAGGGTTTTTTCCCAAATCTTTGGTAGACTGAGCAGTTCAGCAGCTAATGGAGAGCTGATGTCTTTGAAAAAACTAATTGTATTGCTGCAAATGTATTGGTTCAGTCCACTTGAGTGGCTGCAGCTATTTTAACAAGGGCATGACTTGATGAGAAGGAAAATTAGCTGATGAATTTTTAAGGTGGTATTACCTTAAAATTGCCATTTCCTTTAGAGGCTATACTAGCACAGGTGTGTTGCTGTAAGGTCACAGCTTTTGTAGTCAAATGGGTGCAGGAGTCTGCTTGGACCAGGCTTACTCAGTTCTCTCTCAGTAGGTTCTTCCATTGAAGCCTTCTGTGGCTGGTGACAGGGACACAAAGCCAGCAGCGTCCCCAGCCTTGCTTTCAGACTTCATTCCTTTTTTGTCCCTTAGGTTTGAAATTGCTGCATTTGTATCTTCTGGAGATGTGTGGCCCTTTGTTTTCTGAGCACACTCTCCTTTCTGTGTTCACCTCCAGCTCCCGTGGGAGTTGGGTACACTTGCACTCTGCGTACATTTTGTGAGATAAGGTGATGTCTCCTCAATTAGAAAAGCTAAACCACAAAAGCTCTCTGTCCTAGCTGGTGACATTTAGTAAATCTGCTGCAAGGTGCCAAGTTTCAGAGTATTACAG
The DNA here is from genome assembly GCA_013400835.1 of Zapornia atra. Classification (NCBI taxonomy): domain Eukaryota; kingdom Metazoa; phylum Chordata; class Aves; order Gruiformes; family Rallidae; genus Zapornia; species Zapornia atra. Next base: position 798,504 of record VZTU01000086.1, on the reverse strand, counting down.
CAGGGATGTTCACACTTCAGTTTCAGATTTAGATGTTCCAGAATAGAAATAAGACTTGACATAAATAATCTAATTAGGAAAATAACAACTATTAAAAGGCCATGTGAATTTGGCACCTGGAATACTTATGCATGCTTTAAATCCCACAAGGGTGTCTCTCAGGCTTGTAATGCCTGTGAATAGTGTGCTGCTGCTTCTGTACCACACCTCTCCTTCCCAGGGGGTTTGCAGCACCAGCTGTTCCCTGCTGCCCTGAATGCCCACCTGGTACATCAAGAGGTGAAATCTTTGTGCCCAAAAGAGTCAGGACTAGTCCCAGTTTTGTTGAAATGAATTTCTTATTCAAGCTGCCTACAGGCACATCAGTTGTGCTTTAACATGTTAGTTCCCTGTAAAAGCAAGTAGGGAAAGAAATAGCAGAGGGCAATATTCCCCTGAAAAACAACCACTCTTTGGGGCAGCAGGAGCTGTCAAAATTGCATCTGCAATGCTAACACGTGAGTAGGGCTTTAGCTGTGCTGGTGATCAGCTGGATGGTTCCCTTTAAAACCATTGTTTTACCTCACTCCACACCATTACTCAAGTTGTTTTGCTGTCCCACAGATCTCTCAGTTAATGTCAACAAAATGATTATAGACTGCAACAGCGTCAAGATGCTTCACCCACAGGAGTGCTGGTGAAATGTTTATGGTGAGACATGTTGTAGCAGTGTTTGATGTGTAAATGTCAGGAGCCGTCAGCTTTCCTGTCACCAGAAACAAAATGCACAAATACAGGTGCTGGAACCGGAGAGCTGCTTAATTGCAGGCCGTGTAAATTGTCATGTAAATGGCCATCAGTGTCAGTAATGGGTGGGAAAGGCACCACAGCTCTCTACTGGCGATGCTATGTACCACCTCTGATTTGTGAGTTAGGATTGGCAGCATGGTCCTTTCTGGGGCTTTGGTGACTGGGCTGACAGCAGGGAGATGGATGAAGAAGGATCCATGAGGATGACATGTGACATGGATTGAACCTCTCTGCTTGAAGGGAAAACACCTCTGTTAAGGATGAAGATGCCCCATGGTTTTGTAATAACAATGAGCATCCAGAGCCCCTTGTGTCATGGGCACCAGGCAATGAATCCCTGTGTCCCCATGCATCATGGGGTGCTGCAGCAACAGGGCTGGGGTAGGTAGACTGGAGGGTCCTGCATTGGTTTTTTCCCCATCCACCCTGACACTGGGGGCAAGTCATGTTTTCTGCTGGTGGATGGGTGTTTGAACAGAGGTTGCTGACTGACTCCAATTCCCACTGATGTCAAAGGTGCCCGGATCTGCTGCTGCTGGTGGCTTCTGCACATCCCACAGGATCATCAAACCTGTATTTTTGCAAATAAACCTTTAAGAATTCTCTGTTGCATCAGCACTCCTCTTTTCTTGATAATAGAAGCTACAAAGAAAAGTCTGATGAAGCAAACCAGACCCGAAGGCAGAAGATATTGAAAACTGGAAGTTTTAATTTAATATTTTTATTACATATTTTTGGAGCCCTGATTATACCCCCACCCTCCAGGAATTTATTTACTTAAGGAAAATTATACTACTGATTACAAGATTGCAGGTTCATTTTCACTGCTGAGAACTCATTTTCTTTTTTTACAGCTCACGTTACACTCTCATGACTGGTAAAGTTTTGTAACATCTTGAAATTTTTAATGCTACATTGCAGAAAGGTATTTGTATGGAGATAACTAGGCAGAATACTTGCTTTGTGGTTGTCTTTATGGGGAGGAAGTTAGTTTCTTGGTTTGAATAGGCCTGTAAATGGTTTCTTTGAGCTCTTGGACAGTGAGTTTGCAGGGTGCTGGTAGGAGCTGCCTTGTGCTTGTCCTTTGGGCTGGGCATGAAGTGAGAAACTGAGAGGTGCCTAACAAAAGGAATGCTTTCAAGAGAGGAACACAAATAAAAGATGCAGGAATTGTGACTGTAGTGTGTGTGAAATTACCCTGGCGAGACCCCTGTGGTAAATATTTGGCAGATAGGACAGCATCTTAGTCAGAATCTCAGTTTTCCCAATAAACCATTGCACCTGGCCCTTTCAAATCATAATTCATGTCAGCCAGCACTGCATGCTGAGTTAAGGTCGGGAGAGATTTCCAGATGTATTATGATGATTATCTAACAATTCAGTTAATAGAGCTGTAGAATTGGATGAGATCTTTGTCAATCCTGATGTCACAGTAACAGAGACCTTTGACTGAAGCAATGTCATGAATATTGAATAAGATCCTGCAGTGCTGCTCCTCCATGTTGTGATATTATCCAAGGATGAAGGTTATAAATACATGAGCTACACTGTTTGCTTTCCAGTTGGTAAAAACAAAGGAAAAAAACCCATAATCAAGTTCCAATACACAACTAGATATAATATAGTGTTTTCTTTATATATATCTGTTTATATATCAAGTAAAAAAATCTAAAATAGTTGGAAGTAAAAAATGAAAAAATAGCTGATTGTGTGTTTTTTTTTTTCTTTACAGTGATATGGTAGCAAGTACAAGACAAATGAGTAATAAACCTTTACACAAGGTGTTCTGGTCCCATCTCCATCAATAGGGCTCGGACGAGAATAGAAAAATGGAACAAGGTTTTGTTTTTTTGGCTACAGCTTAGGCAAGTGACACAGGTGATGCTGATAAGACAGAAGGAAATTATAGCACTAAATAAAATAAAACTCAAAAGTGTTTTTCAAAAAAAAAAACCTTAAACATTGTAGAGTAAAATTTACTTCTGAACTGAGGGAGCAAAGACAGAGCATCGCCAAGTTCTCCTTAGTCTAAAAATACTGTATGCTTATCCTTGACTAAAAATACAACCCTTTTTTTGCCATCTTATCATAAAAAACCCACCCATATCAATGCTTTCCCCCTGCCTTCAGACAATAATAAAAAAGTGAAGCTGCAAATCCAATGAATGGACTGAGCTGGATGTGAGACCTCGGTGATGTGCAACTTGTTGGCTTCCCTTTGTTCAGCAGTGAATTTTCCCCAGCATCCTTTACATTGAAAATGTCAACTGACTAAGCTTGGCAAATGGTCACACTGAGCCCTATCTTGGCTGTAGAAAAGAAAGGAGTACTAGTCTCAGCAAAAAAACCAAGATCATATAGACAGTCAACACAAACCAGTATTTTTTTTCGGTTTTCTGCATAATAATAACATCATGTTTGCATATAGAACAGCTTTTGCTTATTGCTCTACTTATAAGAATATAGTAAGGAACTTATAACAGACTTGCACGTTACAAACTTAAGGTTCTTTGGTGAAGAATGAGAAAACAGTATTTTAGCTGTAATTAAATCTCAGAGAAGTTCTCCTTTTTTATCTGTTGATCCTTTGGATTCTCTCACAGAGGAGGGAAAGGTATTGAGTCAGCTTTACCATCGCGACGATGGCGACCCCGCCGATCATCATGCAGGTGGGCCAGAAGAGGGAGTGGAACAGCACGTTAGAGCTGTACAGTTTGGTTAGTATCACGTTCTTCTGAACACCTTCGGGGTCGTAGAAGCAGGAGAAGCGTTGGTACTTTCGGAAGTTTTCCATCACAACATTCACCAGTGACATGGATTCCTCATAGTTCTTGCCGCACTTGGGTATGTATGAACACTGTGAAGAAATTAGAGGGAGAAAAATGTGTCTCCAAACCAGGTATAGTGTCTTGTTTTCAGGTGGCAAGCAGAAAAATCTCAAGATGATTATGCTTTTCATAATAAGAGTGGAATACTATTAAGCTAATAATAAATTTATCACAGAGAAAACTCAATATTTTGCACATCTACAGAATTTCCCATTGGAGAACCTCCAAGTGCTGTACAAACATTAATGCTTTAATCTGCTCAGCGGCCTCGTGAGATAGGTGAATATATTATTATTGCTAATTTGCACATGCAAAAATGGAACTGATGAAGTACCTCTTCATCTTAAGTGGCATGCATATGCTCGCAGTTAGATGGGTAATTGACTCTCTGTAAATACAAATCTGGTAGTTCAGACCTCACTTGGATTGGATCAAAGCGATTATAGTGGGCACAGGAGTTCACTCATGGAGAAGGTTGCCAAGAGACCTTTGTACAAATTTTCCCTTGGGGGTGTTGCCTCAACTAGGGGCAAACAGTGTAGGAGAAAACACAGTTTTCCTTATTGACCACCCAGAAGGCTTGAATTCAACCTTTAGCTGAACATAGGCCTCTTAGGTGTTTCTTTTATTCTTGACCCCAGCGTAGGTCCAACAGTTCCTTCTCTCTGAAGATGCTGCTTGAATTTCAGCTTCCATCACACATAAAAGAAGATTTGGGGGTGACTCTAGTGCAGTTTCCACCTAGCATCCCCAAAGAACACCAAAAGTAAATTAATTTAAAAAACTATCTGATGGAGTCCATGTGTTGAAGATAATCCATGGAAAATGCAGGAGGGTGGCCCTGGGCTGTGCTGAACATGCCAACTAGTGTGGGCTGGTGAAGTGGTGGGCAGACACACAAGGACAGAAGCCGCATCTAGATTTTGACCAAGAAACACTTGAATTTGCTGTTTCTGCTTCTGGTCCGGAAGAGGATTGATGGGAGCAGCCCAGGGCACCTTGCTCCCTGCTCTCCACATGTCCACACCTGAAGGTTTTCTACACCTGCATGGGATTTTGGTTAAATCCCCTTCCTAGGCAAGAACTCCTTCAGAGTAGGGAAATATCTGCTGCTTAACTTATTGCTGAACATGCCTGGGGAGACCCGGCAGGTCATTGCTCCGTGGTAGTTGTGGGGTGATGGTGAGTCCCTGCCATGCTTCTTGCCTGCGTTGCTGAACCTGCTTGTCCTGAATGAGCACCTAAAGTAGTTCCAGGTAATTTAATAAGAATAAGGTGTATTTTCCAAATGGAAATAGATGTTTTGTTTAAAATAACATGACCTGTGGCTTTTGATTGTTACTGTTTTAATGTATGTGCTTTATAAATGTCCCTTGGTTCTTCTTCATGACTATGCTGTGACTTCTTGCAATGTATGTGACCAAATCTCTAGTCCTAAGAGTGATTGAAGGATTAACCTCGTGGCAGGATTTGATTGATGCATCAGCAAGTTTATTAACTGGAATATGATTTGGAGCACAGCAGAAAGATTCTCTGGTGTTAGCAGACTGAAGCATTAAGGGTAGAGCATGGCAGCACTGCCATTATGAATATTTCATAGAGCTCTAGAAATTAGAGATGGAAAATATTAGACATTAATATCTCATCCATCTTCCTGCTGATGCAAGTCTGCTCCCTCCAGGATATTTTCTCACGCTCTTCCCAGCTTTTTCTTAAATATCCAAAGCCACAAGTCCTCTTTCAGGGCCTATGACTCTTTAATAGATCATAATCTAAGAAGTAGGGGAAACTTCTCAGTGAAGTGTACTTAATTTTCTTTTAATAGCTCCTGTGCTATCACTGTTGTAGCAGCAGTATTTCCAGCTCAGTCACGTGGGGGTTTTGGGGTGGGTTTTGTTGTTTGGGGTTTTTTCCTCACAAGGTTGGTGTTATACATTTTTGTTTGTCAGAGTCCCAGCTGTTACTATCCTGAGCGAGGAGACTAAATGAGGACTTGGACACTCCTGCCGAATTCCAGTCTTCAATGCCTGGCAGGGAATTTTATACCCACAATAGTTATGCTGTACCTGTGTACATAGATCCCAAATCTATGCTGTTTTATTACACCTCAGAACTGTCAAACACTTGGAAATCTGAAAGTAAACAACATTGAATCCTCGCTTGAGGTGGAGAGTCAGGTGATACAACATGAGAAAAGTGGGTTTTGTGCTCACAGTCTGATCACAAGAAGGTCATAGAAGGCAGTTACAGAGACAACTGGTTAGCATGTTCCCAGCTCAGCTATTCTCATTTGAAGGACTGGGTAGGTAGCCTGTATGAACCACCTCTGGTTAACTGCCTTGGTCAGTGCAGAGTTGCTCAGGGACTTGTCCAGTCAAGTTATGAATATCCCCAAGGATGGAGATCTCACTGGATCTCTGGGAGAGGTGGAGGAAGTTTCATTTATGACCATAAAGTTCTTCCAACAAGCCTATTATCAGAGAGGTTCCTAGTTCACTCTGGCTGGGCAGTGAAATACATGGCTCCTGCTGTATGTCTATGCTTGGGGAGTATGTCCCAGTCACACTGAGCTTGAGCACTTTGATAAGATGTGCTGTGTCAGTCTGTGTGAGGAAGGGGTCAGGGTGATAGTTTGCACCTCTTTTGGAAAATGCAGCAGGTTTGACCCAAAGGCTGAAGGGAGAAACTTTGTGGTTGCCTTGACCTGATATTGATTCCCACAGACTGAATTATCCGGCCCAGAAACAGATCTGCTGGGAGCTGCAGCCCAACATAGCTGCTCCCCCTGCACCAGGCAAACTCCTCCCTGGGTTATAAATACCTGAACCTTCAGAGAGAAACCATGAGATTCCCCCATCAGTTCTGAGTCTCAGGCAGTTATAGCTGGCATAACGGTGATTCTGGTGATTAAAGCCTGCTTGTTAGCGCACTTATGGAGCACAGGTATAAATCAGCAGCAGCTCTGATGACACAAAAAGAATCAAAATTATATATTATCAGATTGAAATGGGGTGTCTAGAAGTCCTTTAGCTACCACAGCCCTTCCTCAGGGTGACAGCCTGGCTCTGTGGTCCAGGCACAAGGGGACACCGGCCGATTACCTCTCCCAGAAGCTGTTACAGCCTCTGACAGCTGAGAAAGTGTAGCTGTGAAAGCATTTAAACACCTGTGGTTGTAACATTGATGGGCTGGGCTTGCCTTAAAGGGTAGAGATTAAGTGTGCACAGTGAGAGCAATGAAAAGCCGTGAAAAATCTCATGTTCCTTTCTGGGAAAGGCTCGAGCAGCTCGACTGGTATCCATTTACTTCCCACTGATTCCCACCGGAGACTGGTAGCAGCACGCTGCAGATCTCAATATAAATTGTGCCTATTCCTTACTGCACCTTGTGGGACGATGGCTAGGTTAGGCAGCGAGTCTCCTAGATTAATCCTTATTTAAAATCAAAGTGCATTTTTGCTCTATCCGTGCTGGCTGGTGGGGAGAGGAGAGGGACGGGCTCCAGATGCTACTCTGTGTGCATGGTGGTGCTCAGCGAGGCGGGGAGCTTGGCAGGGGGATGCTGATCTTTTGAAGGTCACTGATGTTGGCCTCAGAGGGTAAGAACTATGCTCTGCAGTGTTGCCAGTAGCATCGGGGCTCAGTGAGCCAGGGCTGGCTTTTCTTTATTTTTATTTAGCAAGGAGAAAGATAGGAAATGCAGCCCTGAGCAGTTGGATGGAGAGAGACAGGTAGCACCCAGCTGGAGCATCACGAACCCAGCTGTGCTCAGGGATGATCATCCCACTGCGCAGAGCTGCTCTCTGGATGGGGAGAGGGAGTGCCTGTTCAGGGACCTGAGATTGGTGGTAGTGGTCTGAGCTGGGAGGTCTGTTGCAGACATTGCAAACTCCCATTCAAATCTGCATTTGGATTCAGGTCACATAGCCAGCAGTGTGTCAGGAAAATCTAGGAATCCTCCTGAGAGCAGAGCTTAACCTGTAAAACAACCTTGGGCTGGAGAAGTATTAACTGTGCCCACGTTAAATTAAGAGGAGGGGGCATCTTTCAGAATTTCAAAGTCCATTTCAGCAAGCAAAAATTGTCAGTAACAGGATGTGGAGATTTCTGCTGAATCTCTTGATTCATTTGAATCAGAGACTGATCTGATCTGTTTTAACTGAATTGTGATGTGAGCATCAATGGCTTTTGCCTCTGTCCCAGCAGAAAGTGTGGCCTGTCCTGCCACAGGCTTTGCACCAACACCGATCTGGAGGGGAAGGTGGGGACACTGCTCTCCATTTCACACCTCAGATCCAGAGGACTTTGTTTCTCAGCCGCAGGAGCTAATTATCCAGCAGAATAACCGGCCCAGTGCAACCACACCGTGCTTTGACTAATTTTAATATCGCTTCATCTTAATATACAGAAGTAATTTGGTCTACTCAACTGCTGCCATAAATAGAAACACAATAGGTTATGTTGTCAGCAGCCTGAACCTGGGCTCTGCTGTTACGGCTGTGCTTTGCCAAGCACCCATAGTTTGGGGTTCAGTGACCTTGGATAACTAAGTAGTTAATGCAAATCTGGTATTTGTAAGTCTAATGACTTAGCTGCATCCTGGCTCACTGCAGCTTGCAGGCTTAGGTATCCAGGCACTGTGGATATGAAGAAGGGAAGGTGGGGAGAGGGATGTTTTTCAATCCAACTCTGCCTTGCTATATGGAGGTGGCCAACAGCCACCTGCGAAGAGGCAGTTGCTTGCTCGGGTGTGAAGCACAGCCTCGGGTGTGAAGCAAAGCCCTGCGTCAGCTGCACAGCTGTGGCTGTGGACTGGCAAGGAGATGACTTCTGTATATCCGCTGCATTTGTTATAGCCTCCAGACAGGAGCTGTCTCCATCCCACCTGGATGGAGTTACGCTGGATTTTGGACTTGCTGAAGCAGAGAGAGGAGTTCTTCTGCAGATTTGTCAAAAGTATTTTTTTGCTCAATATCTGGAAGAGGAGAGGCTGTTCAAGAAATGTGGGCTGGCCTGTTTATCTCACCCATGTCCAGGAGCCAGGTCTTTTATGCTGCTGCTTTTATCTTGACAGCCCCTGCTCAGCAAACTTTCAGTGATTCTGCACCATCCGCAGGGGTAAGGGCTGTGCCTTGACCCCAGCACCATGGCTGACCTCAGCGGAGATGCTCAGAGTGCTGGGTTTGTCACCAGAGATTGAGACAGAGACATGTCTGCTGCTAGACATGGGGATCATGTCTCTCCCTGTTGCCTTGCCTGGCCCAGCAGTAACAAGGCCATCCCATCCCATTCCTATCCTCACCGTCACAGATATTCCTGCATGTGGCTAGGGGTGTTTGCTGACATGCAGAGCCATCCCTGGGTGGGAAGTGGCTTGCCCATAGCTCCATGACCATATCAATGTGACAAGTTGTCTATGCTGGCCTGTGCGAAGGACAAAGGAGGCTCCCGCCTCTGGGGCCACCACCCCATGTGGGACAGGTTGTGCTCCCAGCATGGGATGGAGATGAAAACCTGTCCCCTTCAGAGATGTGAGCTCTGTTTGTGTGCCAATTCCTGGTTTCTCTGCCCTGTGTTTACCAGGGAAGCAGGAGCTGGGAGCCTTATCTTGCTTTAAAGAAATGAATGAGTATAACAAGGTAAGCAGCCCTCCAGAAACCCATTTAGGAAGAAATTTTATGCCATGGTCCTACCTCAGAATTAATTTTCATTGTTTCCTCGGTGTGATACAGCAGAAACTTCTGGCCAGAAGAGGTGAGATTAACGTACACCTGGAGGCAGGGGTACTGGGAGATCTTCCAGCAGTCTGGACCGCAGCTAAATGAGCAGTTGAAGGTTTCTGTGATGGATGCATTGAGAAGCGAGCACTGAGCCTCTTCTGTCCAGACACTAAGCAGGAAAAAAAGAGATGTTAGAGTATGGCAAAAACAAGTGATGAACACTAAACACAGCTCAGGCTTTCCATCAGACATACCAGGGGGCATCATATTGTAGGAGATGGCACATGCTGCAGGTCTTTGAGCAACGGCTGGACTCCTTCACATCACATATCACAGTGTATTATTCTGTAGTGCCCACAGTTTGTGTTTGAGGCAGAAAAATACCCAGTTCCCTGATGCTGATGTACAAACAAAAAGGGGAACTAGAACTTTTAGTCTGGAGAAGGTATGTTTGAAATCAAAGGAATCAGCAGAGAAATCAGTGAGGAAAACTGAGCAGCCTGCCCTGGGGAGAGCACAGTGTACACAGTGCTGCATGGTGGAGATGGCTAACCACAAAGTCCAGCTGGTGACAACTTTGCATTGTCAAGATACGTACACTCATATGCATGAAGCCAGAGTAACACAGAAGCAGTGCCATACACAGCTCCACCTGGAGCAAGCTCCACGGCAGCTTGCTCAGCTTTCCATGAGTTAAGTCCACTGATGTGATTGTTCTGGAGGATTTCAGCTTATCTCCCATTCGCCAGAGGCTCAAACTGGAGTGGTGGAACCTAGGTGTGCACTGGCAGTGTTCACTTGGGATTCTTGCTTGCATTTAAAAATCTATGGCTGTGTTTTCCTTTGGAATGTGAGCAGTGGGAATGGTACGCTGAGGGCTCTGCGAAAAGTCCTTCACAGGTTCGGGGTGAGGTTTCACCCCAAGGCTCCCCCTCAGCCCTGCTCAGCCCCTGAGTTCACACCCAGCATGGCTGTCCTGTCCCTCGCCATGAACGAGCTGAGGGTCTGCTTGTCCCTTGCCAAACCTACCCAAGGCTTTACACGGCAAGAGATATCAAAGATTTCTGACTAATTCTCTTGGTGTTTTACTTTGGCAGTAACTCTGCTTGTATATTCTGTTTTATATTCATATTAAGTTACGGTATGATTTCTATGGGGAAATCAAGTGAAAGGATTTTTTTCCCCCGCCCAGACAGTATTCCATTGGAGGGGTATTGCTGTCTGTAAAGGATAACAACCCCTAAGGAGATCTGGCTGTGCAAAGAGAAGTGACAGCAAAGCCTCCTGGGTTGTCGTCATCTCTTCACTAGCACCTTCCTGACTGCTGTTTTATTCATGCATGGGGGTAATAAATTAACACCTACCTACCACAGATCCGTGAAGATGGAATATTTGATACTTCGTAGGTGCTTTGATATCTTCTGGCAATTTTTCACACAGTTTCCACGTGAGCAATTTTGACCTTAGCAGCCTCTGCAACTGACCCTGATATTGCTGAAAAGTCTGGGAGAGCAATTTGGAAAAGCAAGTGCTCTTGGATACTTAACAGGTCTTGACCTCTGCTTCCAAAATCTAAACTTAGCCTGGATTTAAAAAGGGACAAGTACCTTCATTGCACAAATAAGATGCTGCAAATCAGCCCTGTTCATCCTCGGGCAATGCTACTCTTTGCTTATCGTTGCAGGGTCAAGTAGGAATATTTTCCCGCAGGCGCACTGAGATAATTGAGGAAGTTCATACCAGTTACCTGGAGGCACTTACTGTACGTGCCAGCAGAAGCAGCCTGTGGTGGGTAAGCCAAAACATGCCAAGTATTAGCCCCTGCCTCGGGAGGGAGTTGGGGCATGGCAGACCAATGTTTTGATCCCCAATTACACACGTTTCATTCTCTTAACCCCACTGATCAGGGCAGAAAAAACAGCACTGACAGTCTTATTACAGCCTGGGCTGGATTTTAAATAGGGCTGGTGCTTGAAAGTTGATTTCAAATGCTGCTAATGAATCACAGGCCAAACTTTCTGCTCTGTGGCAGAGAAGGGAACCAGAGAAGGCCTCAGAAAAATTAAGTGTAATGCAGTAATGATGAGAGATGATCTTTCGCTTTCAGCAAATTACTGTATTTCAGGAGGATTTCACTTGTTAAAATGAAAGCAGTAACCTACATGGAAAACTACAGGCTACAAAGCAGCTTGATTCCTTTCCAAAGTTAATTCTCCATTCTTCATGTAAAAGTGTGTTGCTTCACTAAACATTTTTGCCATTTTCTCCTGAGTTTGGGCTTTGCAGCAACAGCCCCTGAGAGGCCTCCAGGGTTCAGGAGACTGCTGACCAGCTGACATGGATGTTATGCTGGTGTTAAACTGTGGCAATTCTAAAGCCTGTGGATCAAGATTTCATCAAAGAGAGATCTAATTCTTCCCGCATTTATGCTAGTATTGCTCAACTTGTGTTCACTGTAGTTATGCCTAATTTATGCTGGGGTAAGGAAGTGCAGAATCAGGCTGCATTGAGCAAAGGAAAGATGACCAAAATTTAACAAAAAGAGACAAAAGAATAAACCACACGAAGACAGCTGGAGCAGAGAGTGTGAGGTAGGGTAACTGGCATGAAATTACCTTTGCATGTAAGACCGCAGCAGGGTGATTCCCAGGAGAAAGTACATCATGATAGAGCACACCATCATGGCCAGCCCGAGGAGTATGGCTCGGTCTTCTCCAGCTTTTAGGGCTGTGACTGTTTTCCTTTTGTCCAGTAGATCGTGATCCCTGATTTTTTGGTAAATATTTCTGAGGTTGAAAATAATACATTCTTATGTGAAGTTCATACTTAACCAATGAAGCCTCTACAGGTTGGCTAGTTCCACCTCCATACCCATCTCATGGGAGATAAAGGCTAAGGGTCCTTGGGTGTCCTTTTTCATCGGATTCACTCTGACCTGGTGGAAACTTGTTCATCTCCAAAATAACTTACAGCCATTTCTGAAAAGGTAAAAGCCACTTATAGCAAATACAGAGATTAGACCCTTGTGCCAGCTCAGTAAATCCTTTGGTACAGCTTCATTGGCTCAGTTGAATTACTCCATAAGTGAATCTGACCTGTCAGTGCCAACTTCGGCCACCATAAGAAGATGTTTAGGTGTATGAGGTGTCTTTTCTTCGCTTTAATATGGTAACAGGTCTTATGTAGAAAGAAAACCGAAAGAAAGTTGTCTCTGAAATTATCTGAAAGGACCATGTTCTTTTCTGATTCCCTACAGGCTAGTGGTTTGGGTAATTGTCTGCCTTGAGTGTGACTCAAAGCTCATGAAACACTATGGGGATTTTGCAATTGATTTATGTGGGTTTTTTGATTGGAAGCTTATTTACTTTATTTATAAAATAGCTTTCTGGAAGCCCAGTTACTCATTACAGTGAAAACCCTCGCAGAAAATTATCCACCAAAGCTATTTGTTCTGGGATTTAAAAAAAAAAAAAAAAAGAAAGAAAAAACCCACAACAAACCATTCCCCCTTCAGCAGAGTCCTTTGCATTTTCTAACCATAAGTCCTTCTTTCATCTCTGAGCCTTTGATGATTCAATGGGTCATGAGGACACAATGGTGAAGAAGGAAATATTTGAGTACATTTCAAACACACTCAAACTTTGTGGGTTTAAAATGTACTTACAGACCTGAGGCTGGTCAAAATCTCCTGTGTTTTCTGTTACGGTTCTTTTGAATCATCCAGGCAGCACCCGAAGCATGTGAACCGCACACCTCTGAGCCCTGGCACCACCATTACATGGACATAGCAGTACACGTGGAAGAAGTTCCTCTTCTACTGTCTGCAAAATGGCAGGTGAGCAACATCGACATCACTTTGGGCTCTAGCAAACCCACCACTCATTTCAACTGAAACCACCGAGCATCACTCAACCTTGGGAAAAAAGCACCGTGTGTCAGGCCTGCTGTGTAACTTACATTCGCCAACTGGGACAAAGAAAGAGATTTAAGGCAGATGTACAATCATACATAAACACAGTAGAAACAAGAAAATAGATTAAATCATAAACTCCCTGAAACTGGAATTGAGTTTGTATTTAGATGATGAGTGATGGCCAGGAAAAGCACATATGGTATGGGGTTTTATAGCAAGAATCTTGCTTAGATGATACCGCAGTCAATAGTCTCCCATATTTAAGACCCCTTGAGGTTTCTGCGTCCTACTGTAATTTACATATTTAGATGTCCATGGTTTCTTTTCAAAACCATCCTTGAAAGCTTGACAATGTTTTCCTAGTTGGAAATGAAACGGTAATTCAGCCTGTCAAATTTTTCTCTGGTGTCGGGGAGAAAAAAAATATATATTGTGAACTGGCAGATGCAATTGCCTTCAAAGAAGTAATGTAGAGTAATAATCTGATGTTACTTTTCTATTATTATTTATCAGACTGTATTTAACTCTGAGAGCTGCTATTAGGATTTGTATCGGTCCCAAATGGAAGCAGGCGGGAAGGCAGAGACCGTCACGCAGTTCCAGCACATTAACCGACCGCACAGCATAACTTATGTCAGCGTGTAGACATAAAACAGACACGGTGCAATCGCTCACTAATGTCACCAGAGCAGCTAAGACATAAAAAGGGATACAAATGGACGGTTCAAAAACAAATAGCTAATTGAGAATGGTTACAAATACTTCCCATGTGGCCCTGAGCCAAGAAACGTGTAATGAGAGGTAAAACAGGATGGACTGAAGGATGTGTTGTAAAAATGATCTATCTGGCAGGTGACTGGCAAAGGGCAGGGTGTGCAGTGACCGCCTGCCAGGCAGATCTCCCACACTTGCCTGTCATGGTAAATAGAATTAAACAAAGCTCTGCCTTTGGGGGTCATGCTTTTGGAGCAGTCATTCGGTTGCTCTTTTGCAAATATTTGTTATTTAAAGCCCTGAACAACAGAAGACTGGGAGCTTGGTGCACCGACTGCGGGTTTTTTTCTCCTGAATCCTTGCCAGGTCTCAGTCTGGTAACACATGCCGAGGTGCGCGGTAACATGGCACGTGCCAGTGTGTGATGCGCTGGTCCTGACGCAGCCCCGGAGACGTGCTGAGTAACCATCCCTCCTCCTCCTCCTCCCCGCTCGTGTCTGCACTGGGGAGGTGCCAATTTGCTCTGTGTGACACTGGGAACATCTGCTATTACCAGGCTTCATGTTTTTGCCCCCGAGTGCCCTGGTTTCAGGAGGCACAATACAGCATGCAGAATGTTTTGACACTAATGAAGCAGCCATCTCCTTAGCTGGAGCGGCAGTGGGCCTTGCACAACTGTGTGTGCCGCTTGTTGGGGTGGCTATGTACGCATGAACTTTCGGAGCAGCCCAGGGACCTCTTTCTGCTCAGTGAGCTGGAAGAGCGCTGTGCTTAGCTGGCTGATTTTGGATCCCAGGGCTGCACTGCCACAATTAGCTGACGGCTGCTGTGTGTTTAAGTACAGATCTCTGCATCCCAGACACTACTCATCTAGGTGACTACACCTAATACTTATGACTGCCTACAATAATCCCCCATATATGACACCGATGGAGGCTGTTTGTTTTTATGGGAGTCCTGGCTGTCAGCACGTGAGATCTCTCTGCCCTCTGCAAAAAAATTTAATAGAAAGCCTCCAGGAACAAAAGATCTTTCTTCTTCTGATCGTTTCCAAACCGAAGTTATCCCCTGCTGAATCCCTCTGGCCCTGTTTGCCAAATTGCTCAGATGATACGGGTTGGCTGCTCTACCTGGGCTCAGCTGCCAGAGAAGGAACCTCAGCTGTGCCTGTGCCTGCTGGGACAGAGCGGAGATTTCCCTCTCCATGTCCCTCTGCAGCATGGGGATCCCTCTGCAATGTGGTCAGCAGCTCCTTACGTCATCTGCAGAGGAAGGCTTAGGCTTTATAATATGTGTTATAAAATTAGGCAGCCCAGGTTACATTCATCAGCCTGAACATGAGGTCTTCAAGGAGAATGTCAGCACTGGGTTAAGCCCACTGCCCTTAATAAGAAATTCTACGTCTTCTGTAGAGTTGCATGTATTTGTTGCAGCCAAGACCTGTCTTTGCCATCGTGAGGGACATGGCCTTTCAGACTCAGTTATGTGAAAGATGGGGCATGCCTCCTACATCCTGTGTGCTCTGCTGGCATAGGGCTGCTGCGCAGCTCTGGGGGTGTGGCGAATTTATTGGGATGCATTAGGATTGGTCTAATATGCCAATTAGACCAATTGGGCAGCGCCACACAGAGCTGGAGGGGCTAAAGTTTTACTGACCTAACACAACAGTGCTTGTTTCACTCCAAAATGGGTAGCATTAGGAGCATTGCAAAGGGGATCAAGTTTCCAGTCTAATCTAGAAAAAACAGGCACCTGCAATTACTCTTTATTTTTTTAATAAACACAAATTACTTACCCTCAAATCCTTCCCTTGCAAATGGACCATGGTGTGACACTGAGGGAGATGTTGCCTCCTCCAGCACTGTGAGGTCACAGGGCTTATCAGATGGGAATACCTGCCTGCCTGAATTACTCAAGAGTGACTTTGAATTCACATTCACTTCTCTCATATCACGGTTGTTATGCAGATGTCACTCAAATTACCTCATGTTGAGGTGTTTACTGGCATCAGAAATCCTTGAATGCAAGGGTCAAAAAACCCTCTTGTAGAAACCTGCAGAATTCCCAATGCACAGAAACTTTCCTGCTCACAAGCCAATTTCTTTACACTTTTCTTTACAGGGTATATTTAGCGGCATCCGTTTCTGTTATTAGAGTTATGGCAACAGGAAATCTCTCCAGAGCTCTCACAAAAGTCTCGGTGATGGTTGTAGAAGAATTCCTGTTGATATGAACAGATTTGTTCACTCAGTTCCTTCCCTCTTTCCCACCAAACTGGACCAGGCTGATCCAAGCCAGGCCAGTGCTTTGTTCTCCAAGCTTTGTGTGTTGTGGAAAGCTTAATTGACAGCTGAGAAAGAACAAAGGCTTGACTAGTTTTCTGAAGCATAAAAAGAGGAGGTTGGGGAACAGTGGATGTCTAAACCATCAATGAAATGCATAAATTTCAGGCCTGATCCTGCAAAAAGAGATGCCTGAGAGATACGTTCTACCCAGAAGGTGATTTCTCCACAGAAAGTGGCGCAGTGCTGCACAGGTTATTATTACGGTTCAAACCCTCAAAAGTCTGCAGATGTAGCATGTGTTAGGTGAGAGGTTTGCTGCTCCACATGGCAGTCTTTCTGTCTGAAGTTCAAAGAACAAAAATTCCTCAGAAAGGGTCATTTAGGGGAAGCCATTGCCTGCTTGATAGTGATGCCACTGGTGACCTTACATGTGTTAAAATCACTGTCAGATGCTGGTGGATGAGTTTCTCCCACCAGCAACACTTGCTCTGTGTTCACATCTCTCTTCTGCAGTCCTGAGGCTGCAGTGAGCAATCTCCTATTTCCATTTTCTCTTCCTCCCTTTTCCTCCTGAATTTTATTCATCACTCACAGGGTATGAACAATTCCTTCTGTATGGCTCTACAGGGCCACCTGGGAAATAAACCCACCCAAAACCTTGAAAAGGCACCTGAAGTTACTGTGGCTGCAATGTAAGTACAGACATACTGCTTCCTCCCTCCCTATTTCTGTAGGCAAATGTAGCAAGCTCAGCTCTGGGTTTAAGCTGACCAGATGCCGATGAGCCCTGCTTAGCATAGTGCTCAGCCCAACTATTAAGTCCCACCAAAAGGCATGGCGTGAGCTGAACGTCATGCTAATCAGGCGCACATATGGCTTCCAGCCAGCCCAAGGTGTGGGCAGGTATCTCCTGCAAGCATCTAACCTTGGACCATCCTGTCCCTGACAGTGTATTAATGTGGAAGAACATTAGCCTGGGGAAAATTCAATTAAAGAAGAGACTTGGAGAAGTACATGAGGCAGTTAGATAACCAGCTCCAACTCAAAGTCCATGGAAATCTGCTGCCAAGCTGGCCTTTGTGGCTTCAAAATATTTACCTGGGATTGGATTACCAAAAGAGCTGACAACCTATTCAGCCTTTGCAGAAAGTTCAGCAAATGGGCCAGTTCTCCAAAGAAACTCATGAACACATTTTCCCAAGCAGATGCCAGCAGTAATGTCTCATTAGATAACTGAAGAGTGTGCTTTGCTAATTGGCAGTGTAGGTACATCAACCTCTGGTTTTGTTTCACCAGAGTCTAATTTTTTATGATTACATTTAATAGTGACTGCAAGGGGAACTGAAGATGAGGGAAGGGGAAAAGCAGAGAAAAGCGGAAAATGTGTCCGGTTGTGACAAGACAAGCAGTCCAGAAAATCTTACTACAAAGGAAAGAGATTTAGGTAGGATGAGCCTGACTATTACTGACAATTGGTCTTTCATCGGTGATATTTAACTTCTTTCATTCCCAACTGAGTGCTTTGGGCTTAAAACCACCCCTTCCCTTTCCTTCTCTTGCATGTAATTCCCTACTCTCCTGGGAGATCCAGTAACTCATTTATTCCTCTGTCTCCTTCAGCCTATTCCCTCCAGCAACACCACTTTAATGGGCGGGTGGCTGCTTGTCATCCCCCAAACACTGCGTGGTGTGTTGGCAGATGCTCATCCTCACACACGCATGCATACAAACAGAAAACATCTCTGACGGCTGGATGCATCATTGGGCTGAGTACAACCTGTACAGGGCAGTAATTTGGTGGGGGGAGAGGAGGTACCGTGTGTGTGCTGTCTGGACTGGTGTGCGGGAGCAGTGAGGGCTGACGGCTGGAAGCAGGACATGTGCAAGGGGCATAAGGGCTTCACAGGCATTGGGGCTGGGACTGCAAACCTCTGGCTGGGGATTAGTGGGCTTTTAAACTTGTGATGTGATTGTGCTGACCTCAGAGGCAGTCATGGTGTGTTGCTGGTGTCCTGTGAACAAGGAAGACTTTGGCCACGGCTCTGGCATAGCCCCTTCACTCTGTTTTGACTTGGCACATTAACCCTGGCACTCATCGTCTGGTCTTGGTGGAGCAGCAGCTGGTGGGGTGAGAGGCAAGGGGGACACCCCTTGCATCGCTCCTCGCCCCTCAGTGCCACCACTGGAGAGAAACTGCAGGCCACATGCCTGAAGATTCAAACTCATATGAGACAATCCATATAGATGCCATTTACCTTTTCTCATCATGTCTGTAAGATGTAGAGCTCCGGCCACTGGTCCAAATAAACATTTTAGAGGGTTGCCCAGTGTTGGCTTTGCTCGCTGCAGTGGGACGATGGAAGGACCTGGGGGAAGAGGGATAATTTTTGTCACTGCCCATCCAACACTGAGGACCACACTACATCCAGTGTGCCAGATCCCCTGTGGCCATGCCCAGCATTTGTTAACTCGAGGTGAGATGTCAAATAATGGGGATGACAGATCAGTGGGTGGCAATGAAGGATAAATCTCATTAGCCCCACTAGTTAAATGTTCTCCTGGTTAATCAAGTTTAGCTGTGCTCCACACTGCCAAGGATTTGCACCGTGGACAAATCATGAGTAGTTTAAGAAAAGGTAATAGCTACATCCAGTGATCTTATGGCAGTATTTTGGGGTAGAAAGCTGCTGTTTAAGCACGCACATGTTCATTTCAGCTTATTGGCTTTATGGCAGCTCTCAGTGCAAGGAGGCTCTCAAGGAAGGAGTCTGAATGAGGCACAAGTATGAGATGTAAATGTGGCATTTTGTGGAAACCTAAGTGATGTGACAGAGATGCCTTTTCCCCACAGAAAAATTACTGTCCCGAGGCCATTTGGCCACACCAGTTAGATTCCAGCCCAGGGACTTCTTTCACAGCAGGATATGAGACCTGCTGCCTTCTGTCAGGCTCTGAGGGTCTTCTGAAGAGGGTTCATTTTAAGGACTGTTATTTTAAGAGGGTTCTGAGGGGATTTCATTTTAAGGACCGAATTTGAACCCTGTACTTCATTGGATCTTGCAGAATCAGAAATACAGAGTTAAAAGTATCTCAAGCAGCATTGCCGCTCTTTTGCCCTAATTCAAGGAACATTCACTATACCTGTGTTATTTCTAACATTTGTTGGTTACCCAAGATCAGCTGAATGTGAACAACCATCTCTCCAAACATTAACTCCATTGTGAGGCTGGAAGCATATGCAGTGTTGGGCCGGCCAGTGAGCTGACAGGTCCTCTCATAGCTTTTAGTGAGGTTTTAGTGCAGCTCAGTTAAAATCTTGACCTCTGAGAATTGGGGACTCCTTGGTGAGGGCTGTATTTTGCGTTATTTCACGGCACAGCACTTTGTGCTTTTACTGCACTCATAGAAAAGCTTAAGAGAAAAAATATTCCAGATGCCAAATACTTTAATGCTGAAGTTTTTCATACACTGGGACCATTCTTGAGCTCACTGAAAAATGAACCTGGCTGTTGATGCTGTCAGCAGAGAAAGCACATGAATTCCTCAGTGCTCCTTTCCTGAAAAAGCCTGTAATGTCACTATCTACATAATCATGCAAAGGGGTAATTTCAATATTTACATAGTGGTGAGCCTGAGAGAATACTTAAATGCTGTAGAGTTGAATGCAGGGGAAGACTGACATGGACGGAGGCCAAAACCCATCTGAGTGCAGACAGACAGATGGGTGCTAAGGGACTGGGCTCTCCATCTGGAGTGAGCCCAGAGCCCCAATGCAGGGACCATGGTGCAGACCCAGGCCAAACTGACAAACTGGGCAAACTGGTGACCCTGTCACCTCCTCCCTGCTGGGATCCTGCTGCTCCCTGTTTCTGCCATGCTGAGGGATGTGGGCTCAGGACCATGTCTTGCAAGCAGGGACCTTGCTTGAAATAACAGGCAGAAATATCTGACAAGGCTTTTGTGCTGCATTCATGCCCAGCAGATTGGACAAGAAGGTGGCCCAAAAGAAGGGAGGAAGAAGGAGGGGAATTTCCACCAGCCCCTTCCCTGACTGTGTGGTCATTGGTGCAGCTCTGAGAGCCAAAAAAGAATCTTTCCTTTCCTTACAACCATTGTAGCTAAGTATTGGGGATGAAGCAATAGGAGGCACTACTTCCTCCCTGAAATATCTGTAATTTAGAAGATGAAACAGTACCTATCAGGATCTAATCAATATAGTCACTGACAAATAAGTGTTTTTATAGTGATCATAGCCAGAAATTTGGGTTGCAGGATCTTGGGAGTGATCCTCACTCCAGTATGTAGGACTGTGCCTACACTACCCCAGGCAGCAAGACAGCACCAACCAAGCCTGCGCTGAACAAGCTTGTGTCTCTGTGTTGAGCAGTGCAGGAGGGGTCAGAGCAGCTACCCAAGGGCCTGGAGGCCACAGTGGATATTGGGCTGAGACCGTCCTAGGTTGAGTCCCTTAATGCTGGGAAATGAAATGATATGTATATATTTGCCACTGCACTCTTTAGGATGTCTCAGGTGAATTGCACAGCAAGAAAGCCGGGCTGAGTAGTCTCAGAGCACCACAGAGACTGTGGTGGGTGCTATTAGAGTCTGTTCTTCCTGAAGCAAAACTTGGGCACACATCAGAGGTGATCAACAGCTTCTGCTGCCTGAGTCAACAGGGACACTTGGCCAGGACTGCCTGGGCAGGGAGGCAGGTTCACAAGCTCCAGAGCAAATTGCAGGAGCACCACTGGGGTGAGAGCTGGGCAAGAGGTTTCTGCCCCACGAAGGGGAAGCCAGAGGAGGAAAAGGGGTGTCTGCCTTCTCCCCAGAGCCATAGTGATTTCAGACTCCCTCATAGTGCCAGTGCCCTGGAGAAGTCTGTATGTGACAGCATTGATGCTACCTGCTTCATTAGTTGGGCAATCCAAGCAAAACTGTCATTTATTTAACACACAATTATGCACCTAATTTTGTGTAACATTGTTACACTGATGACATCACAGCAGAGGTCAGATCTAAGTGACTAAAGTTCATGTGTCCTTTAGGTGGGGGTTAGCTGTAAGGTAAGAGCCTTTTGCAGAACTATAACAACACAAGCTCCCCAAGACCCTCCTTTGGAGGCCTTTGGAGGACTTGTCACCTAGAACAGCTACAATCTATATGACCGTGTCCTGCTCTACCATGCCAGTTAAGAAGCCTCCGGGTCTTTCTCCTCCCTGGAGTTAATCCCAAGGCAGGACTGTAAACCCCCTTACTTCCCTTTTCCTTCTCTCTTTTCTGAGAAGAAACGTTGCACTCCTTTCTTTTTGCTCATCGCCTCTCTGAGTCTGCTGCTGGCAACGCATTTTTTGTCATGCGACAAGTAATCAGCCTGTGAAACTCACTACTGCCGGATGTCAGCCTGGCATTTAGAGTGAGAGTGGATTGTGCTGTTGCTTGAACAGACAGATCACCTAAAGTCATGACAATACTTGTTAAAAACAGTTTAGAAGAGGTGCTTCGGGCTGCTTTTTGACTCTCAGGCGTTTGTAGGGGATATCTCTATAGGGCAGGTTACCAGCAAACTACTCTACTTGATGGGGCTTCTGGAGGCTCAGGATGTTGGGTTGGAATCTGGGCTTTCTGGTCGACTTTTTCTGAACATTTCCTTCATTATCTACCAAGCATGTCATCAACATAGTTGTTTCTCAGCGTGGTTGCCACAGAGACGGGCAAGGAGGATATGCTTTGGTTTTTACAAAACACGCCTCAGTCTTGGTGTTTGGGTCTGTTCTGAATAAATGCACAATGCTTGAGAGAGAAGTGAAGAGTAAAAAGTGTGCAATCTCCTCTGAACACGCCTGCGTATATGTCATGTATGCCTGTGCTCTGGCCAGGGAGCAGCTCTGGGGCAGTTTTGGGGCAGACCCACTCATTCCATCTTCCCCTCTTCTCATTCTCCTCTTGAACATTATATTCTGGTGAATTTTATAGGAGTCATCTCAAAACATGAAAAGGTTTTTCAGCCATTGCAAGATGAGGCAGTTTTTATAAGATCTGAACCTGCTCTAAAGAGCATGTCCACCCAACAGCAACCACCTGAAAGAGGACTTCAGTATGAAGAAAACACGATGGGGCAGCATTTTCTTCAAATTGCTCAAAAAAATATGTAATTCTGAGGGTGAATCTCAAAATCCTTAGCTAGTACCTTGGTAATTATATTAATGCTCTCATGTCCTCACTGTGATCCTGGTCTGGCTACTTTCCTTTCTTGGGCTTTGGTTTATGTCATGATTGGTATGAAAAGTTCCTTACCTCTAGGTCACCACACTTGAGAAAGACGGATATTGCAGACCACATTGTTAGATGGAAAGCTGGGCTTTATATGTATGTTTATTTTTATTTGTCTATGTTTATGTTAATCACAGGGTTTCTGGGACCTTGGAGAACCATTTACGGCACCAAACTAATGAACTCTGCTCCCCTTATGGCATTTCATTTCCTGGGCAATGTGGCCACTGTAAAAAAAATGGCACTTGCATTAATTTTGACTCATAAAAGACACCCTGAATCATCAAAAGCCAACAAAAGCTAAACATCCACCTAAAGATACAATAGCTGACCTCTTAAGCTTTGTCTGAATGCACCCACACCCTGCACTGTCTACGCTGCCAAGCTCTCTGGATGCTTCTTCACAATATTTCCCAGCCAGAGGATTAATTTGAACTCCAAGGCAGTTCCCTGTGAGCCCTGGAGTTTTCCTGCTAGTCCACATTTAACCTCTCTCCATGTCACAACACAGCTGTCAGTGGCAGCTCTTGGACAGACAGGGTGGCTGCTGTTGAGTGATGGGAGATATTTGGTCTCTCCCATGTCTGGAAAGTTGTTTTTTGGGGGTGGTCTCACCCACCATTGTCCATGGGAAAAAGAAGAAGCTGAAATCAGGCTCTCAAGGCAGCCTGTAAGGGGAGGGCGGTGCTTTGGGGTGAATTTATAGAGTACAGACAGTTAGACTTTATGTCCCAATAGGTCTTACCCACGCCTATGACTGATGACCCTATGTTTTCCTATGGCATCACTGAGCCACAAAACAGGGAGAAATATTGTGCGATGAAGAATGGAGGAATAAATAAAATGGCCTATTGAACTCCTCATGTGAAGTGTAGCCCAACTGCTGGGACGTCTGGCATTCAGGTACCTTCGTGCATAGAAGTTTCCCAAGAAGAGTGGTGGAGCTAATTGCTAAATTCAGATGCTCCTATTTGGTTCAGGATGTGTTCCAGGGGAGTTTTTTAGACCTGGTATTGAATGAATGTAAGACCTGGAGCCAGGACTAAAACCAGTGCCTGAAATTTCTGACTCCTAGGTATGGTCCATGGCAAAAAGGAGGTGTAGATGAAAGTAGAGCCACACCAGGGTAAGGATGAGAAGAAACCCATCTGGGTGGCAAAAACTGAGCAGGTATCTGCCTGGGGTATCTGAGTGAGACCCCACTGTGGCTATGACCATGTGTGACACAGCCCCAGTATGTGTGTACCGAGAGCGGTTTCACACTCTAGCACTGAAGATGCCAGCAGAAAACAGGTGAACACCTAGCTGATAACTCCCCTGTTCTGACACAATTCAGAGGGCAGTGTTTCTTGTGCAGTTAAAACGCCTGTTTTCAGGTCCCTATCTCAGCACAGCGTCTGCCTGCCCTAATTCCACTTGTCTGTGTCCATTACAGAAGACCAGCAAGCATGGACCAAGAAGAACAGCAACGAGCTAACTCATAAAAGAAATGCATCTGCATTAGTAGAAGACAGTTACCACTTAGGGAACATTTAACGCTCTGGCAGCAGCAGCGGTAAATTGTGAAGCAGCAACAACAATATCAAATGGTGTATTTCTCTCTCGTGACTTTGCTGTGCTGCATGCAAGCTAATGGGCACGGGGCAGGACAGAGTGACACAAATAACTGTTCTCATTGGAGCATCTCAGGAGCTCTGGCTGTGCTAACCGACTGATCCAACTGGCAGGTGACCTTGAATTTGGGGTTCCTCATGACAGCAAGGGAAAAAGGGATAATGGGCAGCTGGTGTTAATGTACTGACAAGAGTTTAGAAAGACTGGCAGCTAATAAGGCTTGGTTAATGAACTCACCTCTATTTCTGGCCCTTCTCCTCAGAGCTGAAGTCTCCATCTAGTTTTTGAGCTGAATGAGGGAGACACCCTGGATCCAGAGCAGTTTTGCTGGGATCCCATGGTACAGACATGTCTAGGACAATCCATGTCTGAAGGAGGAGGAGAAGGGGGCTGCCAGTGACAACTGAGGCCATCACATGGGGATGCAGCTTAGCCAAGTGTGGAACACAGTGGCATTTGGATTTGTTTTCAAAGGTGAAATTTCTTTTAACTTCAGTTCATCTTTATGATTGTTAATCCCTCTCCCCTGTATGCACAGGAATAAGAGAGGCGTTCAGAAAGGCTGAAGTATCGCTTTACTATGTGACAACATGAAGATGTTCATGTTTCAAAATAAAATATTCCAATGTAACCTCTACATCTTCTGCATTTTGATCTCATGATGTTTTTTCCTACAGTGCTGGATTCTGTGTTTTGGAAAGAAACTTTCAAGCCTTGCCATTTATTGATGCCTGACACCCCTAGGCTTCCTCTTTCCCAAGAATTACCTTCCTGACTCAAATCTAAGCAGCCCACACAGCTTGGCTATAGACTTTATAGTCTTTATTCTTCCTGATCTTTTTAACTTTAACATCCTTCTCCATTTTTCTTTTCTTCCTCCCCAGTGCTTCTTCCTATACATTAGTATCACCATGATGACTTATTTTGCTCACTGTGACTGCAGTGTGTTAGTTTTAATTATTCTGTTTTAGCTGATTGAAACAGGAAGTTTTTAAAGAAATTCTCATGTTCCTAGGTCATCTATAAAGGAGGGAGCTGTTGTCCATCATCACAAGCAAGAAAGTTTCAACTTCTCTTCTTTGGTGACTTTCTGGTTGTCTCGGAACAGTCTGATGCTATGGCCTCAGAGTCCTCATCTGTGCAAAGGATGTGTCAGTCCCATCACTTTACCTGGCAGGAGACACTTCCAGGCCATCTATAGGTAGCAGAGCATCTAATGAAGACCAGCCCTTATTTCCATCCTCATGTTTGGTGCTGGTGAGTTTGCAATCCAAGCACGAGGCAATGCCTCTCCTGGCGCGTTGCAGTTGCTGGGGATCAATGTTTGTGAGGAACAGCTGAGGATAATTGTCCCTTTTGCCTGTCAGAACTCTGCAAACATTTTTAGCTTTCTGTGTTGAATTTGAATTTACGTAGCAAGGGACATGTTGGAAAAGCACTTTATTCACCATCTCAGAGAAGGGCACAACCTGCCTGTAAAATGGACTGGCTTTGGGAGGCAGTGCACCAGTGGCAACATGCCCTGAGCTGGTTGATCCAAGAAAGTTTTCTGGGAAGATCTGCTCTGCCAAAGACCAGGTAGCATGATGCGAAATGGTCCTGAGGGTGAGAATGAAGGCAATGGAAGTGCTGTGTTACCTCACTTGACACTCTCTTTTAGATCTTAGCACAATTCTCTGTAACTGCAGAGGGACATGCCTGGTGCTGTGCGGCACCAGAAGACCTATACAGCCCTGGACAAAGTGGGCTGGCTAAGAGCACATGGGTGGCAGTGCAGATGCTCAGTGTCTTACCATTATTTCATTATAAACTCAGTGGGAAATGGAGAGAGGGTGAGAGAAAGGAAGCAAAGTGGAGGTTCCCTGCTTCATTGCTCCTCCAGTCCCAGAGCTGGGAGGTGTTTCCAGGTCTAGCTCCATGGAGAAGTTTGTCTAATGCTCATCAAGCGGGAATGACCTTTTCCTAGCTGAGATTTTGTGGGTATGCATTTGACCAGATCTTCAAAGAGGATGTTTTAGACACTAAAAAGACTATTTTAAAGAATAATTAGTCACACAGTGGGAGTTGGACATCTCTGACTATGCTGAAGGGGCTTCTGACTCAACTCCCTGCACCACTGCCATCTCCGGCCCCTGGGATTTACATCCCAAGATGTAAAGCAGCAGGGTGTTGGTACTGCCTTTTTACAGGTGATGAACAGAGGCACAGAGGCTGCTGAGACTTGGCCAGTGTCTCCCAGGATGTCTGTGGTGGATGCAGTGGAGAAAATCGACTAAAAGGTGGTGAACAACCACCTTCAGCTCAGTGAAGAGGGAGGAGAGCCAAGACACATGCAGGTTCCCATGTCAGAGAGAAAACACAGAGCCTTGCTTTGGGGAAGGGCCAAGGCCCTTCCACGGGGACATCCCCACCAGCTTTGTGCAGCTGTGCCTCAGCTTCACACCCCCTCAGAAAAGACCTGATCTGAGAAGTACACGGCTTTTAAATATCCCTGAAGAGAGCGCTTCCTTTCAGGAAAGCAGTGCTAAAACCCCGATGCTGTGTTTACGAGGGGGACCACAGGGAGGAGAAGGGTGATGTGCTGCTGGGGACAAGGAGGCCCTTTGGAAGCCACGAAGGATAAGCAGATCACACAAGCAATGTGGCTGGGGAGAGAGGTGAGGACAGAGAAAGACAAACAAATGCTAAGCAGCACCCAGGGGAAAAGCACAAACAGGCAGGGCAGATACAGCCCGAGCGGTTTTTCTCCCACCTAATTCCTTGAGCGGGTCAATCATCTTTTATCTCCTTTGAGTCAGTCCCTGTGCCATCGAGAGCACCAGCCGGAACAAAGCAAAGGCAGAGGAGAGCTAAAACTACTGCCCAGCGGGAAGTGAATGCTCTGGCACTATTTATTTTTGAGTCCACATTTGGATTAGCTGTAAAGAGCTGTGTGGATAAGCAAGCAGGCAATTACAGCTGGGACGTGCTGCTCATGAATGGAAACAGCTCCAATCTGCTCAGGACATATTGAAATTCTAATTCAGTTAGACTCTTTTAGTTACAGCGCTCATCACAGACACTAAAAGAGATGGGATTAAAAAATAAATACAACTTATGTTTCTTTTGGTCTGCCTTCTCTGCTCCCCTTTCCTCCCTCCCCTCCCCAAATTTAACTGCTGTTTGACTTTATTTTCTGTGGCAAATACGGCAGTCTGCATTAGGCTGCTTGTTAATTTTTACGAGGATGTAGCAGACTGCAGCTGGACGAGTGTTTGCAGTGCTGACGGGTGGAGAGCCAGCATGGACACTAGACCACTGCTGAGGGTTCACATGTCACATCTTACTAAAGACCATTACCCAGAGATGTCTGTTATTGCTGCAGGTGTGACACCAAGGCACAAAACAAGGAGGTGATTTGCACAAGCTCTTCACTGGCTTCATCCCTGGTTCAGACCAGTGCTCATAGTCTGTCAGATTGCAATGTTCTACCAGTAAGCAGGCTGGCTTCCTGCTTTGGTACTGGTATGAAAAATCTTCTCCATTGTAGGCAACAACTTTCACACTGGGTTGTGCAGGTAAGTTTGGTAAAGATCTGATCCAAAACACTGGCCAGAGAGGATGACACGGAGCACTGGATCAGCCCTACCAGTGTGACCTGGCAGTTCAAGCAAGTTGTTTAACCATGTGCTGGTTGAGTTTCCCTGGCTGTCAGTAAAAGGTGTTGTATTAAACCTGCTGGCATATGCAAAGAACAGTTAGATGAAATCTAAATGTCTGAGATCGCCAGATGGGAGGAACAAGAGGAACATGAGCTCAGGTCTCCACCTGCCAAGCAGTCATGCTTCCCTCACAACCAGCCTCTTGGATCCGCTGGAGGACCTCCAAACACAGAGGGATGCCTACAGATGGGTTGTGAATAGTACCAACCAGAAACCTGGTTATGACAGGCTTTGAGTAGAGATTAATTGCCTCCTTTGAAATGAAGAAATGGGCTTGATGGGGAAAGAGAGATGTAATAGCTGCATCCTACCGATGTGACTGAGACACGGAGCTGTGAAATGAGCAGGCACCCAGCTCAGATCTCATGAGCATTTTTACTCTGTGCTGTTACAAAAGGGCAAGTTTTGCAGCATAAACACTCTGGTAGCTCCTCATCCTTTCGAGACACAGACTTCATCTGTAGCACTCTTAGTAGAACATGATCAATTGTCATGTCAACTTCACAAAACAGAATTTTGTACCTAAGTGCTGCAGAAAAGCACTGGAGATTTTTTTCATGCATAAATTTAATGCAATTTTAACAGAATTTAATATTTTAAGTGTCTTTTGTTGTTGTTGTTAAATGCAATTCTGTAAATGCAGCTGCCTATTGGCTACTGAAAGTAAGTTGTGTACAATATGGTTACATCTCCATGGATCACTGAACGTATGCATGTGCTCTCTGGAGCTCCCTGTTCCCCTTGCCCACTGGTAAAGGATTTCCAAGTCACATATTAGTGACAGAAATCTCCTGCCTGATCAGAAAAACAAGGCAAAATCCCAATTCCTACAGGGAAAGTGCGTGCCCCAGAGAGCAATTACCAGCATAAGAAGAAGGAAGCATTTCTAATGCATTTATAGTTAGGACACAGATCAAATCTGTCCTGATGAGCAAGAGTGGGACAAGGTTGGAAATAAAGCAGGTCACAATAAGGCAGAGTATTAGAAAGAGAGGGAACGCAAGATGAAAGATAATAGTGATGGGCACACACGAGAGAGAGTAGGAAGGTCTGCATATTGCAGAAAGCACTAATCAAATCTACAGAAGTAGTGGTACGAAGTGGATGGAAAATCTGGTGGAGTCAGTGAGTCAAATGACTACTGGGGCAAGTCTGATGAGTTAGGCTTAGTACAGCGGTCTACCAGTCTATTAGGTCAAAAATCAGTGTAAGCACTAAATCACCTGCTTGTTCAGTGCATGATACACTGGATGGTACAGGTGCAGATTTATCCTCCTTAGAAAACCAGTAGCTGGAATGCTCATGCATCTCTTTATAGATGCGTTCCTGTAATATACTTTTTAGCATAAAACCAATTTTTCTTGAGAGTCAGGGAAAAAAAGATAATGAGAAAGAACAAAAGCAAGTCTCCGTAAGAGAGAACAGTGTACCCGTGTCCTCTACGCAGCTTTGAACCAGCAAAAGAGAACAAAATCTCTGCAGTCCTCTGAGGCCAGCAGAGCACTCTGAACAGTGATGGGGCCATGTCCATGAAACAAAAACCCAATGTATTTTGGTCTCCTAACTTGTCTTGAAATGAAAACAATGGTAGGAGCAGGCACAGGCGCTTCCATTCCTCATATGGCAATAATCTATATTAATTACAGCAAGCGTCCAGCTTCGAACAATGTCACTGCAGCGCTATTACTGTTGAAGAGTATTGAGTTTCCAAGGAGGTGAATGTCTTTTTCTCTCCCTAATCATGATTACTTGGCTTAGTACTTGGGCTAAGCTTTCACTTAACCAAGATAAATGGATATTTCCAAACCCAGCGAGTTAACACAATGCAGCACATTATTACTCTCTTCCCAGATTTCTTGCCTCATGTGCTGTTTTACTCAGCTAAACACAAATAACACTAAGAATAGGAAGGAGGAACTGTGCAGGATCCCATAGGGGTTAAAGATCAAAATAATAAATAAGTCTTGTTTTGACTCATTACTTCATCCTGTTCCATGCTGGCATTTCCCATCAACCCACAGAACACAACCACATTATTTTCCCTATAATTTCCCTTTCTTTAAAACATGAGGGCCCACACCACATCTTTGCAGACACCACCAGCCTATCTGACTAATATTTTGCTGCTTTCCATTTGGAATCCCTCTTTGTCATTTAAGTCTACGTGCCAATACCGTAGGTTAACATTCAGAAGAGCAGATGGGGAATTAGAGGCAAAACTTCTGTCAGTGATAACGGGACTTCCACACTTCATTTCCCCCAGGGCACAGGGAAACGTTTTCCTTTTCAACCACACCGAGCAAAACCGCCTCAAGGAACTGGTGGCAGCAAAACTGCTCTGGCAACACACTGAAGCTGTCAGGATGCAGGAATAGATTTTCAGTTGCTGGGCCATTTGTGAGAAGTTATTTTGTAGCAGCTCCTGGAAGATACCCATCTCAGTACAGAATTTCAAGCGCAAAATAGGCAGCAAGAGCTGCCTTTCTAGCAAAGCCAGTGAGAGGTCTGGTTCTCAACAGCTTCTCCTACACAGGTGGGCTCACCTGACCATAACCCTGCCCAGCCATCTGGCTTTTGATGACCAGGGGAGGCTGCAGATCCATGTCAGCTCCTAACTCAGGTCCCTAAATTCTACAAATCTCATTATTTCAGCTCCCCAATCCTCTGCCCCGCTTCTGGGGGAGCTGCAAGACTGTGTGTGGGCATATTAGTGCAGGTGAGAGGCCTCCTACCCACCTCCCAAGACTCCTTACGCAGCGGTGGTGTCTGGGACATGCCATGTGTCCATGTGTGCAGATGTGCAAGGCCCACACATGTTGGACCCTTTGTCAGGGAAAAAGCTCTCACTTTTCCCAGGCAGGTCTATGCACCACCCCCTTTCACACGCTCACAGGAGCTAGCTGATGCTTTGGGGACTGGCACTTGCAACACAAAGGATTTCACAAAGTGGGAAGGGGTTTGTCTTGTAGGCACAAAACTGCTCATCGTCAAGGAGCAACAGTCAGCCCAACATCCCATCTCCATCTTGGGTTCTCTCCCAAGCTGGAGTGCCCCATGGCACCTCACTGGGATCAATCAACCCTGTACTCCACCAGCTTTGCTTGGGGCTGCAGGGCTGTGCTGCTGATGCTGGCCAGCTGCCACCCAGCAGTTGCTGTATGACAGGAATGATCAGGATCAAGATGAAATTCATCATCCTAACACATCAAATGTCACACGGGCGATTAAAAGCAGATTCTGGCTGCTAAAGCTTTCATTGAAGTCACTCTAGAGGCCTGCCCAGAGAGCAAGAGCTTGCCCCTAACCTTCAGTGCCACGCAGATGGGATTTGTTCACATAATTACTGCCAGATACAGACCGTCCTGTCTTACCTTCCCCAGTCTTTTTCTATAAGGTATCCATCATTTGGCCAGTCGCCACCCACCTTCTTCCCAACAACAAAAGGCTTTTAGGACGCATTTGGTACTGCCATTAACTAAACAAGGAAATAGATGTTGAACATCAGGACACACGGGTTATGTCTGTACTCTACTCTTTAGGGCAGTTAAACTATTGCCTGTTAATTTTCAGCCTTCTTGAAGCTTTTATGAAATTCCTTCCAGCCTCCACCTCTCCTAAGAATCCCTGAGCCCCAGTAATCATGTGAATTACATTCAAATCAAAATGCAGAAAAGCTGTGTTTTCACATTGACCTTGAAATCCTGAAGGCCTTTTCCACCTCCCACTGGACACAGCAGGTGTGTGTCTCATTGTAAAGGTGTTTTACTGCATAGCTTGTGACTGAAGAGGCTGGAAAGGTAAGTTTAACAAGAAATGTTTCTCACATATAGGTGTTTGAGATCCTATCTGGCAACTAAAAGCTGGAATTTGAGTTCTTCCATTTATTTAGATTAATTTAAGCAAACATGCCTGTGGCAAAACTGGTTAAGGTACCTGCTAACATCAGGCAGGCACCTTGAGCTGGCCCTGTTACACTTGCATGCCTCTTGCTATAACACAGTGTGGGAGGTAAATAAAAGCTAGTAGTCTTCCTTCTAATGTGGTCAGAGGGCTTTTCTCCACGTTAATTTGATAGTAGTAATTAAATTACAGAAAGTATTATCAGAGGCTGCTGTAATACAGACAGCAATTTTATATCATAGGGTGCAAAACGTCACTTTCATCCCTACCTGCCTCTCTCCCTTGCACTGGAGATGCTGGTGTGAGTTCTGCAGCTCAGCTTTTCTTATTCTTTTAAAGCTGATGTACATTAATGAAGCCTATAATTTCAATGCTCTTTGATAAGTACTTCAGAAGAGGCTGGGTACTTGATTCTCCTCTTATTTACATCAGTGAGGTCAGGAGCTGAATGCAGAAGCAAGCTAAGGGGCAGGGCAATGCCACAGACCACAGGTCAGCACCAGAGCAAAGGCACTTTTTCAGTTTGCTGTGGTCCCTTGGGAAATCCTCACAGCTGGACTCATGTTGAAAGAAATACTCTCCTTAAACTGGCAGGAGGTTCAGTATCTAAATATAATCCCTGCTGAAAGAACGGTCAAAACCTCAATTTTGACCTTTATGCAAGCCAGAAAAGAGATTTTTTTTTGTTTTTCAGTATCTGTAAAGATTAAAAAATTATGTGGAACACTTTGTCCAATAGTAGGGTGTTTTTTTCTTCGTACTGTTGGTATTTATTTTTACCCTTTGCAACAATAGAAATTCAAGTCCAATACTCAGTCGAAATGAAGCATTTTATCACCTTTCCACTCAAATGCCTGAGTCAGAGGCTGAAAACGTAACACCAGCTGCACTGTTACCAGTGGATGTATAAGGACATGGAAAATCAACCTTTAGTTCTACAGCCCAGAGAAGGGCCTCTTGTTTTTTTATTCATCCTGGCGAAGTCAATTGCTATCAGAACACGTTGCCATGAAAAGTGGTCAGCTATTGACACCTTACAGGGATCTGAAAATGTTGCTGCCGGAGAATTTCAGTTGCCACAGTGCTCCCCAGTCAGACCAGTTTGCTGGTGCAAAGTTCCAAGCTCATGGTGGAAGCCCTGCTATCTAACCCCCCTGCCAAAGCAGGTTTGCTAGGACAGGTCACACAGGTAGACGTCCAGACAGGTCTTGAGTATCTCCAGAGATGGAGACTCCACAACCCCCCTGGGCAGCCTGTCCCAGGGCGCTGTCACTCTCACTGTGAAAAAGTTCTTCCACATGTTGGTGCAGAACTTCCTGTGCTCCGACTCGAGGCCATTGCCCCTTGTCCTGTCGCCACAGACCATTGAACAGAGGTTGGCCACTTCCCCGTCTCCCACACTTCAGCCATTTATAACCATTGACCAGATTCCCCTCTCAGTCTTCTTTTCTCAAGACTGAACAGCCCCAGTTCCTTCAGCCTTTCCTCATATGGGAGATGCTCCAGGCCCTTAATCACCTTTGTAGCCCTCCGCTGGACTGTCTCCAGGAGGTCCCTGTCTTTTTTATACCAGGGAGCCCAGAACTGGACACAATACTCCAGGTGGGGCCTGACCAAGTCAGAGCAGAGGGATAGAATCACCTTTGACCTGCTGGCCACACGCCTTTTAATGCACCCCAGGATCCCATTAGCCTTCTTGGCCACCTGGGCGCACTGCTGGCTCATGGCCAACCTGTCGCCCACCAAACAGTGGACATCCACCACCAGCTTGGCAGTACCTGGAAGAGTACCAGTGATTACAAGTAACTGACAGTATGTCCTGAGTGTCTATATTTTCACTTCTACGGAAAGCATGGAGCTGGTCTAGGAGCACTTAATTTGGCAGCTGTAGCATAATCGCAGTGGAAAGCCGTGCTGGAAGACCACCCGTGGATTTCAGCAGATCAGATCCCCCGTAGTTAAACTAAATGTCATCACACTGTACGCGGCGGCTGATTTCAGGTTTGCTAATTTGTAAAACAATGTGAAGAAGACGCTGCAGTTCCGAGCGGAGCAGCTGAATTATAGGTACTTAGGCAGCGCTGTAGGGACATGAATTCTGTTTATTGCACAAACCTGCCTCTATAATTAATAGAAATAGTAACATTTCCTTGCTCTGTTTTCATTAATTCAGACCGATAGCTTTGGAAGATCAGAATGGATTAGGAAACACATTTTTGGAAGAACAGGAGAGAACCAGAGGACTTTTTTGGCTCTTCAGTCAGGATCTTCTTCAATGTGCAAGAACAAAACTACTAGTGATGCTCTGTGGGTAACAGACCATCTGTCACCATAATTGCAGCTTTATTTTATTTTTCCCTGCTTCTAGGAGAAAAGATCCAGACTTCCCTAGCTGCCTGCCTGCAATGAGCATTAGAGAATGTGGTTGAAAGCCTTGAGAAACAGCCACAGCCGGTCCAAACCCTGTTGAAGCCCCAACAGCTCTCTATCACCAAGGCCAGCATCTCCCAGCATAAACTGGTTTACCTAACATTCTGCAAATGATCCAAACAACCATGTCTCCTTTAGTAGGAGTTTTATAGGCCTTTCTCCCTCTCTTAGGAGGCGTAAATGTTTCAAGGTTTAAAATCGTGCTTTATTTATCTCCGTGGCACAGTTTGATATTGTTCCCACAGAAGCACCGGTGATACTTCATCGTGGTGGAGAGGAGGGTGCTGCATGAAGCAGAGCTGATGTACGAGCCAGCTTAGCCATGGCTGGTGACAACTGAAATGTGGCACAGGCTTTGGTCTGGGTGTTATTTTGTCATTTTGGATACTTTGGAGACTGGAAGCAAAAAGTGCCCAGAAATCACAGAATCACAGAATGACTAGGTTAGAAAAGACCTTTAAGATCATTGAGTCCAACCGTATCTGTCCTATGCTAAACCATGTCCCTAAGTACCTCATCTACCCATCTGTTAAACACATCCAGGGATTGTGACTCAACCCCCTCCCCGGGCAGCCTGTTCCACACCCCAACAACTCAGTGAAGAACTTTTTCCTAACATATAATCTGACCCTGCCGTGGTGCAGATTTGTGCCATTTCCCCTTGTCCTATCTCCTGTCACCTGGCTGAAGAGACCATTGATCACCTATCTACAACCTCCTGTCAGGTAATCGTAGGTGGTGATAAGGTCTTCCCGCAGCCTCCTCTTCTCCAGACTAAACATCCCCAGCTCCCTCAGCCATTCCTCATGATTTTCCCTCCGGCCCCTTCATCAGCCTGGTTGCCCTTCTCTGGACACATTCCAGGACCTCAATGTCCTTCTTGTAGTGAGGGGCCCAGAACTGGACACAGCACTTGAGGTGCAGCCTCCCCAATGCTGAGTAGCAGGGGCACAATCACCTCCTTGGACCTGCTGGCCACGCTATTTCTGATACAAGCCAGGATGCTGTTGGCCTTCTTGGCCACCTGGCCACACTGCTGGCTCATGTTCAGTCGGCAGTCACCCAACACCCTCAGGTCCTTCTCTGCCTGGCAACTGTCTAGCCACTCTTCCCCAAGCCTGCAGCGCTGCATGGGGTAACTGAGGTTGCTGTGTGAGCATGAACATCAGACAGCTACACAAGGGGCTTTTCCCTCCAGCCCCATCCCTCTCAGGGTCAGAAGCACAGGAATAGGTGTGTCAGAGATGACTTATTTTCCCAATGATACCTTGAAAAAATATCCATCTTAATTGCTTCCTAAGACGAAGTAGGTACTGATCATTGAACCACTCTAAGGAGGGACTTTTATTGATATGACTCCTTAGCCAAATGTAATGCAATTAAATGATTGGATTTCATTACGTATATTGACATGGTGTCAGTGACAATTTCCATCCTCCCTATTATTTCTATAAATAAAGTCATCTGCCATAATTAGAAAATATGAATGTGTTAAGACCTCCATTAATTCTTCCCTATATTAATCTCAGATCTGGGCAGATGTTTATTAATACCTTGTTACACTGCATTCATCAGCTGCTACCAAGAATAGAAAGTCTGAGACCTGATCTCATGTTGAAGGTTAAATAAGAGCAGATCTGGCTAAATCTTGGCTTTTGGATAACTTTTTGACAATATATTAGGTTTTTTTTAATCAAAATGCTTTTTAAATATTTAACCTCCCTCTTCCTCCTAGTGCGCTCTGGACCAGGTATGAAACTCAGGGGTGTTCCCCTCCCTCCAGCATTGAGCTCGGCAGTCCTTTAGCTGCACCCTGACGTGCATTTTTATTTCAGTGGGCTGAATTACATCAGTCCATGACTCTGCTTCACCCTCCTGGAAGGTATTTAAGGAGCAGCAGTGCTGAGTGAGAGCCCACGTCCACCCCATTTAGTGCCTGGCACCTGCTGAAGGTTGCATGGGATGGATGTGAGGAACAGCAGGTACAGATGAACATACGCCAAGCTGCGACAGGCGCTGTGACCAGCCTGTGAGCCCTCGTGCTCCCTCCTGGGATCTTGTAGTTGGCAGGTTTCAGAACTGGTTTAACTTCTGCCTCAAGCCACCTCTCACTGCCACCTTCACTGGGTCTTCTGCCAAGAAGCTCTACAATTTACTCATGTTTTCTGGGAAAGTACTTTTTTCCTGTTCCTTTTTAATCTTGTGCTCAATAACCTGAGGTAACTTCCTGACCTTCTCTTTTCCTGTTTGGCATTTTCTGTCCTTTTTTACTCTGTTCTTTCTCACCATCACCTGGATCTGTTCTCTTAGCTCTTACTGTCCAGGCTGGGTGCCCATCAGGGCACCTCCACTGACTTCAGCAGTGCTGCATTGACTTGTACCAGCAAAGCAACTGTCCGGTGATCTCTGCAGTCACGGCAGATGCTTGGCTTTATCTGTGGGGCAGTATCCAGGAGCTCTGAGGTTCAGGCTGGTGCCAAATTCCTGCTCGCTCACATTCCCGGTGGGCTCAGGCTGCCTATGGGGAGAGGAGACGCTTGATTTCTGGGATGAGTCAACTGAAGTACAAACAATGCTGATTCACATCAGATGTTCACCGAAACAGCGTATAAGATATATGTCTGTTTTGCTGCATTGGGACTGCAACAGAGCCTATTTCCTCATTGTAGGAAAAGTTTAAATGTTGCTGGTAAAGCTTGAGGAACTTCTGAAAGGCTCAGCCTTCCAAGCTAAACTATTTTTTTTTTCAGCTGATAATTATAGTAATTTAATTAATATTTTCATGTACACTGAAGA
This sequence comes from Zapornia atra, assembly GCA_013400835.1. Taxonomy (NCBI): domain Eukaryota; kingdom Metazoa; phylum Chordata; class Aves; order Gruiformes; family Rallidae; genus Zapornia; species Zapornia atra. Next base: position 761,545 of record VZTU01000086.1, on the reverse strand, counting down.
AGATGAGATGAAATTATAAGTCTTGTGACTTTTTCTCCCCAGAATACTGGGCTGTTGCCATTCCTCCTTTAAAGCCAAGCCAATCATGACTGTTCACCACTGGGATTTACGTTGCAGGGTAAGATGTAATGCACTGAAGTGGGTGAGGCAGCACTTGCTCTGAACCTGCCAATCTATTTTTGTCTGGGACACATGTGAAATGACACTAGAGCATGTTGTGAGGTGTCCAGGGCTGGAGCTGGCCTTTCTTTACTGCTGTACCCAGCACTGAACAGTTGGGGCTCCCAGACTACATCAGGCCTTGAAGGAGAGTTTAAATAGTATATTCAAGACAGGCTGTCTGCACTACAGCGCAGGATAGGCACAACCCAAAGCCTACCATGTGGTCATCAGGCTAAATCCTGACCTGATGAACTGGCTGACATGTACTTTGAAAGACTGGCAGTGGTGTCTGGCCCATCCCATCCCAGCTTCAGATGCAACCAAGGTACAGAAAGGAAGGTTTGGCAAATCCAGCAAACAGGGTTGATGCCAAAACTTCTCATGACTTCAGAAAAAGAAGGTGGGCACAAAATTAGACTGCTCAAGTGTGGAAAACACATGTATGGGGATATCCGTGCTGCTCTGGTATTCTCCCCTGGGTTTTGTACAAACTAATTTTAAATTCATATATTTAAAAAAAACATGGAAAAAATCCAATGTTGCTTCCACCACTTTCTAGCCCTTGCCTATCTCCTTTCAGCTGGATGATGCTTGTCTCTTCTGTCTGCCACCTCTGGCATGATCCGCTTACCTTTTGCACTTTCTTTCCCTTTCTTGGAACTGCCTTTGCAGGAATGCACCCAAACAACTATTCTTCAGGTCGGCATTTCAATTAGCTCAGAACTGTACATTTCTATTTCCTGGGTATTTAGTTATTTATTATCATTTGTATTGAATCTTTTCCTGAGTGTTTGCATCGATTCTGATAACTCTGAGGGGTGCTTATGTGTATAAATAGGTCAATAGCTTTTGGACTGTGCTTTCTGAAGCACTAGACTGAGAGGCTTGCTTCAAACTTGAAAGCTTCTGTGCTGAATTTGTTAATACAGCAAGTTATTACAAATGTGTGATCCATAAAATTACTTCAACCCCACACTAAAGTAAGTGGATTTTGTACCTTCCTGGCCAGTTGTATTTAAGCAGTTGCCAATCTTGCACCTCTTTTTCCCATTACAGACACCCTCAGTTCATCAGGGGAAAGGGCACTATTGATGTCACGGTGATGCTCTGTCCAGAGCTGATGGGCTTGGTTTAATTGCTGGTCCCAGCAGACAAGGGCCATGTGGATCACCCTGGGCTCCTCCAAGGGACTAATCTAAGGGGAGGATCTAACAGGAACCAATCTCCCATCTCAAATGAGACATGTTGCCTGCTCTTAAACTACAGTGAAACAAACCCTGCTCTGAACTGATCTGAACTAGAATCAGGCTCAAAGTAAGACCTTAATTTCTATTTCTAGCTTGGCTTAAGAAAATGCCTCTTTGCACTGTCTTCCTACAAGCCAATTTTGGATTAAGTGAAAAAGCATAGTTCCGCAAAATCTCTGTGTGAAGCCACCAGGAACACAGGAAGATGATAGTGTAGCAAGATAAGGGGGATTAAGATTGCTCCTAGGCTTTTTAAGAAATAAGGGGTGAAAAAGTTAATGGAACGCTCAACTGGGAGACATTGCTGGGGCCTGCAAAAAGTGATAGATGGACATAGCTGGGCACACAGCAATTACGTTGTATGAAATACCATTGCATGGCCAGCCTTTTCCATGTACCTTGAAGCCTGCTGAATTCCATCCGGATTATAGCACAGGGACTTTGGGAGCTATGGGTGATGAAGCTGGTCATCTCTGCTGATGTGTGTAATAAAGAAGTAGCTGAAATGCAATGAATTGGCCATTACCAAAGTGAGAAATACACAGGCTGGTGATGCAGTGGCACAACCGTTACAAGATGGGTGGTGGTCTCATGTTGACTGCTCATGTATCTCTCAGAGAGCGAGCCTAGGATTCTTGTGTGGCACCTGCCTATTGATTACACATCAGGCAACGAGGTCTGATGTTTGCCTTTTGCCTCCCCCTTGCTTGGGATTTATCTGGGCCAGTTTAGTTCTTGTTTAATGCAGGGAACGTCTCTGTTGCAAACAATGGTGCCTGCTGGCCCCGCTTTCAGGAGCGGCACATATTGAGAATTTGCTTGTATTGTTGTGGAAATTAGATGCTACTTTAATCACCATGGCAAGTTTGAGTGGACTATTCTGCAGAGACAATAACCACTAACAATCCAAACCCAGTGGAGGCCTGATCCAGCATGTATTGGAGCTGGTGAAGTATTTCTATTGTACTTAATGGACAGTGGCCTCAGCCTCAAAAGAGTGCACTTCAGATTGAACTTCTCTGCTTTTGCAGAGATTTTATTAGATTTGCAGAGTTGGTATTAGATTTGCTCAGTGGCATGAGAACATTACTACACTGTTAAATTACTTTTTCAGTTAATAACATATTCTTTTCTACAAGAATTTTTCTTAAGACCTTTTTACCTGTTTGCCTTCAGATGGTTAGGGAATTCATTCTTGCTTTCTGCCTTGAACTACTACATACCATTATCTTACAGGATTAAACAGCCCTTGTCTACTTCTCAGGTAAGTGTTCTGTATGCTAAATTTTAATTTTGTTCCTTGGGCAGGAAACTAGTGGAAACAAAACAAGAAGAGCCTTGCAAATCACAAGGAAACCTAAACCAAAATAAGTTCTTGACCCACAAGCCCTTCTAGGACAAGGCTCAGCACCAGCTTCTATGGGAGCTCTCCTCATTCCTGAGCCTCACACCAGGAATGATGGGTTCATAATTGAACCTATCACAACATTCAGCTGCACTTTGTGAGCCCATTCTTCAGAAAACAGTTCTCCGAGATCCAAACTGCATTATATTGTTTGTAGTATTTACACCTGTAATACCAACAGCATGCTAAGGGCTTTGAAGAGATGTTAGAAGACAAAGTCCCTGCCTAAAGAGCTTAATATTAATATTTTATTCAAAATAAAAAATATCCATACTTTGAGTCTGTAAGATAGCGGATTAAAAAGGCTTTTCTCCTTAAATTAGCTCACAGAAATAGAACCCCCTGAAGGGAGTGAAGGAGACAGCTGTGGAGGGAAGGGAGCCAGCACTACCGAGTACAAAGCGACTTTCAGCCACCTCATCCGGAGATGCACTTTCAGCCCCAGCCTGGGGTCCTTATGGACACTTTTATCCCTGGGAGCCCAGCTGGGATCAGCGGGTCAGATCCACTGTGCCCCCCTGCACTGCATTTCCTGTGCAAAAGCGAGACCTGGCCCTGCTCCATCAGGGATGGGGGAACCAAGGGCAGTGTGATGGGGATACTGCTTTCTTATCTGCCTGTTCAACTGGCAGCCCTTGCAGCAAAATTGGACGGCTCTGTCACAAGTAAAGAGTCTATAACACAGAGTTTCTCAGTTTCGATTGCTGCACACAGATAGCACTGTTCCCATTATTTTGTCACTGGATAATTACTGCTATTTCTCATCACATTATTTATAAAATACATTAAATGATTTAGTTTTCCTTTAGTTTAAAATAGTAGCATATGAGGAAATCTTTGGGGAAAGGTTCTATTTCTGCATCCGTTATACCTGAAGTTTAGTGGAAGTAGGATACTTTTGCATAATGAACAACAGGGTGAGATGGTGGAGCATGGTGCTCAGGAAGGAAACAGTGAACTCAACTTGTATTTTTTTGAGAAGAGGAAGCAGACACCCCCCTTACCCCCCCATAACATGTTGACAGCTGAGAAGCAAAGCTGACAAGAGTTTTGAAGCTGTAAGTTCCAGCTTGTTGCAGAATTTTAATGTGTTTCCACATGAGTGATATCTGGTTAGATATTGTAAACACAGTGCTGGAAATTAGGATTAGCAAATGAGTAAATTAAACTGGAAATTGGGCAGAGATTTGAAAGTAGATGTAAGTGCTTCAATCATGATAGGCTTTGCCCTCCGAGGAATTTTTTTATTTTTTTTTAAATAGCCTGTGAATTCTTATTGGATTTGAAATTGTTTCCATTACAGACACTAGAGATTTTGCAAGGAAACCTGCCGGGGTTATAGAAGAACAGAAACAGAACAACAACAGAAGAAATGTAGGTTGAAAGTGATTCAGTTTTAACTTAATGATCTCTCCTTTCTGAAGTGCTTGTCACAGATAAAATTTCTGGGCTTTGTTCCTGGCCACAACACAATGACAAAAACACTTAACATGGACCTCGCTGAGCAGCTCCCGGTGCTTAAGGAAAGGTCTGTTACCCAGCCAAAGCCTTTGCAGGGTTAATCACTGCTGAAACCCTAGCGAGACACAAAGAAAACTGCACAGAAAGACGCAGGACAAAAATAACTCTGGCTATTAGCAACACAGCAGGGAAAGCACCCAAAATCAGTGGGCAGAGGAGATGGGTCCGTGGTGGACTCCAGGGTATGCCAGTGTGCCCAAGCACCTGGACGCTGAGCACCCTGCCACACGTGCTAAGCTAAATCCACTTCCCGAACAATTGATTAACGCAGGAGCTGGGACGCTGTGCAAACCAGACCCGTGCTGACACTGAAATGAACCAGACAGCTCAAATATGAGAAATGGAAAAAGCAATAAGCATTAGTAAAAAAAAAACCACAACCCAGCAGGTTGTATGCAGCCCCAGTGACTTTGTCAGCATATTGTCTTTTCCAGGAAGATCAGGAAGATCTGACATTTTTTCTGTTGTTTCTCAAGCAACAGAGCAAGAATATCAGAGATAGGGGAACGGAGATTGGGAGCAGCCCGATAACTTACCCTGAGAGTACCTACCGAGTCAAAATTACATCCAAGGCTTCCCTCCCCAATTTGTAAGGTTAGATCACGCTGATTTTTATCAGCAAGGTCATTTTAGCACCCATGCTTAATCCATGATATTTGTTTAGGAGATTTGAGTAATCGCTTTAAGAGAATTAACAAGTGCTGAAGTCCTAAGGAACAATCTTCTCTCAGCCCAGTCTGGAGCACAAAGATTTGAGGTCAAACCTCAGTGAAGGCATTTTTTTAAGGTAGTGTGGAAGCAAATGAAATTCTCTACAGAGAACAATGCGTGAATGTTTTGCTGCCTTTTCCAGCATCACTGTATTCTGCTTGGTGGTCCTTCATGATACAGCCCTGGCTCTGGAGCTGTGTGATGGGAGCTAACTTCTAATTAAGGGAAAGAATGGGAAAATTCAGTGAAAGAGAGTCACTGATGCTCAAATGCCAAGCTGTTAAATCCTCAGTAAGTTTCAGTTCAGAAGTCAGTCATCTTTTTTTTTTTTTTTACAAATAATTAGAAAGCTGATCAGTGGATATGAAGTCAAATGTTCACTTGAGGGTCTTGGGTTAAATTTTGGAAAGGGCTTTGAGGAATTGATGTTGAATCCTTCCATCCAAAGCTACTCTGTGTGTTTTAGTTGTTGGATGGATCTAAAATAAACCATTTCTACATGTTCTTGTCTGAGAATATGTGTCTGGCATCACATAAGATTAACCCTTCTCTTGCAAATTGGTCCAAGAAAATAACGAAAATCCCAGGAAACCAGTATTCTCACAAGACCCCTATCATGTCAGGAAGAACAGTTACCCAGCAGTATGCATCATTGTTGTACTCTTAACCCTCACACCCTTTTCCTTTCCAAAAGGCTGATGAATTTTTATCTAGATCCAGAAAAAGAGAACAACATCCTGGCCCACGGGGGCGGATGCTGCGGATGCTCATCTCAGGCACCCCGCTGTTTTTCAGCTGGCAGCAACAGATAAATTTATCAGTCGTCTGAGCCAAGGTTCACCAGATGGAATCACATCCCACTTAGAGTAATATTGGACTATTGCAGCCTCAAGAGTAGAGGTAGGTTTGGGTATTAATTCAACTCAGCTTACAAGCTTTGGACTAAGAGAAAATCTGGAACATAACTGGGAATCCTGAGGCCAAATGCCCCAACCTAAAAGGCACACAGCTCCGCAGCTACACACAGGAGCGCTGCAACGCACCTAGCGCTGCGGGTTGCTATACAAACCATGAGAAGGCTGTTACCTTTGCGTGGCTGACGCATTGCAACAGGAGTGATTTTACTGTAAAAACAAACAAACCAACCTCCAATTAGACCAGCGAGAAGCAATATTAAAGCTCATTCTACATTTGAGAGGTATTTATGCAGAAGCCTATGAAGTTTTCGATATTTGGAGAAATGGCAGCTTAGGTGAGGAAATAGAAGCACATACCATGGCACAGAGGCAATCTCCTTGGCAAGATAAAATCGAAGGCAAAAGATGTATGGTGGGTGTTGGCTGACATAACAATATTAGCACAAAATACAGTAAGAGAGGTGGGAAGAGGACACCTTGAGACTGCCAGGCCTTGGGGCCCAGAGGGTGCTAAGAGCCAGACTATGATGTAGGTCCTGACGTGTCTCCTTTCAGATGAATAATGAGGACCTGCTGCAGGCAGCCTGCCTGAAGGAAGCAGTCAGACGTCTATCAAAAAGCCCATTAAAGCATGATCCAAAAACCCACTCTTTAAAGTCATTCAAAGACACAGTGAGCTGCCAAGCTGGCCCATTGGGGTGGGTGCTCTGGTGTGAGTGAGGGGCTTCTGCAGACTGTCTGATAGGGCGCATGTACTGTATGAGCTCTCAAGGGTTAAATACTTACATTTGCACTTGAAAACATCCATAATAAGAAAGCTGTAAAAGAAAGAAGCCATCTGCTTCAGGAAAGGCATCATGCAACAATCAGCTTGCATTGCTTACCGAAGCAGTGAGACGCAGAATCAAACAAGATGGGACTAGGCAGCCTGAACCCCACTGCTCTCAGTCCCCATGGCAGGAACTCAACCCTTCCCTTGCTTTCAGAGTTACTTACAATTAAAAAAGAAAATCTGCCTGACATTCTCATGAGGGTCCTCCAAAGGCCCCAGCAAGGGGCAGGAGCCAGAGGTCACAGCACCAAAAATGCTCACATGCCCAAGTCCCTGGCTGGGGGCTACAGCAGGCACTGACTGGCAACCCCTTTTGCTTGGATGGCTGCTGGCAGTGCCTCTGACTTTTCTTCTTCTGACACTTACAAAGCTGTCTGACAGCAAAATTGAGAAACAGCAGTCCTGCTCCTCCTGCACGGGAAAATGAAATGAGCCCCCAGCAGGGTAATAGGGGAGGAGAGAGGCATTTCCAGATTTCTCAGTGCTGTGTGGTAGCAGACGTGAGAAATGACCTCCATCGCTTAAGCCCTTAACCCTTAGATACTTCCTTCTGTTAATGCCGGATGGAAAAATCTTCAAGCCTGAAAGTGGAAACACGTTACAGGAAAGCACACTAACGCGATCGAACACTCGCTTCTTCAGGTCTGTGCATCTCGATGTACCTTTCACCTCAGCAGAAATGCTACCTGCTCCCTGGGACGCACTCCAGATTTATTCCAGGATAACCTTGAACAGGTATTGCCCAAACTAAGGGACCCATGAGATCATTGCCAAAGAAAAGTACTGGGGTAAGAAATACCGTCTGCCACTGCCCAGATCAAAGGTTTGGCCTGAATTTCAGCAAAGAGAAGAAATGGAGCTGATTCAGACTCCTGGTTACCATCTCTTCCTGTGATCAATCAGAATTGCTCCAGACCACACTGGAGACCTACAAGGCTCTGCGAGCTCAGCTAAGTTTTTGGATGATAATCCAGGTAGAGCCTTAAATACATATGTAATGTCTGCCAGCATTAATGAAAGCCTTGCAATGGGCTTCTCAGATGTTCACGCTTTATGATAGCCTAAACCCACCTGGTCCTATATCAAACTCATCACTATTTGCTGAAGCAGAGATAAAAGCAAAACACAAAAAGCCTGAAACAAACATAAATAAATGAAAGAAGAGCGACTTCTTTGGTGGCTTCTCAGAGATAAAGCACACAAGGGTATAGAGGTGCGACATAACTTATGGGTGGAGAGCATATGTAACTATCATATGGGTATTGCATTTTTATACCAGCGCCTTTTTGTGTGTAGGCACACCTAACTGGCTTGGTAGAAGTTAATTACCATGTCTTTCTTCTTTTTCAACCACCACGTCTGCAGACTGAAGCCCACTGCTGCTGCTAGTACAACATACCACACATATAAACATCTGTTTCTGGGGTTAGTTTCTGAAAGGAACTGGTCATTCAGTAACCCAGGCGCTGGTTGTATCATGTGAGGAGAACTAGAAAGCACTGATAGTCGGAGTATGGTATCATCAAGATATTTTTGGCATGACATATCCTAATGTTACACTCTAACATTGCCAGGAGCTGTGACAGCATGTAGAAAAAACAGTGTTTTTCTTTTTCCTGCATCTGTTTGAAGGGTCAGACATAACTGCTAATACACAGCAGGCGACTACTAGCAAGAGTGTGAATACAGATCTCCTATTGCTCAAGTTTGTTATTATTAATGACTAATGTGTATTCCCACGTGCAGGTGGAGGTGTGTGATAAAGGCATTCCTTAGCAAGCGTGTGCAGTTTACTCTCCAGCCATGACTCAGCCCTTACTCTGAGTAGCAAAGCCCAAGCCACCCAGCCATGGTGGGCACACAGGCATCACGGAGGCAGTTTCCGTAGCAACACAAGCGACACAAAACCATCCAAGTCATTTCCTGCTCACCGTCCCTTGAAGTTGTCACTAAATAAATGCATGCTGAACCTCTAACCTGAACTTTAGAGGTACAATCCATATCACAACCCTTTTGCTTGCACAAGTTAACTTTTCCTGCTGTCCTGACTTCAGGCTTAATAAAAAATAGATATATATTTTTTCTACTACATTATCTCCAATCACTGCCTGGGCTCATAACAAAATAAAGCAAGCAGGTCCTAGGTCCTCAGCTGATACCAATTGTCATTAGGGATCTGTTAAAGTTAATGAAACTATGGCAATTTAGAGCAATCAGCCCCAGATTGGCTGGGTGTTTGCTGTTTCCAGGTGCTCATGATCACAGCTAGATTAAGAGAAAATAAATAGCTCACTCAGCAGCAGCCCTGGCTGGTTTTTCTGGGACAGTTCTGTGAGGTTCTGGGTTTGTTGGTTTGTGGTTTTGTTTGTGGGGTTTTTTTTTGGGGGGCTGGGGAAGAAAGTAGCTTTTTTTGGAGGTGTTGGGCCAAAGAATTGGGAGCTCTTTGGACTGGGGAAAGGTGTTTGCAAGCAAGTGGAAGAAGTGCTATTCGTCCATCCAAGGTTTGTGTTCAGTAGTCTGAAGTATTTCCTTTCTATTTGTGCAATGTTTAACCTTAAAGCCTCTTTCTTCCTTGTGTTGCAGCCTTCTGGGGTGAAGTATTTGTATTGTACTGGATGATGATGCTATTTTTTGTGCTTGCCGTAATCCAAGCTCCAGTTCAGTAAGGCTGAATGTATGGCTTTCCTCCTTGTGTGAGCATGTGGTCATGGAAGAGCTGTGTGGAAATGAGTGTATTGATTTACACCTATCATTGCTTGACAAGAGCAGAAGAGGGTCTTGGAGCTTTAGTTTAGATGATGGACTGTGCTAAATGCAGCCTGGTTCTTCTGCTATTATGTACAAGTTGTCTTTGATGCAGCCAAGTCACTTTTTGAAGTATTGTAGAAGGTGAAATGAAGCCAGCTTTGCAGGCAATAATGACAGAATGATATTATTTAGGCTAAAATGAGACAATGTTTGGAAAATTCCACTCATTACTAAGACCTTGACTGAGGGAGACTGATGGGTGCTGCCTGTAAGGAGAAAGCCTGCACCAGATGGGCAAGTTAGCCTGTGACAGAGCCTGAGTGCTTCTGTGGACACCAAAAGGTAATGCTGGGGTGTAGCCAGGAGACGATCAAAGTGGCCACTGAGTTGCCTGAAACTAGAAGAATAGGACATGGGAAACAGCTTTCATTGCAGTTCTATGTGGGGGACAAGCCACCTGCTTGGGCTGGGAGGGGATGCAAACCTGGCTATCGAGGTGCCATAGGGTGAGCATGACATAGCCACAGGTTTCAGGTACAGGTGGAGGAGGAAAAGGAGACTTTGGAGAAATGTGAAAAAGTAGAGATTTGAGCTACTGGGTGGCTTGTTCCTGGTAGCACTTGATGGTGGTCCTGTCCTCAGCTGGAGGCCAGCACAAGGCCACCTGACATGCTTTTCCAGGGCTGCTGGCATTAGAAGCATGGTGTCCTGGCTGTGTTCTGCTGACCCTTGTCCTATAAAACTGACAGCAATAATGAATGGCAGTGTATATTCCTGCAGTGTCTTCCTTGGAAAACCTGACAATTTGCCACTGACAGCACTGAAGGCTGCATTGCCACAAGTTTCTTGAGTAGCTACAACATGGAGCTCCAGTCTCTAATGCTTATGATCTGGGTGAAGAACTTGCTTTTGCCTCTTCCCCTGCCTACTTCACCCAGGTAAACAACCTGCCCTTACAGCCAGGGATGTCTAGCAGGGCTTTAAGGGTGTTAACTGCTCAACCTGAGGACCTTGTTGTTCTCAGCTTGATGCTTGATTCTGAAGGCACCTCCCCTAGTCAAATGGGTGCACGTGCCCTAGCTGTTGTTATTGGATGAGAGCAGCTGTCTGTAGTCCCAGACAGCAGATCCAGAAGTTCTGGGCTAGGCTGTAGCAATAACTTAATATAACTCTGACGGAGCCAATTTTTGAGAGATTACAGACAATAGACAAATAAATGAATCTTCTTTCTATCCTTGGTACATTGCACATGTCAGGAGTTCTCTAGTTATTTGTGGGCTGAATTCGTTATGGACCACTGTATTCCTTGGCAGGAACAGAAATTTCAGCCTCCAGGTTCATGACCATTAACCATGGTGAAAATCAGAGATGTATTTGTCTTGCGTGATGATCTTGCCCGTGGAAGTTGATCCACTTACAGTTATGTTTGGGTACTTGTATCAGGCACCTAAAAAGAGGGACCATCTGGAATAGCTGCTTGCTTGTGTGATGTGGTGGTCCTTCCTGCAGATGCTGGGTGTTTGGCCTAGAGCAATGCTCCAAACCAGCTCTAGATCTCTGATGCCCTGGTGGAACTTGCTGTTTCTGGGTTGACAGTGTGGTTGTAAGGATAAAAAGGGGGTGGATTAAACTTGCCTGATCCTGTATTGGTGGATTCTGGTAGAGCTTTTCTGCTCAAACCTTTTGCCTTTCTTGCCCTGACCCCTCTGACACTAGTTGCTTGCTGATCCTTTTGATTTAAGTGTAAAATGGAGCAGTCATGTATTGCAGGAGTAAGGATGGGAGCTGAAGCTTTCAATCACTTTATGTGTATGCAAAGGAGACTGTTGCACTTGAGGCACTGACTACACTAAAGACTACTTTAAACCCTCAAGTGTGGGTACGAGTGCAGTTTGAAGGAGCAGTGTGCTTATGCAATTACTGTGAAGCTCTGATGCTGCTTGAGCTCTGACAGCCCTTGCTGGGGTACAGCCAGGTCAGCTAACTGCTCTGCTACCAGCTATTTAATGCCCTCGCAGAGGGACATGGACACCTGTACCTGGAGGAGGCAGTGGGTGTCTGTCTGGGGCAGTGCTTGGATCCTGAGGAGAGGTTTCTGTTCCAGCAGCACCTCTGGCTGGGAACATTGCTTACTGCTATGGATCAGGAGGCTGCAATCAATTGTGAAAATACCAAGAGTACAGTCTGAGCCCATGAGATCGGGGTAGATGTGTGCTTTGAAGAAAGTACTCAAGAAAACACATTTTGAAAGAACTGCCCATTTTATAATCGCTGTGAAGGACGTGTGTGATGTGACAAAGGACTGTGCTTCCACTGAGTGGAACAGAAAACAAGGAATCAAAATTTCCAGGTTTAGCTTTCAGCTTGTCCTTTGTCTTGCATCTGGAGGCAAACCAGCACCTTCCTTCCCAGCTTTTGCATCTTAGAGACAAGGCAGGGCTGTCACTGGGAACAGAGGTGTCCTGTGGCTTTAAGGCTGTACACTGATAGAAAGCTTTGGTCAGTGCTCCTATGGAGATATAAAATGATTAATCTGCAAGCACCTAAGCACACCTGTGGCACAGCTTTTGGTCTTGTATCTGTTTCTCTTATGGAGCTGTTGATATATTTGTAACGCACATCAGGCCATATCTTGGCAATTAAAAAGGGTTTGTTTTATCCATAACTAGTGATGAATGCAATTAAATGATGTAACTTCTGTAACAGTCAGAAGTGGTAGCTAATGGTTTTAACAACTTGGCTGGAGGCTCATTTTGAGGTGCTGAAAGCACACCATCCCTATGAACAGCATGTTGCTACAGCTCTGGAGCTGGTGTGGGGCAGTGCAGAGGGGCAGGAGCTCCAGAGGCCATGAAATGGGGGGCAGAGGGATGAGGGGAGATAGTGGCATGAGGCCGTTTGTGGTGTTAGACATAGTGTCTTAGCCTGGGGATGGCTGGGGAGCTGTCTGGGGAGTATCTTAGCCTGAGCCCTGGGTGGGAAGTCTAATAAGAATGATGGAGCTGGGGAATGCTGAAGGATGAACATGTGCAGCGGGCTGGAGACAGGGTGAGGGGGAAAGAAAGGTCTTGTCTTTGCATGCAAAGACTTTGTATTGACAGCAAATCCCATCCAGGAGCAACCTTTGCCTCCTAATGCTGACCTGCTAATTGCCGGGAGGCAGCCGGCAGTGCTGAGACCCGACAGGTCTGCTGGCGGCAGCAGGATGCTTTCCATCATGCTCCCCTGCCTCTGAAACTTCCAGTGCTTCAAAAAGCCATGCAGATTCACTCAGAGCTAATGAACTGTGTACTAACAGAGGCAGACTTCAGTTTTAAGCAGAATAAACCTGACTGAGCATGTAGGCAGGACACACGGATGGGCTTAAGCTCTTCCTGAGATTTTGCATTTGTTCTTCCCTCAGATGTTTAGTGTCCCCACCAGCACGTTGGCAGTAGAATTAGAAGCAGGCTAAAAAATGGACAGTTTCTTAAGCCTGTCACTCCTCTAGTGTAGAGGACAATGTTCAATTCAAATAAATCCAGTACAGAAGCTAATTGCTGAGAAACAGTGGGAACTTTCAAAGCTCTAATTAAGGGCAATTTAAAATCTCCACTGGTATTAGGAAGAGTGAAAATAACCCCAACACCCTGCTGCTGGACACATCCCAGTTATCAAGACCAGTTTATGACTGAGGGGTGCAGCTGACCTGTTTTAGAAATAGGCATGGCTGTGTGGAGCAAGTAGGAGTTAGTGATGCTGTGGTATAGCAATTTTGCCTGTTATGCCTCCTGCACACCTCTGGCAGCACAGATGGGAAAGTGGGTTTCTGCCTGTGCTGAAGGGTGAGCATGGTGCAAGTGAAGTCAACTTGATTCGGACCCAGCTGGGAAAGGATATTGCTGTGTGCCTGAAGCACAAGCGTTGAGGGTGTCTGTGGGGTTGCATCAGGAGTGCAGGTTTATAGTTCTGCAGTAAAAGCTTTACCTAAATGACAATTAGGTTGCTACCTGACTAACTTTATACTTTCCATCTTTGTTTCTGGTGAAGCCCCTATTGAAATCACACTGCCTTGTGCTTCTGTAAACACCTGAATATTCAATCCAGCAATGTTACCTCTATGTGGAGATGGAGAAGGGAGTCCCTGGCCATGCAGGAGCCAGCAGGAGCTTTGCTGCTGGGTTCAATTGGTACTAAAACTACTCCTGTAAAAGTGAATTTCTACAGTTGCACTGTGCTAGCTGTGCTGTAGATCTCTAGTTAAATGCATACTAAAGTCCTAGGGTCAAGCCACCTGGTAGTAAATTAATGGTCCACAGTATAGCTACTGCTGCGATGCCCCACTAAAAGAGAGGCAGTGCTGCTCTAAGGGGCTGCTGTGCCCAGAATAGTGGTGCTGGTGGCTTGCATGTGCATAGAGAGGATGCTCATTGCATTTAAAGAGGGTTGTGAGCCCAAAGGCATTGCTCTTCCCACTGCAGAGCTTCAGTGTCCCAAAGGGAGACTCTCATGAGAGTGGAGATGTCTGGTGTGTCCCCCGCCAGGTTCCATTTCAGGGGTGTTCACACAGGCCCCTTGGAGTGCATTTTGCTGCCTCTGCCCTTCATCTGGAAGGGTCTTACAAGCACCAGTATTTCTGTGTTTGTAGCCTCCAAACAAACATGCAAAACCAAGAGGCTCCTCTGCTACCACTGTCCCTCTGTCAAAACAACATGCAGTACCGGGTTATCGATACACTTATCTACCAAGTGCTCCTTAGAGGTTACAGCAAGAAATGTTGGGTTGTTCTGGATGTATGCAATGCTATAGCCTGCTAGGTTGCCTCTGGGCTCTTGGGTAGTAGCCTGGAAGGCAAGATTCAGTCCTTAGCATCAGGGTCCCTCTGACACCCTGCCACCTGGCATGCAAAGTGGCACGGAGAGGGCATGGCTTCTCCGGCTTCCTTGAACAATTAGAAATAAGAGACATTTACCAGCTCTGAAGGTGGGAAGGGTGCTGAGGCCTTCTGCTTTCCTTTCCCATTGTGGTGCTCCTTGTCTCTCTTGGGCCCCATGTTGCAAATCCTATGCTCTCATCTGAAGAGCACTGGCTGTGGGCTCCCTCCAGAGCCCGTTGACGCAATCTGGGTCATTTGGAGAAGCTTGTCAGGAAGGATCCTGCACCTCCCTACTGTGCTGGCCCTGAGTTTTGCCTTCCAGGGTGTGTGAGGGGTTGGGCTGGTCCTGAGTCCTGTTCTCAAACCTGGCTTGCTCAACCCACTGCAGTCTTGGATTCCTGGTGTGCCCCCTGGGGTGACCAGCTGAGGTAAGGTGATGCAGGGAACAGGGAGAACTCCCCATGGGATTCATCTGCCCACTTTTTTGGGTGGCGAGAAGTCAATGGCTGAAGCTAGCACAGAGTATCCCTGAGAGGCAAACCCCACCTGCCCTCCCAAGGAGCTGCTGGTGAATAAAGGGATTTTTAGCAAGGCAGCAAAGCCCTCCTGGGGAAAAATGGGATTTCAAGTGGGACTGAGTGGATTATGGCAGAGCTAATCTGTATGGCAGTTTCATAAATTTCCCCAGTGCTCGGATGCCATGCTCAGCAACAGACGCTATATGTGCTGAGAATAGCTGATATCTCAAATACCATGTAAGAATATAAGCATGCAGAGGTCTGGAGCAAACTACAGTTGTTTCTGCCTTGCCTTTATCTGTGACAATCTCTTCCCCATCTCAACACTGGTATAGTACTAAGGGATTAGACATGTTGCCAAGCACTGTGGCTTGGTGGAAGCCACCTTCTGCTAGTAGTTTACACTCATCATGAATCCACACCTTTGTCCTTGACCTTATTCTAGATATTTAGACAGTCAAATTTGACTCCAAAGCCAGTGTTTAGACCACTGACCACCACCACCTCCTTTAATTTAGTCAGAATTCACAAGTGAAGGCAGGTGCTCCTCCAGGCCAGGGACTATGCCGCTGTTACCCCTGTGTTCAGAGCAGCTCTTCTGTGTAGCAAAAATCATTGAAGTGAGGAAATTTCCAAGGCTTTGCAGATTAATAGTTGCTGCAAAGCAATGAAAGTGAAGGCTTAAGTTTCTAGCTGGATGCTCATTTTTGTTCAGCTGCAAGTTTTTACCCACATCATATAAATGCTCCCTGCCTCAGTTTCTCCATGTGCAAATCCCTAACCTGTCTGTCTGCTCTTCTTGGATTAAAAACTCTGTGCAAGCTATGCTTCATGTTGTAGCAGCTGCTGCTTGTACACATTTGGAAAAACAAAGCCTGAGTGCTTTCTGGGGAATATGAATATCCTAAATCAGCCCAAGGCTGGGGTGGTGGCACAGCATGATGTTTGTAAGCTGGGGAGTGCCTGGAAGTTTGTGCTCTGCCTGTGGGACACTTGGGTGCAGTTACTGCTTCCTCAGCCTGTCTGTTTAAATGCAAATTACTTCAGCTTTACCCTAAAGTGGATAAAAATCATAAACATGAAGCTGAGCCCACAGTGCATGAAAGCTGTAAGACTGCTCTGATTTGCTGCTAGTACACTTAATTTCCCTGGCACACTGGGCAGCGCAGCAAGTGCTGCATGAGCCCCAGTGTGAAGTTGTGAGGGGGACCAACAGACAGGGAGTTACTTATGGGCTGTGAGCTGAGCTTGGAGCTTCCTGACAATTTTTTTTTTGCTGCTGAGAGCAGCTTGCTGGTGACAAATGTTTCTCATGCCCCCTTCCCTATCCTGTCTCAGTCTCTATCCCAGGAATATTTTGTTTTCCAAATGAGAGGCCCACAGTGTATTCAAGTCAGTTGTTCCCCTGTCACAACATTACAATACACATCACTAAAACATTCCTGCAAGCCTCCGGCTTCAGCCCACGAACACTACCAACAGCTCATTCACTCCTTGGGTGAGCAAGTGTAATTCATATCCTGTTTGGAACCTCATACCCCTGCCTGTGAACTGCCCTTTACTGGGATGCTGGGGTAATGCCAGGCTTGTGCCAGCCCTGGTTGGATGTAACTGCCCTAGGAAATACTTTTCCAGGGTGCACTTAGCAGGAAACCTGAGCTTGCTCTAACACATGCTTTAACATTTGCTCCCCAGTGCTTCATGACAGCCCAGCTAAGCTCGGGGCACCAGCCCGGTCCCGAATGCCTTGGTGCATTCTGCAGCTCCCCCCGGTAAGGATCGGGTTTACCTTAGCAGCAGCCGAGCAGCAGCGCCCAAAATGGAGATTTCAATGGGATGTGACAGGGAGAGTTCTCCCTCTCATCAACATACTTCTGTAGTTTCCACCTTTGGGAAAACAGCCTATCTATGCAAGGAGGAGGTTTCCGTATATCTTGCCACTCGATGTCTCCAAATATTTCTCACTGCTCTTGCAGTTCCCAGGCAGTTTTAATTACTCTGTTTTTAAATAGAAGCGAAGTGCAAGTGTTCAGTAATTATTCAGGAACAAGTCACCAGAAGGAAGCAGGCGCAAAGACCCTCCAAATAAACTCAGCCCCAAAAAGTTGAACTTTCTCTCTCCGAACTTTATTTCGTGATGCTCCTTGTAATCCCCACCTTCATAAAGGCTCCTCTTCCCATCCACTCTGCCTGTGCATCCCTGGCTGCCTGGGCTCCTCTGGGGCATGACTACCATCCCCATGAGGGCAGGATGCTCAGCAAGGAGTTGGTGCCTTTGCTGTCACTTTGCAAAATCCATCCTTCTTGCCGCCTCTTCAGAAGAAAACTGGGGGGGTCAGGCAGGAGAGCGGGGCTGGGGAAGCCCCTCTATTGTGCCAAGACCGCGGTCGGTGTACAGATAGGCAGTACCTGGCTGTGCAACTGTTACTTTCCCAAATGCCAGGGCTGTGTGGAAGCACGCCTGCAGCTCTTTGTCCAGTGCTTTCTCGACCCTGTGTATCCTCGCTCTTGGTGGTGTGAAATCGGGGGCTTCCCAGCCTGTGCCTCAGTCACCTCCATCAGACCACTCTGTCCTTGGGTGGTATTTGCTTATCTGAGTCAAGAGCGTGCTGGAGAGACGCTCCCGTTCGTCTCAGGCTGCTCACTGATCTCCCACGCTGTGTGCCTGCTATTTGCTCCTATGGCAAAAATAAAAGCTGCTTTCACTGGCATGGTCCACAGTTGGTTGTGATAGGATCCTTTTTTTTCCCCCTGTTTAAAATGTAAGGTCTCATGAATTAAGAAGCTACAGCCTGTCTAGATCTTATACCAGTCAGTGTCTGATTCATCAGAGAATCTCCTTGGTAACTAGCTGTTCCTCTCCGGTGATTTGGTACAAAAAAGCTCTCTCAATTTAAAGATAAAATACAGTGAAAGCAGAAAGAGGAGCTATGCCATACAGACACCTTCTGCAGGGACATAAAGCCTTGTGTGCGTGCAGCTATACTGGGTATTTTCTGATGTGTGTGGGTAGCAGCATCTCTGTGAAACAGCATGGTGTCACCCCACCGGTGGGAAACATGTCCTGGCTGCCCCATCTCTGCTAAAGATCATTTTTGCTGCTCCGGGCCAGTAACCCCATCTGCAGGGTAAACAATCCCCCAGGAGATGGTGTTGGCATCTAACGAGGAGCTCGGCAGTTCATGCTTTAATAAGCCAGATTTCTGGCCTTGTGTGGGACCGGTCGCCAATTAAAGACTCAGAGAGAAGGTGACTTTCTGCAGGAGGTGTGCCTGGCGTGTTTGATGCTGCCTTGTAGCCCTCCTGCTCTGGAAATGAGCCCCCACTCTCTGACCCCCTTGGTGCGCAGCAAAGCTTGGGTGGCTGTTTGAGTTGGAGGGAAGGTGATTGCTAAAGATTCGTGGTTTGTTTTTTCCTGGGAACCAGTGTTGCTGGAAAAGTCAATCCAAGGTGAGGCTGGGGGCACTTGTTGTTTGAAATAGCTGGTAATTGTGTTCAAAGAGTTGGTGTGAAGAGTTTGACCTATGAATGCCCAAGGCTAGGAAGTCCCCAGAGCTGCCCAAGGTCACAGAGGGATGAGGGATTGGTAAGGGGCTAGGAACAAGTTTTCGTGTTGCATATATCATCCTCCTGTCCTTATTTTCTTACTGCTCTTGTGCCCTTTCTGTTCCATGTCCTAATTCCTCTGAATTAATATAACAAACAGCAACAGGTCTATGAGGTGTCTTTTATCTCTGCAAGAGGCTTTTGAGCTCACCCTTGAAGCCCACCCACCCTGGAAAAGCCCATGGCAGCTGAAGGAACACTGCTGTGCCAGCTCCAGCAGTCAACCTCGTATACCAAAGGTGTCTGCGTTTTGGGACAAAATCTGGTTTCCCGCAGGGTGCTGTGGCATCTCTAATGGCTGGGCACGATTGACCCAGGACGGTGTGCTCTGCCTGGGGGGCCTGACCCACCCCTGCTCAGATTCAGACCTGTGGTTTCAGGGTATTTAAATCTTATCAGGCGAAAGCTCGGTAAACTCACTGCCTGTACCCACAAAGCCTGAAGTGCTTGAACCAAGTTCACCAAGTAATGTGGGCAAGAACAGACTGGTTCTGATAAATGAGGGTTAGGATGATCAGGCTCATATTTGATACAGTTAACCCATGTCAGAAACAGGACCTCATCCTGGGTAGGAGATGGTTTTAACATAATCAAAGCTGTGATAAGTGAGACCTGACTGACCCCTACTCAACTGGGGGAAAAGGGGGAGAGAGATGCTCACCCTTCCCTCATCCAGCTCTGCAGCTGTGGGTGCTGAGCTGTGGGAGGGCAGGTATGGTCCTGACATTCTGCATGGCCAGGGGCTGCTGTTTCAGGCCTGAAGGGAAATACAAGGGGAAGCCTCTTCTCCTCCTCCCTACCTTTTAGCTTCTTTCTAAAGCTTGAAAGGAAGACCAAAGCCTTTGCAGCTATCAGATCTCCATCCCTGTGCCTCTTGGTGGGAGGGAAGTGGAGAAGACTACTGAGCCCCTGATGGGAGGGATACAGCCCTGCTGACTTAATCTCCAGGCTCCCTCAATGGTGGGAAGGGTGGAGAGAAGTCAGGTGCAACAGCGCTGGTGCTTGGGGTTGGAGTCTCAAAGTGCCATTCTGTGACCACAGTGTGACTGAAGTCACCAGGCTGGGAAAAGCAGGCTTGCTTTTGTTTTGCCCAGGGGTAGCAGGAGCAGCATCTCCCCCAAGCAGAGTGTCAAGGCAACACCTGTGTGCTGTGTCCCACTGTATGACTCTCCTGAGCAGGGGATGCTCCCTTGGAGCTGGTCCTACCCTGTGGAGGTGATGGGCAGGCTGGAAGGCAGACTGTTTACCTCACTGAAGCTCTGGAGCAGAGGGGCAGAGCTCAATTCTTTTTGCGTTATACATTTTGATCACACTATTGTGGCTTGGAGCTTGGCAAGGGGACAAGTGAAAAAGCATCAAAGCATGCTTAATTCTCACCCCCCACCCAAGTGCCTGCAGACAGCATCTCCTCAGCTGTGCTATTGCCTATCTTGGGTGGCTTTGGTTACAAATTCATATTTATTTTAAAAAACCTTCTGTGCAGTATTTTGCTGATCCAACCTCCTTTGCAATGTGTTGCTATTTTGGGAAACGGAGCAAAGGTGGCTGCAGCTATTTTTATAGCAGGGGAAGGTGAGTGGCTGTGGGTGCCCGCAGTCTGAGGTGGGCATGGGGATGGGCACAGGGATGGGGCTGCCTGCCTGAGGGTATCAAGCTCGCCCTGTGATCAGCCATGGGTGTTGTGACTGTTTGGGATTTTCTGTGTCTTCTCTTTATTTTTCCTCCAGTTGCTGGCCTAATCTTGAATCAGATTTGGAATAGAAGGAATGGTAGTGTCAGTAAAAAAAAAAAAGCCTGGGCAAGTATTTTTTATGAATTGGATCTCCTGAGATGAAAGTTTCATTGCTGCGAAACAACGAGCCTGCCACGCTCTCGGTAGTACAAATGGGTTTCATTTGTATTAGGAAGATACAAGATTATTATTTTTAGTCTGTTCCTGTAGCACCAGGAATGTTTAATGTGATAATCAATGTAATTGAGGAACTGAGAGTACAGAAAATGGCAACATGCTTGGGGTGATAATGACTACAACTCTAGTGCTGCTCAAAGGGACTGGGGGAGGCTACGGGTGAGGAGAAACACTGAGATCCTGAGTCTGGGTGACCTCATATCATGTCAGAGGCTGTGGAAGCAGCTAGCAGGAAGACACTGGGCAGCTCCAGTGCAGCCCTTGGGTGCCAATGGGGTGGACCTGGCCCTGAGCACCCAGCAAGGGGTGCACTTGAGGAACAGCTTTGCTCGAACAACACAGGCACAAGGAGCTGCTGCCTTCTCACCTGACTCCAAGGGCTTGGGCGGGGCAGTGTCCTCTCCTGGGGTCTGGTAAAAGGAAAGACATCCTCCCAGCAATTCTGTTTGTTTAAGCAGGTCTTTACTGAGTGTTTGTATAGGTTCACAATTTGGCCAGCTCTATGGCTTTTTT
>VZTU01000086.1:649885-740586 GCA_013400835.1 Zapornia atra | reverse complement strand
ATAAAAGCTTGCTAACGGTTTTCAATTAAATGCTTCAGAGCCTCTAACACAGAGAAAACACATTTCCTCTCCAGCCCGGTGCTTGGAAGTGGAGAAGTTGTTTTGTGAAGATCACCCTCCCCAAACCTCAGCCTCCAGTGAGCACCCACCTGGAATATTTTTAGCCTGAGTTCCATGGAAAACACAAGCAGCAAACTTGCTGGAAGATCTGCCATCTGTAGGTGGGTCAACTACAGCACTTTGGCCACCTCTTGCATGAGCATGGCTACATGGGGCTCCCGTTCTGGATCTGAGGAGCTGCTGGCTGCCACCTGCCATGTACCAAATTCACCCTCTCTCATACCTCCTGGCAATTTCACTGCTAATTTTAGTCTCTCTGTGACACATGGGTCTGTTTTTTGATGTTTGCTGGTGATTTACTGTGTGCATTAGTCCGTAGAAGTGGTGGCTGGGAGGAAGGTGGCTTGTTGGCTCTGCATGGGCCGCAGCTCCTGGGGCAGGAGAGGAGCCAGGGGTGGGGAGGCCGAGTGCAGGGCAGTGCAGCTGGGTGGCAATGGGTGAGGGGAAACACCTGGGACCCTGAGGGTGCTGAATATATTTTAGGTGTAGCCTCCACATTTGCTAAATTCAGGGCAAACCTGAAAGAAAGGACAGCCTACAAGAAAGGACATACTGCAAAGGTACAGACGGGTTTGTTTTCAGCCCTCTCTGGTTTAAGTTGTTTCACTTAGAGGAGGGTCATTTTCTCTGTTAGAAAAGTTGCCTTATTCTGGTGGCTTTCTAGTAAATCATGGCTTTAGAGCCCACAAGCTGCTTGGTGCCTTCCCTTTGGGGCAGCGCTGCTGGAGCTGCCCTCCTGTGCTGGGACAGCCTCCTGGCTGGCAGCGTTAGGAAGCCAGGCTGGATCATTACATGAACCCCCTTCAGCACACGCAATCACTTGTGCCATGCATTATGTTTTAGCCTGCTGCAATCACAGGGTACTTGCTGAGGGAAGCAACTGAGGCTGGAGCTGAAGGTACAGAAGGGTGATGCATCAGCTGCAGCTTTCACGCTCCTACTGCAATTGCTTACATTACAAAACAATTATCAGGGTTTCAGATTCCAATGGCGTTTTAAGGTTTTACATTTGCAGAGATGTTTCTTTTATTGTACCTGCTTGCCTAATAACTCTACTGTTTTAAACACATTGAGGTGTTTTAGAAAGCTATTTGTGATCTTTGCCCAAACAAAGGCAAGCCTGCCAGCTCCTTGCAAGCTGCTCCATCACAAGCTGCTCCTCAGGCCTGATTGAGGCTTTGTGCAGGTTTAATGAGGTAAAACCCCCATGCAGCATTTCCTGCTCCCTTTTCTTATTTTTTTGGCAGCACATCCTTGAGCTGGGGCAGAGCGCTCTGGTGCTCGCTCTATCACTGCAAAACCATCAGCTTTTCCCTGTCGGTCCAACCCCTCTGGGAGCAGTAGTAAATTCTCACCCCAAATAACACATACATCATTCTCACAGCCCATTCCTGGTGCTCTGCAGACAGACTGGCTGAAGGGGTGGAAAGGGTGAACTTTCTCCATCAGCTGCTAAAGAGCAAGTTGACTGGTGGTATGTTGAGGTGGTGTTGTGTTGGAGAGCTGGGTGCTTTGGGCAGATCCAGCTCAGCTCAGTAGGGCTAAGAACCGAACCAGGGCCTGCAGGAGGAGATAATTTGGACAACACTTGTCACTTAACAAGGGAAAGACTTCCTTCAGAGGGGGCCATGTCCAAACCTGACAATTCAGCACCTCCCAGAAGTGCCACAGTTCCGCACAACAACATCATCGGGCAACTGTTTATCACACAACTGTTTATCGCATGCAAAATGCATAGGAAACAGCATGGGTAATTTCCATAGTAACCATAATAATAACCTTCCTATGTAGGGATTCAAATGTCAGTGACGCACACTTGATGGTGCCACGTACATACGTGTCCTTGCATAAAGCACATATGCTCCTGGCAGCCAGTGTTTTGTTTCTGGGCTTGTGCTGCCTGGCTTATAAACACAAAGCCTTGATTACTCATGTGTAATACCTTTCCATTAGACACATGCCTCTGTAACATCTTTAAGGTTATGTAGTATTCTGTTTGCAGCCCCTTTTATAAATAATAACACAAAACACTTGATGCTAAATTTGGCTGTCAGCAAGCAAACGCCAGGAAGCAAAATGATTACTATCACTATTATTTGCACCATTCCTAAATCCATTAATTTGCTCGTTGCGGCGTTAGGTAATGAACACTCCTGCAGCAAGGTCACAATTCTGTTTTACATCCAATAACTATCTTTTCTCATGTATGATACATAAAGCATATTTCTTGCTCAGGGCATAATGTTTTATTAAAATTATTTTCCTTTGTTCTTTCTTACAGATTGTCTATTATGACTCTAAAGATTGCCTGCATGACATCTCTTTTTAAATTCAATGCATAATTATGTAAACCAGAAATTCGTCTGATGCTACATTAATAAACCTCTCATGATTTCCTTTGAGCAGGGGGACACGCTGCTATTATTTACCAGGCAACATGGATTTAGCTCAGCTTTGGAATTTCGCAGTCACTGATACACGTACTGGATACGGGCAGAGCAGTGATGGAAATAATGTCAAGGCAAACGGTTCAGTTCAAGCCAAAAAGACTAATGTAAGTAGCAAAAATAGTAAAGATAGGAAAGCAAGAAGTACTGGAACAGGTATCTGAGAGGGAACATGGTCAGAAAGGTTCAGTGGCTGCAGATGTGCACAGCTGAGTGTCACCCCAGGTTAACTTGCAAGGTGATGGATGTCTTGGGAACTGGCAAGTGCTGAAGGAAAGAGCTGGTGTCCCTGGACCAGGTCTGCTTGTGGAGCTCAGCTGTTCTCAGGCAGGTGTCTTTGGAGAATCATTGATGTACTGCAGCTCTGGCTTGTGCTTAAAGATGGTTATGCAATCCTACACCTTTTTTCTTTTTTTTTTTTTTTAAACTTTGGCAATGCAAATCACCTCAACCCTCTCCTAGCAGCACAAAAACAGTTTTGATTGACTGACCCTATACTCCTTGATCTGCTTCATCCCCTTCAGCTGGTCTTGCCTCACCTCTGGCTCTTCAGCCACCATGCACAGGTGTCTCTGGTTCCCCCAGCTCCTAAATACCCACCCATACTGCCCCGAGAGGCAGTTTCACCGTCTCCTTGCTGTGGCTGGAGGAGTCTCAAGGATGTCTGTAACCTTTGTTAGCATCCACTGCGCAAGGACAGAGCAGAAAAGTGGTCCTTACACCCTAAATCTGGCTCTGAATTTACAGGAGGTAAGTGCCACTGTTCTGGTGTCACAGATAGAAAACCTGCCAGGTGGCAGATGTTAAGTGTTTGGCTCAAGGTCACAGCATGTATCTTTGAAATCGCTTGATAAACACTTCATTCGCAGCCAAGGATGTGCTTTGGGCTGTGATCTTATCCTGTAACAAAAGCTGAGGTATTCCTCTTCTCTCATTCTAATCCAGTGGTATATTTTGCTTGTGCTTATTACTAAATGGAAAATCATTAACTTTGCCCTCTGATATATGTTTTTAATTTCTTTATTTGTAATGGGTCCGGTGCTGTAGCGGCAGGAGTGAAATATGTGTAAAAGCTGTTCGGCGGTAATTGATGCCCACTTCTTACACAGCGTTAACAGCAATGTGCCTAATCTTTGAGGCTGTTGTGGGAAGCACTGTGCTCTTTTCTAGAAGTGTGATTTGTGTTTTAGCCTTTCACTCAAGCTGCCTCTAAGGGTTCTGAAGCGCCCTTGTTCTCTGACCCTGTGCCACGTAATTGGGATTCCAGTCAATCTACTTGCCTTGTCTCTTCCTGTTTGCTGGGCAGTGCAGGGAAGGACATCTCGTACACCTCATTTCCACAGGGACTGTGATAATTTTGTGTTAGAACAACAGGTCTGTCAGCCGTTATTCCTCTTTTAACGGTGGAGTTTTAGTTAAATGCCCTGTGTCACTCGCTGCTGCGGAGGCTCTGCCTCCCCTCACATGGGATGGACTCCCAGGTCTGTGAGGTGCTTTTCCTCATCTGTCCATTGCAATAACCACACACTGCAGCTCTTGTTGATCTTTGGCTCTCTGGAAGATCAGACGTGTAGTTTAGCCAAGCTAGCCATCTGGGGCAAAAGCATGACACTAAAATCAAGTTGCTATGTGTCTATGCTGTGAGACTTGCCTCAATGCCATCTCTGGGTTGCATGTCTTTCTTCAGGCCAAGGGGTAGACCCACTGGTCTGAAACACTGCTTTCTTTGGCACACCCCACTGCTGCTTTGGGTGTGTGCTGGGTGCACAAGCCAAGGGGCTGGAGACATCCCCACTTGCAGCTCTTGGCACAGACTGGGGCGCAGCCAGGCTGATGGTTCATGGCTTACAAATGCTGTACAGCTCTCTGCATTTAATGACTTCTCTGGGTCAGCAGCAGGATTAGGTGGACTTTAGGCCTTCAGCATTGTACTGAATGCCTCTGGTGTGGTGCCAGAAGTCAAAGACTGTTGGGCTCTCTCCCGACCCTTTAAAGCGTGGCATAGTGCGTTCTTTCAGAGTAAGTGGAAAGCTGAGAACTTTGTTAATGCCCTGACATATGCACAGATGTAAACAGGAGATGCTGTTTGCTTCTCTGTGAGCCCTCTACGGCTGTGCAGGAGTGGGATGAAGTTGCATGTCAAACTTGGGAATCTGTGTGACCTTGCTGCTAAAAGCTCCATCTTGCTGCATCAGAGGATGCTGCTAAACTTGTGTGTGAAGTCTTAGGTTTTGCCATTCTTAGGTCACTGAATGAGTAGCTGTGGAAGCCAATGGGTTTGAGCACAGGGATTCGCTCATAGGTGTAATTTGCTACTGGGTTTTTTAAAGGCAGAAAATTTGGTAATCTGTGCAGGTGTCTTTGTGGGGACTAGACCCTCCCTCCGAGGCTGTGTGCAGGTTTGAAGCCCACCTCTTCTGGGGTCTGTGTGCTCCCTGTGTGCTTCCCCTGGCTGGCTGGGGCTGCCTGGCTTTGTGCACAGCAGGCAGTGTGTATTGCCAGGGTGGCTCTGACCCCTCTCTGAAAGGGGCAGCTAAAGTATTGTTTCCAGCTGGAATGTGCTAGCATGCATTTGCAGAGGCCTGAACTGGTGTCATGTAAGAAGCTGCTTTTGTGCTAAAACCCCCCTAGCTAAAGCATTTCCCATCACTGGGGATAGGTCATGATTTGGCAGGAGAGTGCTAAGGGAGTTTATGGGCTTCACCAGTTCCATCCTGCTGGGACCATGCTATCCTCCCCTAGCAGCTCTGTGGCTCCTTGAAACCAATTTAAAGAGCTGTGTCTCTGCGTTAGGGCAGATTGTAGGAGATGGGATTTGTGGGAGAGTTCAAAGCTGTCCTGCCTCAATCTCTTAATTTTTGTATGCTGCAAAGGGAGCTCTCGGACCTCCCTGGATCAGGCAATGGTGAGAATGAGCTGCCTACCAGCCTGCATGAAGGCTGAATGGGTTGCTTGTTCACTGCACAATGCATCATATCACAGCTTACGCTCTGCATGCACCAGGTGGCATTCCTAAAAGGCTTCTGCTATGGCCCAGGTCAGAAATGACCTGTGCCCGAAGACTGCCTGGGGGTGATCAGCAAGCTGTCCCCTGGGAAAGGGACATGGAACAGAGGGTATGCTGGAGGGGACCTGTTTCTTGCCATCCCTGATGCCTTGCTGCCTGTCGTGCACCTGAGCTTGTGGAGTGGCTTTGCTGGCTGGGGTAGACACAGCTGGGGAATCCTCCCCACCCCAGCAAGGGCTGCTGTTCAGCCTTCCAGCACTGCTTTGCTCCAGGTCAGAGCCTGCCCAGTGCTTGTGCAGAGCAACAGTCCCAAAGCCAAAGTCTGGGGAAGGTGCAGGCTGGGAGCTTGGAGGCGTTTTGAGCTTTTATGAGCCGGGGATCTCAAAGGAGCTGTCTGCATCCCACAGCTCTGCCCCTATCTCTGCCCCGCTGCATCAGAAAAAATTGGAAGTGAGGATTATTGCCCTTTCCCAACCTTGCTTGGCAGGGAGATGGTGCTTGCTGTCACAGCCAACCCTGCCACCTCCTGACCCAGTGGCTTCAGTGGGAGGGAAGGATGTTTGATCCTGCTCCATCCTGCTTCACTAACTTTCTACTAGTAAAGCTTCTTGATTTTGTTATTGTGTCTAATTTGGGATGTGTGTTGATTTTGGTCAAGAAAAAGGAATGATGAAGAACACAAATTGTGGTACCCTGAAGGGCAATGGCATCAGCCCTCCTGAGCTGCATTGAATTTTTTGGGACCAAGGGGTGCTAAATACACACTCCAGTGATAACACAAGCACTTTAGTAGTATACCAACTCACATATAAATGTGCTTTGTAGAAAATCCCTACTTTAAACCTTCCCTTTTGCTACACCCCTGACAAATGTAGCCCTGTTTCAGTATAATGATGTTTTTCCAAAGCTCCCATTGCATCTGTCTCTGCTGAATTCATATACAAAAGTTTATACGAATAAATGAATTGCTAAAATTCCTACTGAATTTAGTTATCAGAGAGGCCTTTCTAATAAAGATAATGTACGCCAGCAGAGCTGGCAGGGGTTTTACTGGGGCGATTTTTCATTGAGTCCAGAGTAGATGTTCTTTGATAAATCTTGTCAGTGCTGTCACCCTTGCTCTTAATGGCATGAATAGCCATTTAGCTTGCAAAACAGCAGAGCTGCTCAGCAGCTCGTGGGTTTTGGCATCCTGCTCAAGCATTCTCCAGTCTTCCCTGTCTTTTGCTAATCTCTCTATGACTAATTCACTAACTTTTTTGTAACACAAGAGAGGCTCCTGCAATGCATCTTTTAACCTCTGCTGTTCAGGCCCTTAGGATGCCTGCTGCCTACTTTCACTGCAGAATGTGATCAGTGCTGCAGTTTACCTGGCTGTGTTATCAGTGTAGGTGGAGTTACTGCTTTGTTCTTAGAGCACCTGTGCAGTTTGGCTGTTAATCTTTCCCTTTCAGAAGCTTTTGAGTCAGACTTCAGCTGTAGCTCTGGACCAAATGGAAGTCTTAGAGATAAACCATGCACTGTATTTTTCTCCCATAGTCTTGTGTAGCAGGTTCATTCATTACAGGGGATGCTGCTTGCTGAGCCACCACCAGCTAGTAGTGTATCTCTGGAGCTTCAGAGTTTGTCTCATGGAGACCCACAGCCTGAGGCTGTGTGTGTGCAGCTGGGACACATGCTTGCTATCCTGATGACAACGACTTTGCTTCCCTGTCTGGGCCAGACATCGCTGCTGTGTAATGCAGGGTGTGCACCCTGCAGGTGGGGACAAGGAGGGGATTTGGAAACTATGAGCCTGTGCCTCATACCCAGGACTAGTGCTTGGGCGTCTTCCTTGCCATGTGCTGCACAGGACTGGTGGATCTTAGCCCTCATGGTGTGTCAGCCTCGTGGCAGCACGTGGTGGGAGATTCTATTTATTTATTCTTTTAAAATATCTGCTGCTGATCTTATATGTCAACAAACTCTGGTGTCTGCAGCAGAGATGATGTCTTAATGAGTTGGTTAGCATCTGCTGAGATCCCGTCAGAAATACAAAAATGAGTGAATGCCACACAGTTTGGTGAGACCCACGTATCAGCTTTATCTAATACCGACCTTGCAAGAAGTCCTTGGATGCTGTGAGCTGCCTCTTATTGCTAGCAGAGAAAATAAAGTTCAAGCAGTTTATACCAGCTGAGCACCTGGTCATTATATCTAATGTTGTAAAAGCTGCTGTGGAAGCACAGGCTAAAATGGCTATTCATCTTTGATCCTTCAGGAATATGAGAGACTCCAGTAATCTCCAAGATTAGGGTTATAGAGTGCTCAAATTTTATCTACAGCCTTCTAAACCCTGTTTACAAAATGGTTTAGTTCAAAGAGGCAAGTACTGCGCATGCAGCATTGCATGGGCCTCCCCTCCTTCACCATGACTCCTTTGGGCTTTTAAATGTGTGTGAGTGATGTCTTGAATGTCTGACTCTGCAGTGCTTTGTGGGCTCTGAGTGGAAGGTCAACACTACTTGGCCCCAGTGCCTGGTACTCCCAGGGAGGCAGGAGCTGGGGAGGGGACACCGCACGCTTACTGATTCACCCATCCTTGGGGTGCAGGGATGAGCCAGACTGGGTTTGAGAGATGGGGTAAGGCTGTGTCAGAGGAATATGCTGTTCTGTGAGAGTGGGGTGAGTGGCTTTGCTCTCAAGTGGCTGTGTGGTGCGAGGCTGGGAAGGTGGTAAAATGCAACAACATGATGGAGATAGTAGGAGGCACAGTTGCAGGCTCTTAGTTTCCAAACCGACACATGGCCCAGACATTGTTTATAGGTTCCCTGTGTATAAATACCTGGCTTATAAAAAGCAATTAATGAGAAGGCTTTAAAATGTCAAAGCAGAAAGCCACCGAGGCCAGGAGCCAGCTTCTCTTCAGCTGCCACAGGCCAAGCCTGGGATTGCTCCTCAGGCTTTGATGGAGTGACAGTGGGTTTACTCTAGTAGAACAGTGTGCCTGACCATCAAGAGAAAACAGAGTTCAGACTGCAAAGCAAAACAGGGTGAATTTTGTGGTTTGCTTGCAAAAGCTTTGTTCTTTGAAAGTCTACTCTGGTCTTGCATATGATAATGGAAAAGAATGTGTATGGTAAAGGTTGGAGTGTTTCAGTGATGGATGGAAAATTGTTTTCTTCTCCCTCAGCTTGTAGTAGTAACACCATGCCTTTGTTCAGGAGTTTCTTAGGAAACTATTAGCATCCCTCCTGCAATACTTGGTACCCTGGGTGTCTCAGACTGCAGGAAATGTTTACTCTGTCTTGTTTGCCCTTCATCCAGCAACGCATGCACATAAAAGACCATTTGAGAACTATATGCCTTTTTATTGACAATAAAACTTTTTTGCTTTGAGTTTTGATGAATTGTTTGTGGTCCCCAGAATGCTTTTCAGTTAACTCTCATTTAATTTGCATGACTAAACAGTGGTTCTGCTCTGCTTCATTACAAAAGATTTGCCGAGATCCAAATGTGTCTCATTGCTAGAAAAAAATCCATCAGCAAACCAAACTTCTATGTATGGGTAAATTAATTTTAAAAAATCTCTATAACAGCAATTTCCTTTTATCCCTTCAAATGTGATCTTAGGCAATCTGAAATGGTGAGGCTTCCAACTCCAGAAGAATCTGGGTGTGGATGGTGGAAGTAAGGAGAGATGCCTTAATTTAAGAAATAATCCTGCTTACTGTCAGTGCAATAACGTAAAACATTGATCTGCTATTGGAACTTGCTACCTCATCAAATGTCTTGCCATAAATTGTTTAGCAAATCTAATTGAGTGTTAATTTTGCTAGTGGAGATAAGTAGCCATTGGGCTTAGTCTGAAAAATCAATTTATAGGTGTCATAATTCTGATATCCCTTAGAACTTGATTGGAATCATCCACAGAGCTACCGCCTTTGTGCTGTAGTTTCATGCTCCTGTGTTGGTGTTAGTTTGGCCTGGGATGTCCAACAGCCCTGAGTTCTCTGGAATTGTAAATGCAGAAAGATGTAAATCTCCCTGGATTTCTGGGGTGGGATATCTCAACGCTTCTTTGTCTTTTCTGCAGGATTGACAACATTTTTGGGTGGTGTGACAGAAAGACCTGCTTCACTGAGTGTACGTGTAGGAGGGCTTGGGTTTGCTCCATGCAACTGGCAGGACTTGCAGAGGAGATGATGTGGGTCTGCTGAGCAGCAGTGGAAGTAAGCCAGGATGTAACAGCTGGAAAGTAGCTCTGCAATGGAAGCTAGGAAACAGCGTAAAGAGGTTGTGTAGGCTAAGGAACCTAGATTTGGTCTATCGAGGTCAACATCATCTACTGGGGATTTGGTAAGATCAAGTAATTAATGAAAAGGATAATTTATAACAGTTTTCTAATCCCTGCAGACAGAGCAGATGACACACTTCTGCTGTTGACTCTGTGTGGTATTTTTGTGAAGCAGTGCAGGGGAGGAGTGGATGGGCAACAGGCCACAGAAGTGGTCATTAACACTTCCTGAAAGGCCCTCTCTGCCAGGCCAGCAGCCCCTCTTCCTCACTGCAGATCCTTGGTAGGCCAGACTCACTGCCCATCCTGGCAGCCACATCACTAGGCTACGCCAGCTCCCTCCAAGTCCCCTAAAACATCAAGCAGTGCAACCTGTGCTGGTGTACCTCTGCTATGCCATGAGGAGGGTGATGCTGCTGAGATGATCCCTGGAGGTGACAGCATGAGTGACACAAGTCTCAGTTGCTGTAGCTCATTAATTTGCAAGCAGCAGAAAAAGCAGCATCCTTGGGGATGCCTGAACTCTGCTCTCAACTATGTGGTTTGGCCTCATTGTCTCTGTGGCTCACGCAACTGAGGTCTTTGGACTAGATGATCTTTCAAGGTCCCTTCCAATTCCTAATGTTC
Source organism: Zapornia atra (assembly GCA_013400835.1). Taxonomy (NCBI): domain Eukaryota; kingdom Metazoa; phylum Chordata; class Aves; order Gruiformes; family Rallidae; genus Zapornia; species Zapornia atra. The sequence goes on along the minus strand of VZTU01000086.1, from coordinate 730,109 downwards.
TGTGATTGTGATTTGCGTGGGCACTGGTGTGTGACATGGCTGGAGCTGCGGAAAGAGCTGAATTCCTGATCAGCTCATGTCCCTGTTCCTAGTTTTTCTTGTTGGCTATAACCAGGAATGTGTGGTAAGGTATCTTTCTCTTAGGATGTACATCTGAATGACAAACCCCACAGCTGTAGTCAAAATTAAATTTACTGACCAAGGCTTATTTACTGCAGAATTGTCCACTTGGCCCATGAACCAATGGGTTTTGAAATCTGCCTCACATAAGGTGGATGTGTGGGTCTTGGCAAACTACAACGCCATTTGACATCTCCAGCTGTAGGGTTGAATGAGCTTGGTGGAATTTTTCTGCTTCAAAGTACTCAAACTTGTCACACAAATGGCCTGAATCAGAGGGATGGTTCTGGCTGCAGAGAGGAGGAGGATGAGAACTTCTGAAATGGTCACTCTGTTTCAGAGCTCATAAAATGCTGTTTCAATAATTTCAAAAGGAAACTCTTGGACTCTGCTTTGTAATACCTTTCTAATTTAAAAATGTCCCTTAGTTTTAAAAAACTTAGATTTAAAAATATTTTTAAAGTAGACTTGAAATGTGGGTTTTATTATTTAAATTAAAAATGTCCTGTTAAGATCAACTGAATTTTTCCTCTCTGACCTGCTTTGCCCATCAGACTGCAAACTTTGTTATTTGCCCATCTGTAGAGAGACACTAGATACTCAGCAAGTGGAAATGTTGACCACCAAAAGCGAGTGCTGCTTCTGCCAGCACCCAGCGTGCACCTTGAGATGGGAGAACCTGCAGCCAAGTTGGCTGTAGGAAGCATTATTTTCCAGGGAATCCCCTGCTGGGTTTGGGGGTACGCAGCTGTGATGTTTCAGTACACAACTGCGTTGCTCTGCCTGACGTAGCAGCTTTGATACCAAGTAGGTAGAGCCCTGGTGCTCTGATGCTTGCATTTTCAATATGGATGTCAAAGGTTGTTTCCCAGAATGTTCTCCCTTTTACTGCTGAAACACAACACTCCAAATTACTCAACTGCGGCGCCTGGAGCCACTTAGCTGTGTGCAAGAGCATGTTCCTGGGTGTATGTGTCAGGCTGTGTCTGCTCTACAGGCTGTGACCACTGCCTCTCTCCTGCTCCCCTGCTGCCAGGGTGTCCATCCACACCTCTGGCATTCTGGTGTGGGGAACCTTACTGTGGAATTAAAGGTGATGTAACTGTGGAAATCAGATGGGGTTTCTTGGTGCCTGTTTTCCTGCTTTGGCTGGAGGCTGCCAGCGCAGGCACGGGCAGAGAGCAGGAGCTGGGCTGCAGGCCCTGTGCCAGAGCTGCATGGCTCAGTGGGAGCGGGGTGCTGCCACCCACAGCCATGGTTGGAGCTCAGCTGGGGCCATTTAAACTCCCCCAGCCTTCAAGAGGACATGGTTAGACATGGAGGCAGCTTTGCTAGGAGAGGTTTTTGTATACTTCCCTTCCTGCCCCCGTACTTGTACAGCATGAGTCACGTACTGTCCCTCCTGCTGTATGTGTATTGTCTCTTCTGAAACTTTTCTGGAAGCCTGAATTTTGCTTTTGCTCTGACATCAGAGGAACAGTGTGCTGGCATCCTCTGAAATCAGCGTCTGAAATACAAAAGCAACACCCATGGATACACTGGATTTGGCCTCTGTTAGGGCAGCTCTTAGTCCTCTGCTGCAGTAACTGGCTGAGGAATAATGTTATCAAATTAGCATAACCAAAGTGGGAAGGGCTTAGAAAGCACTGGTACAGATAAAGCAGCATAATTGGATGCAATGTGTCTGTCTCTTCTGGCACTGCAAAGAGATGCAATAGATGGTCACCCTGGCAAAGGCAGATAAGAAACACTTTGAGGCAGAGGGAAGAAAATAGGAAGCTATTTCCCTCTGCCTGTTAGTTTCCTGTTGCCGGTAGGAGTTTGTAGAGCACTACAATTTAAACTTTGTATTATTTTTAGCCTGCATTATTGTCAGCCTATGGCATTTGGGAGCATTTATGACTCAGAACAGGTTTTATGTGCACCCTTTTATGTCACCTCACAACTGTGTGACATCATGGAGGCTGCAGTCAGGTGAGGAATCTGAAAACAGGGCTATGGTGGGGTATGGGAAACACAATGGCATCTCTTCCTTCAAAGGTGGATTTCCATTTCAAATGTTTCTCCAGCATGTCTAAGTCCTTTTCTCCACTCAGAGTGAGCCAGAGTATGGAGAAGCCCTGTGTTCCTGGCAAGACTGCATTATTATGACCCTGATTCTCTAAAGCCTTGGTGTATATTTGGCTCCATAAACCAGAGTAGCCTCACACCTGTAGTGGTAACCACATGGGTATGAGGGATGGTGGTGCATATCCCAGGAAGGGAGGGAGCTTTTCTCCCTGCCTGTGGGTTGTGCTCCCTGTGAGCATCATGCGCAGCCTGGACTGGGGGCTGCTGCTGTGCTCGTAAGTTTGAGCAAACAGCCCAACAAGTGCTGCTGTAGTTCAGCAGTTTGATTACATGCCTGTCTTTCTGCTTGGCAGTTGTTCCTGCACCCCTCCCCATTTGGATATGGTATTAATTTTGTGGGAATAACCCCAAGAGACAATTTGATCCCAGCACTGGGGATTGGGCAGTGAATCGGTGCAGTGCCTTATGGGCTTGAAACGAGTGTGGAGTTGATTTCAGGGTTGTTCGTATGTGTGGGTTACAGGACCTTCTTTACAGATGAACAGGGTAGTTGGGGACATACTTTGCTCTTGCTACATTTTCTGTGGTAAAGGACTGACTTGGCGAGGGTTGTGGTAAAGCTAATGTCAAAGTGAGAGCAGCAGACCTAAAGAGCATAAAACATGAACAGGTCAAAAGCTTTGGGACTTGCACTTGGGCATCCGAAAGTGGAATAAAACACAGAGGTTGTGCCAGCTGAAGTAGCACCTGTTAAATCTGTGAAGAGCTGTTGGGACAAAGGCCAAACTCAGTGGCACCCTGTCAGCAGCTGGTGCCTAGGTGCCCATGCTGTAAGCTAGCAGCTATACTGTTTTCTGTGGCCCTTGAGATGGGCTACTTCCCCCATCCCTGCATGGGAGGAGGAGGGTGGTATGAAGGGCCTCTGCTCCAGGAAGGAATCCCACCCTGGGGAGGTTGCCCTGCCAGCTGCTGGTGAAGCTGAAGGCCCTGAACTTGCTTAGACATCACCACCACCACCACCATCCTCACAACATGCACTTAAAACTGCTTTCCTTCTCTGTGGTGTCGTGTTCTCTGGGCTGCGCTGTCTCCTCGCAGCATGGGTGTTGGAGGTAAACTGTACTGTGATGTAACTGTGATGGTTACTGAGCTGTACAGCGTTAATGGAGCAATCGGCGTATGGCGGCCTAGCTGTCCTGCACTTATAACCGATTGAGCAAGACAATGACGTGTTGACTGGCAAAGGGGCCCTTTTGGGTTGTGAGAGGAGGGTTGGATCCCATACAAGTAAGGGCACAGTTGGGTTGAGCTCTTCCCACCACTCATCTGCATGGTGTGATACAGCAGAAATGCTAAGATGAGTGAATAGGCTGTGCCTGCTTCACAGCTGGGTGGGGAAGGGGATTTCTTTCTGCAAATCTGGAATTCGCTGACACCCCCCGGCAGTTGTTTCAGCCCTCAGGAAGGCTGTCCTGGGCTTGCCTGGAGGGGGTGGGCAAGCAGCCAGGGAATGGAAGGAATGTAAAGGAGAAGAATTATAGACGGAGGGTCAAGAAACTGCAGTAGCCCCACTCCTGGGTCTCATAGATCCAGGGTGGATTAGGATTGTCTTGAAGAGCTAATGTAGAGTTGGAGCTCCAGGAAATCAATCCACAGGAGTCTGTGCATTGATCTGTTTGGGAGCATTAACCTGAGGAATTTCTCCATCTACACTTGTTTTCATTTGGGTGCCTGTTCAGAGGGATTGATTTTCTTAAGATCTGGGCATTGAATTAGATGTTTTTCTGGTTGCGCTGGTTCAACCTCAGCTTTTGTAAGGAGGCATCAGCTGGGATTTCACCTAATTTGACTTTGTTATTGAGATTCACTGGCAGTAAACAGTAGGTTTGTGACTGCTTTTGCCTCAGCAGCCCTTGAAAGGGCAGAGAACACTTTGTGATGCTTAACTGTGTTTTCAGTGAAGTGCTGCAGGAAGAGGAGGGAAAGCAAACCCAGATATCATTGTGCAATGGGCCTGTGTGGCATGACATGGGGTTGAACTGCTGCATCTACAAAACATGGTGGCCTTTTGGCAGGTAAAGAAAATGCTGAAGTGTCATCTTAGGAAAATGAATGTGTGTAGATACATGTGACATGCATGTAAATATATGTATGGGTATATATATTTTCTTCCCAAATTGCTTTGTTGTCCTCTGGCCATAGAGGAATGAGAGTGGAGCTGTAAACAAAGTGAAAGCCAGGTGGCCCTAGGCTGTGCAGCTCTAGTGAGAAGCACTTCTGGGGAGAGGAGGAGGTCTAGCGATATGCCAGAGGGCTATGGGTGAGGTGCCCCCATTACATCTGCTCAGTGATGGTGCTGCTCTTGGTGACTGCCAACTCCTTTTAATGAAAGAGGTCAATATCTGTGCCCAAACTGCTAAAGCAGGGATGAATACAGACTTGTTTTCCCTGCCTTCATGTCCCACCAGGGACCCTGAGAGCTCCTGCCTGCTGCTTGTCACTCTGTTCTGGTGGTCCCAGGATGGACTGCCCCAAATCACAGGGAAAACAGCTGGAAATGGAGCTGCTGAGTATTTACAGAAATAAGTGTCGTCTTCATCTATGGGCCTAGCACCTCTTTACCTTGAACCTGTGAAGAGCTCAACATGCCAGGGTCAAGCTGGAGCAAGATAGAGTACAATGCATGTCAGTGGTACTTTGTATGAAGCACCTGAGCTCAGGCATGCTCCGTTACAGAAACCTGATAACAAATTGATACAAAACACCTTTGAAATGTTAACTTACCCTGAAAAGCCCATTTCTTGAATACTTCTAAGCAACACAAGGCTTCATCCTCAACAATCTGCTCCCTTCTCTCTATTTTAATAAGCAAGAAGTGCAGCATATGGCTGGAAAGGATGCGACAAGTGTGTTGATGTTCATACAGCTCAGGAAAGAAGGGATGTCACAGAACTTCAAGAAATTCTAGTTTCAAAGTGCAGAGATGAACAGACAGAAGAGAAAGGCAGGAGGAGCGGGATATGGGGCAGGAGCGTGCCTCTCCCTCTCAGCCGTACAGCCCCATCTTTTCCCTGTGGGCTGTGTAGGCTGTGCCCTTCCAGGGGATGTTTTATTTCTGACCTGCATTCCAAGAGCAGCCAGAAGACCAGGCTCCTATCGTGCCAGGCTCTGTTGCGCGCAATACGCGCCTGCTCTCCCCATCTGCATTTTCCCTGGGCTCCTTCTGAAGTCGGGTTTGCTGCTGCACTCCGTGTGTGGGTACACTGTGACCCATTTCAGTTCAAATGAACTAGGTTAGCTAAAGCAGTGTAAAATGTAGGTCTTTTGCTATTTTGCCTTGCTTTGAGTGAAATCCATGGGACGCAGAAGAGCGGTCCCTCAGCTGATGTAAGTCAGTGTAACTCCTTTGACTTTGATTGCGGCTTGCCTCTTCGTTCCAGCTGCAGAACTTGCCTGGCATCTGGTACAATCTATCCTGTGTGGTGTTTGCTTTAATAGCCTGATAAAACTGTTATTCTCAACGGGAGATAGCGGCGCATAGCTGTGTGCTTAGCAAAAATCTGCACCCATACAGATTCCGTAAGTATTTGCTTCAAAGATGTAAACACCACGTTACCCAATTAAAGGAGTGTCCTTAATAATTTATCAGGCAATTAAAGTATTCATTGCCCTTTATCCCAGAGAGCTCCACTAGTGATATATAATCTGAACCTAAGTTAAAATGCTATAATAAATGAACAGTGATGCAATGTATCAAACATAATGGGAACATTAAGGCAATGAAGGGTGGTTTGTCAAGAATGGAGGATATAACACAGTTAGTGGAGCTAACTTAATTTCTGGAAATACCACTGCTCTTGAGGAGTAGGGCATGGAGGGGAGAATGTCTGTAGAAGAAATCTCAGTAGTATGTTCCAGGGAAAACTTACCCATTACAAAGTTAGAGATGGAAAAGATCTGTCTCCCCAGTTGTTATTAATAAGCCTCTTGAGAATGTCATGTGAAAGGGAAATGAGCAACTGAAAGAGAGGGATTATAGCAGAAGCAGCGTTTCAGCTTAGCTCTGACTGCTTGTCATAGCACAATATTGCTTCATACACGTGTAATGAAAAATGCAAAAGCAGAGGGGAAAGGGGGTTTGGGGTGTGGGGGGGAAGCAAACGCTTTTGTTACTGATTCTGGCTTGGTTGATTAAAAAAATGACCCAAAAGGTTAGGAGTCCAATTCACACTGAGTTGTATTCAGATTTGGACAGTTCATTTTCCTTTTTAAATTTTCAGTCGCTACTGAAAGTGCCAGAGCTGGGGTGGTACCAGTTCCCCTGTCCGTGCTGTTACTCTGCTGCTGGGACCTGCTCCTGGTAGTATTTTGTGGTATTTGTGAAGGTGTACCCAATGACATGTGCATAACATAAACATAGAGCTGGGATGTGTTAAACTGTGGATGAAGGAGGGATGATGGTTTCATCTTCCCGTTTTTACATAGTATCCTGCAGCGATTAAGGGCTGTTATTGCTGCTTTTGATAAACTGTCCTTGAGGTATTCAACTCTAGGTATGAAAAAGGACAGGTTGGAAATGACTGGAGATCTGAAAATGATGCCCCACAGTTCTTTCTTAGCTTTGAGGTTCAAATGTGTTGTCAAGTGATTTGCTTTAATAGGGAATAACCCAAATGAGACTTGTTCTCTGACCAGAGTCTGAGGTTAGCTTCACAAACACAGCTACTTTGGCTGTGGACACGAATGTGGCATGCTTTGGGAACACCTTCCTGCTTTTAGTGGGTAAATCCTTGATTGTGACAGCCGTTATCTGCCAGGTTAGGAAAGAATGTCCTTGTTCAAGGCACTATTATTCAGCAATGTTTACAGACCTTTATGATACCTATGGAAACTGTTGTCACTAATTGTCTAGGGGCAATGGCTGTAAGCTGGAGCACAGGAAGTTCCGCACCAACATGCGGAAGAACTTTTTCACGGTGAGGGTGACAGAGCCCTGGGACAGGCTGCCCAGGGAGGCGGTGGAGTCTCCTTCTCTGGAGATATTCAAGTCTCGTCTGGACGCCTATCTATGTAATATGAGATAGGGGGCCTGCTTTGGCAGGGGGGTTGGACCCGATGATCTCTCGAGGTCCCTTCCAACCCCTACTATTCTGTGATTCTGTAATGCTGGAGTCCTAGCAGAGTGTCTTACATCAGAAGAGGCTAACCCACCAAAAGGCATGCTTTGGAGCCCACTGCATACAGCAAGGACAAGCAGGACACTCTCTATTCCTACCTCAGCTACTGACTTCTTGCCTAACCTTGGATGCTTTGCGCTATTATTATTTTTCCTTTGCTTACTTGATCTCTTGTGAACTCTTTGGAGAGTGAACAGCTGCTTGCTGCAGGACTGCGCGGTGCTTAGCACTGCTCCGAATCGGCAACTCGTAACACTAGCAGGGAGGGCTGTTGGATAGTAAGCTTTATATTAACTAATCTGGAGCAGATTATATGGACTGGAACACTGTAATGGAATGTGGGGCTCATCTTTTCCTCACCACTTGCGTTATACGTTAACGCCATTTATTTATATTGCCATGCTTCGTCATTCATGTGATGCAAAGGAGAGTCAGGCTCCTGTTGCAAACTCCCCAAAGACTTTTGGAGCTAGGATCTGATCTTTACCACCTATCAGAAAGCTTTTGTAGTTGTTAGCTAGTCTCTGGAAGAAGCTACTTTCCAGATGGACACGCATCTCTGCCATCCCAGCCTGCACAGCGGCATCTGGGAGGTGGGCGATGGTCTCTTCAGCCAAGTGACTGGTGATAGGACAAGGGGAAATGGCCTCAAGCTGTGTCAGGGCAGGGTCAGATCAGATGTTAGGAAAAAGTTCTTCACTGAAAGAGTTGTCAGGATGTGGAACAGGTTGTTCAGGGAGGGGGTGGAGTCGCCATCCTTGGATGAGTTTAAAAGATGGGCAGATCAGGTACTTAAGGACGTGGTTTAGCATAGGACAAGAACGATTGGACTTGATGATCTTAAAGGTCTTTTCCAACCTAGTCATTCTGTGATTCTGTGCTGCACTGTGCTACCTGCCCTCCCTGGGGTGATAGGCTGGACAGCTGGACACTGCTGAGAGATCCCCTGTCCTGGTTTACAGAATAACCACGTCTATCAGGATGAAGTATCCTGGTTTGTAACATTGCTTCAGAATCAACTTTTTCACTGGACAGAGGAATAGGTTTACATTAAAGTGATTACAGAAAGTGCTTTTAACGTGATACTTAATACAACTACATTTTGTCAGGTTTAACTGAGCCAGCTTGTAGTTCTCCATTGCATGTTCAAGCAGGCATCTCTCCCACAGCCTCAGAAAGGCACAGAGAAAGACCAGAATCCCTGTACCTGCTGTCAGGAGCCTGTGTGTCCTTGACTCTCCCTCTTGCCTTTTGCACTTGGATCCCTTGTTTTTGCAAATGAGCACTTGGAAGCCGTTCAGCCCGATGGGGGACTACAGCTGTTCCTTCCTTCCTCATCATTCTGGTCATTTGGCTGACATTTCTGCTGTGTTCCTAAACTTTTGGTCTGTTTATTCTTTGCACCCTTTTGTAGGCAAAGCAGTGAGACCTTTTGTGTTGTTATGAGATTTAAAAAAAAACCAACACACCAACCCAAGCCTTTCAGGACAGTCATAACTGTTCTTCTCTTGATTTTAAGATGCTTAAATGAGAAATGGTTGGTGTGGCTTACTGATGCTCCACCTCACTGTAGGGTCATAGGGACTGCTGAAGGTCCTTCTGCAGCTACATGCTGCCATTATTTCCTTTGTATAACTGTCATTGCTTGGCATAAAGCTTAGAATAAGACCTGAACCGAAGCCAAAGATCCAATATCCTATCCTCAGAAAACCAGGAAAATTTCAGCTCTAAATTCACTGTGAAAATATTTGATTTCTAGCAGGAAAAAAAATATATAAATTGCTGCCTTGCGGAAACCACAAGAATTTGAGTAGCTTACAAAAGTGTTCTTTTTGATGACTGCCTGAATCCTCCTCATGTCATATAATTTATGTTAATTAAATGCTGATGGAATCTGAATAAGCATATTGATGGAAGATGTATTTGAGATACTGTTATTAATTCATCATTCAGTAGCTAGTGCGTGAAATAATACATTCTTAGGCTCTGACTTAGGACGTTTCATTTTCAATATTGCCAAGATGTCTCTTTCCTACAGAAATAACCCTTTAATCTACCATTTAAACAAACCAAAGAAGCCCCACGCCACCACAAGACAAGCAGCAAAAATCTCTCCTAAAAACTCATTGAGGCAGCCTGGTTGAACAGCTCTGAAGCAGTAATTATTTAAGTACCTTCAGAGCTATAATACACACTGAACTCGATTCTCCAGACAAATGGACAATAAAGCATTAGCTTGAAAAAATAGTTACAGCCTTTAGGTATGAAGAAGGAGAACCTCGAAGTTCAGCAATATGTGCTTCCATTTCAACATGTGTAAGGATGCGGCAGTCTTCCTAGAGCTGTGCTTTGTGCCTAAATCCTCACCTTGCTCAGCAAGCTGAGGCCAGGTCTCAGCATCCTTCCTCCAGCCTGGTGCGAGCTGAGGCTGGCTGCAAATGTGACCTTATCGCAAGGTGATGTTGGGACACTGCTGGTGTCTGCTCGAGGTGGATAGACTGGTACAGTTCCAGCAGGCAGCTGGTGGCCTCAGGGATGGTCCCTGCCCTTGCTGAGCCTCTCCTGCCAAGGTTTCCACCAGCACTGGTGCTTGGGGCTTAGTTGATAGCTGACAGTTGTGTCTTTGACCCAGCCAAGAGCTGAGCACCATGCAGCTGTGCTCTCTAAGAGGGTGTAGGGGAAGGGGATTTGGGGAGGGGAAGGGGGGAAAGAAAACAACAAAACCCCCCAAACTTCAAACTTCACGGGTTGGGATAAGGACAGTTTACTGGGGTAGCAGGGAGAGATACAAGGAAGGACTTTATCACAAAATATACGAGACTGGTGATATACAACACAACATCTCACCAAACCACACAGCTCAGAGTCATCCCTAAACCACACATTCTGGAGCTGCCTGCTGCTCCCCCACTGGCTCCCTTTATGCTGAGCATGATATAATTGACATGGAATACCCTCTTTGGCCTGTTTGGGTCACCTGTCCCAGCTGTGTCCCCTCCTAGATTCCTGGGTGTGCCCCACCTTCTTGTTAGCAGGGAAATAGAACAGCTGGAAAGTCCTTGACTGCCTGGCAACAACTAAAGTATCTGTGTGCTATCAGCACTGCTCCCATCCTGACTCCCAAACTGATAGAAAGGAAATTAACTCTATCCTAGCTGAAACCAGGGTGCTGACCCTGACCTGCTGACAAAGGTCCTTCAGCTGCTCAAAGCATGGAAAAGGGGCGGCCTTCCCTCAGGTGCTGGCTCACTTCTCTTGCACAAGGGTGTACTGGTAGACAGTTAGGCCAGGTGAACCTATAGAGCATCCCAGAGAGCACACAGCTGCTGCACCTGCTGCCAGTGCAGGTATCTGACAAAGCAGAGCAGAGTAAAAATGCTCTGGATACCTCAGACCCTCAGCTAGAGCTGAACTAGGAAGCAAACTCTACAAAACAATAGAATGGGATGTTTTTGAGAACAAAAGGCTGGGAGGAACAGCGGTAATGGCAGTCTAATACAAACCTGAAAGCTTGCCTTCACTTAAGGGGTAGCATTTCTATTGGCTTCTCTGGGCTTCGAATGAGGTCTCAGGTGACTTATAAATGGTCCTGAAGAGTTGGAGGGAGGGAGTAAAAGCACGAGAGCTGGTTCATGATGTTTACTGGTGCTGGAGTTGGTTTCAAAAGTCATATGTAAATACTCAGTGAGTATTTCATAAGCTCATTTGGGGAATCAGCAGGGTGCAGAAACATTATCCTGATCCTTACTGGAAGAAGAGAGGCAAAAGTTACTGTCCTTTGCTAAAGGCTGGCTCTGTATCCTGCACCCTGTATTACCCTTAGCATCACTGAGAGAAGGGACTGACATGTGCTGAGATTCCCTCAGCTGTGGGACAGGGGAGGAATATCCCCAAATGCAGGAAGGGGCTGATGGGAGGCTGTGACCTATAATTCCCACTGACTCTGTAGTGTCTCTAAAAGGGCTTTGCTGTTTTTATGGGACCACATGAAACTGGGTCCTGATTTGTCTGTGAAGGTTTTAAAGTGTTCACCCGATACTTTTGGCTTTCTCTCCTCTATAAAGGCGCCACTGCTTCAGGAGGGGGCAGGTGTTGATGTTGACAAACCCTACGTTAATACAGGAGGAGGTTCGTGCTTTCCCCATCGCTGCATTGAGCCCTGGGGGTGAGTTTAGAAACGGTGAGGAAACCTATTGATGAGCTTCTGTGAGACAATTACAAATGTAATAGGGAATGGGATGAGGTAAACAACGAAAATCAAGGTGAAATTTCCCAAGTGACTGAAGCTGAACTACCTGTGAGCACTGCTGAAGGAACCTGTCCCATCCTCTGCTCCAAGATGTGCAGGTTTCGCTGCTTTCTTCACCCAATGCCATCATGTGGGTGACAAGATGAGTTGTGTTTAGAGCTATGGGGTTAGTCTTTGGGTGGATCACTGAGCTTAAGCCAGTGGGAGATTTCTGCTCTTGCTTGAGATGGAGTAAAGTTGCAGCATCCCTAAACTGTGCTGTACCATTGAAAGTATAGTGTGGGAATTGTCACGTATCTCCAACTCACAGTTACCAATGATGCTCTTACTTTGCAGTGGGGAGATGTTGGCTTTGCAGAGCTCGTAAGTAACTGGAAGTATTTAATATTAGGTTTTAGCCTCCAGAGACCTTTATATGGCACCACTGAGAGAGATATTAAGATGTGGGAAGAGGTTTCTTTGAGCATCTGCATGGAAAGGACTGAGGTGCTCCAGATTGCAAACAGCCACTTTTCCCTTCTGCTCTCCGAGACTTAACAACCCCAGAGTCATTCTGCGTTTTGCTCATAACCATTCAGATTGGTGAATTCTTTTATTTAAATGTAATTCCTGCAGCTTCTCAAATGGTAGCTGGAAACCTTTCCTTGTGTATTGGTTTTGCGTGGCCAGGTTTTGGTAGCGGGGTGGGGGGGGGGCTACAGGGCTGGCTTCTGTGAGAAGTTGCCAGAAGTTTCCTCCATGTCTGACAGTGCCAATGCCAGCTGGCTCCAAGATGGACTTGCTGCTGCCAAGGCCAAGTCCATTGGCAGTGGGATGATATGTTTTAGAAGGGAGGGAAGAAACTACCAGGAGCAATTTCAGCCAGAGGGAGGAGTGAGATAGCATGAGAGGAACAACTCTGCAGGCACCGTGATCAGTGCAGGAGGGGGATGAGGTTCTCCAGGCACAGAGCAGAGATTCCACTGCAGCCCGTGGAGGATGATGGTGGAGCAGATATCCACCTGCAGCCTGTGGATGACCCCATGCTGGAGCAGGTGGAAACACCTGAAGGAGGCTGTGACCTGGTGGGAAGCCCATGCTGGAGCAAGGTGTCAATAGATTATCACCTGCTGCTTGGCTGCCCTCTGCTAATGATCCTGTCCGGCCCAACCATTAGCAGTTGGAATACACAAACAGGTCTATGTAAGAGGTACAAAGCTGGAAATACTCAGGAATTGCTCTTTGTCCCTCAAACCATTTGAATTGCTAGAGGACTGACTAGAAAAGGCCCTCACAGGAGATGTGGCCAGGAGCTACCTGCATGTCACACTGGTTATGCTCATAGATTTGAGCCTCTCTAGCCTGCAACCCCTTTTTTTTTTCCCCTGTAGGTATCATTCTTTAGTGTTAGGATGTTTTCATGGTGATAAGGCTTGTGAATATTGCTTGCTAGGGCTGGTGTTTGCCTTCTTCAAGTTTGCCTGCTGGTTTTGGCTTCTTCATGTCCCAAGGTTGGAGCATGGTGTGCGATCAGGAGCTGCTCAGTCTTTAGAGCAAAGCACAGAAACTTTCTAGCTTCTGCATCACATTCACATCCTCTTTGTTTTTGCATTGCTGTGGGTTTATGTACATCCACTTGCCTGGGGACTTGTCATCTTATTTGTAATCTATTGTTTTAATTATTTTCTGTGAAGGTGCCCAAAGACCTTGGGGTATTGGGACACAAATACATTATTTATTCATTAATTATTCATTATTGCTAACTACTTGCTACAATGTAGTTGTCTGCCGTAACACGTCTGGGTGAGCCATCTCCCATGGATAAGAGGGGAGCTGCTTTATTTGCCAGCTATTCCTTGGTCAGGGGTAAGATAGCTAAAGGAATTAGGGACAAAGGTAGCTACTTCTGGCCAGTAACTTTTTCCAATGTGAATCTCTAAGAGTTGTTGGTTTTTTTGGTTTTTTTTTTTAAATCATTAGATGGAACAGAAGCTCCTTAATAAACATTTAGAGATCACAACCTACTGCTGACTTGTCCTAGAATTGCTGGGAGAGGGACTTAACCTGGTGGGCAAGAGGGCTCCAACTGCCCTGGTTACCACTGTTTTTTCCCACTTAAGAAATAAGTGGAAGTTCCTCTGCAGCTTCACCTAGGTCTGGAACTGCTCCAGTTACCTCTGCAATTCAGGTAGTCATCTGCCCCGTGTTTTGTTTGAAATGGGGAAACAAACACAGGAATGTTAAAAATAGAAAGAACCCAGAGCTGAAATAATTTCCCCTTCCTGGCTGGCTGCCTCGTGCACCAGACTTCAGTCATATTTCAGCTGAGGCTGTTGAGGCTGGAGCCACTCAGTGCTAATTTTGGCCACAGATTTCTGAGAGATGCTCGGTCCAAATTCTTCATGGGCTTTTGCTCATTTCTTGTCCCTCTGTGATCTGATCTCCATGATTTCCCTGCACTGATTGCTACAAAAGATGGGTCTGCAGCAACCCTCCAGATGCCATCCTGCCTGATTTACACAGCAGGAGATGCATGTTCCTGGCCAAAACACAATGACTTCAGCCTGCCTTCCTCCCCAGTGCTGCAGTTCATTGCACCTCTTGGAACCTGGAAGTAATTGTGTGGTTCAAAACTGAGGTAGAGATCTGAGCTCTGGTCCTGGTGTGAGCTGTGTTCCTCTGCCAGCCCCACTGCTGGACATCTGGCTGTGGGTCAGGTGGGAGGACACTGGTGCACCTGAAGGACATGATGCTTTGGAACTGCTTAAGTACAGCTCTGATGAGCAACAGTTTTGAACAAGGTCTTTTATACCCTCAGGGAAGTTTTAACAGGCTATGGGAGATCTGTTTGGGTGTTTTGTTTAGAATAATTAATAATTGCCAAAGTTTTGATCTTTAGCTTGAGGGGGAAACCTCTTAATTAGTTAATTGATTGGTGATGGGTCAGAGAGGTTGAAATACAGCAGGTGAATTGATAAGACCAGACTTTCTCGGGCTGGGGAGACAGACTGGAAGGGTGGGGGGAGGGGTGGGGAAGGGAGCTGTGTGTAATACCTAGTGACAGCATTTTGTCCTCCCAAAAGAGCATCTCTCCAGGGACTACTGTAGCAACCTGAACTTGTGTGTGTGCTTCTGGAAACAAAGCTCCCCCACACAGGAAAATCAATGCAGGCTGCCGGGCACTGTTGTGACTAGCAGGTCCATTGAGACTGTCAGAAGAATTTTTTAGTGTATTGAGATCATTTCTGGGAGCTCTGAAACTGAGAGAAAAACCTCTCTGGCTTCATAGTCTCATAAAAAAATCCCCCTGGGACACTGCAGTTATCATCACTGTCTGCTCAAGAAATTTTTGCATCTGCTTGATTAGAGTGTTGAATTGCTACAATAATCAAGGAAATTAAGTCTTTAACGATATGGACAGATTTTCTGACAGTCCTGAGGAGGGCAGAGGGAGTCTGGATTAAAAAAACCCAACCCTGGCTCTGGAAGGGTAAATCCAGCATTGCCATCAACTGGTTAATGGGAGGCAGCTCAATCACTGGCAGGATCGATCCCTATAGATTGAGCCCATGGCTATTATCAACTTTTCCTGTGTCCTTGTGGCTTGCAAATTTAACTCCACCTCTCAGTGGTTTTAACTGAAAGGCACAGCAGTGCTGCAGAGAGAGGAAACAAAATGCTTCCCTGCCCTGCTGCTTTTTGAGTACACCTGCTCCATACAGAACCCAGCTTCTGCCCGGTGTCTGTGCCGGTTGGTACCTTGGATTCATACATCTCTCCACTGTGCTTGAGCACAGGCACAGCACAATGTAGCTGGGATGTACCTGTCTTGGCCCCTCTGTAATTAGGAAATTCATTCTGTAAACCCCTTGGAGAAATTGTTCTTGGGAGAGCACAGCCCATTGCACACGGTTGGGAGTCTCTCTAGCTGAAATGTGTATGTTAAGTGGTTAGCCTGTCGGGTGTTTTGCAGGGTAATTCTCCCTCTGTTGCTCTCTCCAGTACTCCCAGTGCTCCTACCCTCCTGGGATTGTGTGAAAGTAGGACTTGAGTGTCTTGTGTTTCCTCCTGATCTACCTGGAGAGGTAGCAAGGTGGCAAAATGATGGAAAAGGGACTCTCAGCACTCCGGCCAAAAGCTTAGGAGCTGTACTGCTCGGCTGCCACCTCCATTTGAGAGGACCATGAAAAGGGATATCAGTGACCACCTCAAAGCTGTCGGGGCAGCGACCGAGTGCTGCTGGATCAGCTGCTGGAAGATGGCCTGGAGCTGGCTTGAGGAGCAACAGCAAAAGACTGCCTAATGCGAGCTCCAAATTTGGCCCTAGGCGCACAGCGAGTATTTTTAGCTTTCACGCTCTCCCCGACACCTAGGTGTTAATTTCCTAGCACTCCGGTCTGTTTGCTTACAACTGTCTGTCTCACACAGCCCTGCTGTCCGCTTCACGTCAAACCCAGGCACAAAGCCAGTGACTGGAGGCACTGGATATGGCAGTGATGGGAGCATCCTATGCCAAAAACACCTCCTAGGCCTGGGTTAATGGAGTACCGCTCAAACACTTGCTCAGTTTAACGAAAAAAAGAAAAAGGAAAAAAAAGAAATACCAGCATGTCCTGGCAACTGGAGGCCGAGTATGGAATTGTGCAGGGACTAAAACTGTGCAGAAAGTGATAAACTCTGAGAGTGCCTCAGCGTTTATGGGAATGAATACTCCACTCATTATCATCGGACGTTACCATATAAATTACCACATTCTCTATACCTCCCCGTTGTACTATAATCTTTCATAGTGTTGCTCCTCACCATGCAAAAAGTGATGAAGAGCCCAGTGCTTCACGCTGGTTTTCATACAGTAAAAGTGCAACGTTATTCTGACAGCCATTCAGTTTGGTGCCCGGGTGCCTGGAGCACATCCAAAGCTGCCTACCCTGCACCTGCAAGATGAGCAGCACTCATCTGACACCACATCTGCCCACTCTGCCCGATGCTCCTCATAAATAAAGCAGCAGTTCAGACCGACATCGGTATGAACTGGATTTTACAAGCCTTGCTGCCACAAGTATTTCAATCTTTGCTCAAAGGAGAGAGAGAGAGAGAGAAACAGAAGTCTGAAAGGATCCTACCTTTGATGCGTGGTTGCCATAGTAAAGCCAAACTTCTTCCATGCAAAGGGTGTGAAATGTAGAAGTTTGTACTTAAAGCAAGCAGGTTCATTACAGGATGGGGAAAATAAAAGATGATAGAGGGAAGAGCTGCAAGGAAGGAAAACACTCCTTCAGATATTTCATCATGGATCATGTGAGACACGGAGCCATTGAAAGAGGTTTTAACACGTTTCAATTATGTTGCTCTCAACAAGTCTCACTGCAGTCTAAAACCACAAGCTTTCAGGCAGAATGTGATAAGGATGGAGATGGGGCTTAAAATGCAAATGATGGAGACTTTAGTCTGCCTGCTTGAGGTTTTGCTTGAGGTTGTTTTGAAAAACAGCATCTCTCTCCAAATCCTACCTGTCTTGGTCTGTCAAGAAGATATATATATACATGTATATAGGATGTGCTCAGCACCAGAGGTAGCAGCAGAAAGATACATCAGTGATGAATAAAAAACTCTGTGGATGGATACCTGTAGGCTTAGCACGTCAACAAACATTGCTGTCACCTGTTGCAATCTTCTAGAGAGCAAAAACACGTCATGGGAAGCGAAGAGTTTTTTGCCAGCAGGTTGTCTTCAAACGCGTAGTCGGTACCAAGCCGTGAAACTACAAAAGCTAGCTAATATTGTACTCAGTGATCAGGAAGTAGATCATTTGCCCGAGTGAAAGGATTTCCCTCTGGTTTTATAGACCCTGTTAAGTTCCTTTTGAGGACCGTGCCGGGTCAGCACATGCTGCAGCAGCAGCATACAGCTCTCCTGCGTGAGAAGGTTTGCAAAGCGGCGCTGCCCTATCTCCAGCTGGGAGGGTTGTTTGCCTTCTCTGCTCAACATGGGAGATGTTTGGGGATCCTTCTATTAGAAAAGCAAACCAGGGCCACTTCCCAAGCCTTCTCCCTCTATGAAGGCAGTTTTCATACAGTTTTTCTACCGGTCACCATGTGCAGGCGAAGCCATCCTCCCCTGAGCTGTGATAACGGGTCTGTGGAGATCATGGGCTACTCACGGTGATTACAAGGTTGCTTTATGTAGCATAGGGCTGATCCTGGGGTTTATATTTGTTTGGGGTTTTTTGTTTTAGTGGCTTTTTTCAGCCATTATTTCAAGCCAAAAATCTCTTTTAAACAGACTGTCTGTCATTATAGCTGAGCTAATATCTACACCATTCCCTCAGCAACCATCTTATTTCCAGATCCCCTGCTTTTGCCTTGCAGAGGGCACTGGCTGGAGACCTCATTTTGCCTTGAAGGAACTTGGAGGAGGTCAAGGTGAGATGCTGTGATTTGACCTGACTCTATCTGAAGTTAATGCGACTCTCTTTTTTTCTCATCCTAATCATCTAATATGCAGCAGGGTAGAGTTTTCCAGATAGTGATGATGTTTACAGTAGTGTTATGGCGCAGCAAATAAACATCTAAGCCCACTGTGCCCATGGAAAATAAATTTACCCCAGTGAGCTCACCGTGTAGGGCAAAGGAAGCTGCAGCATGTGAAAAAAAGACACCAGTCATAAGGCCCCAAAGTTAGTAATAATTAAGAAGCTCTGCTTTGCTTGTGCATAGGAAGCTTCTGATCAAAAGCAACATTTTTTTAGATTATGGAAATTATTTACAAAAAGTATCTAGGGATTTTTAACTGGTACAAATGAAAGGAGCTCCTCCTCCTCCTCTCCCTGCAATTTGTCCTTCACCAACTTCTCGCCTCCTGGTTGTGCAACTCAAAACTGGGCTTTTATCTGAGGAAATGAAATTTAGCCCAAAATATTTTTATAAAAATGATCCACTCCCTAAGACTGGGGGGAAAACATTACAGCTGCAGTATTTAATATAATTTAAAAGCTGATTACCCTGCATGTGGAATAAGTACTTTTCATAAGGCTTTCTACTATGTATGGTATGCACCCTAATTCGTATTAACGGCTCCTAAGGAGCCATCATAGTTTATCAAGAAAGTAATATGCATTTTAAAAGCACTCAAATAGAGATTTACACGATAAACCTTAATGACTCTGGAATGCATTATTAGCTATCGCGCACTCCCAGAAGCAGTCACTCACTTCTGGCAAATTAGATAATTCAAGAAGCCATGAAAAACTTCAGCTCAGAATTAAGCTGTTGTTCAGCCACTCTCTGGGATTTATTTTGTGCGTTAAGGGGCACTTTCCATTCAGCCTTTGTATGGCAAGTGGCTATTTTGCGCTCAGGAACATCGCTGTGATCTGTTCTAAAGCAAACAACCTGTTAAGCTTTAAAGCTCATTATTTATCTTATAACAGCCTTATATCTCCGGTGATATTGCCCTGCAATTGTCCCGTCAGCCAGATGCCAAGTAAGATATGTGCATAAACCAGTTCCACAGTATATGTGAAATATGGCTGGAAGATAACAATGTTACTGAGATGATGGTTTTTAAGTCATGACAAAAGCCAGTCAGTAAATTGATAGCTTCCGTAAAGCCAACGGGAAAGTGAATGCTGGGGAGAAGTGGGGCCAGCGACTGCGTTTCCCCCAGCAAGATCAGATCAAAGCAACTGTGAAAGTGAAAATTGAATAGCTCTTAATTGTGCTGAAGATTAAGACCCCCATGATGTAAAGGCTTGCACGGAACAAGAAAAAACACATCCCAGGAAATCACTACGTGCTCTGAGTAAAAGGGTTTTTTGACCTTTCTTTGCCCTAGTCCAGATAATTTTACTTTAAATGCACTTCTTAGCAAGCCTTAGTCATGTCCTTAAAAATGAGTGATTTACACTTTTTTTTTTCCACCTGAATTCCAAACTGACATTCTCATGCTGTCGACTCCCAGCTTTCCATCTCTTCCCTGTTTGCAATTACTCTTCCACAGACAGCCTCGCTAGTGGTGCTGGCTGGGTGTGAAAGGTTGCCTGCCCAAAAAAGGGAGGAAAGATTTAACAGCCCAGACCCATTGTCCACATCAGCACGCAGACAGTGTGCTGCTACAGCACTGCCTAGAAAGATTTTTTTAATTTTTTTTTTTTTTTCCTGCTGTTGGACCTCAGACTTGCTTCCCTGTGGGCTTGTTGTGCTCTCTGTATGGCTTCACTGCAACTTGGGAGGAAAGCTCTCCGGAGCCCGGGTTTGGGGTGCTGCGGATACTTGCATGTTCCACTGCTAGGGAATTAATGAGAGCAGAACGGGTTTGAAGTGGACTACATTTTTTGAACACTTAGATACCAGAGGGTCTTAGTTGGAGTGATCTCAGATAGCTAACAGCTTGTGAGGCCAATTGTTCTGAAAGATTAAAAGCCTTAACATACCTCGAGTGGTGCTGTAAATATCTACCTGCCTCTGTGTTGCAACAGATGAGCTGCTCACAGTGGCCGGGGGAGGGATGTAATGAGAGAAAATGGGATCGAAGGGGAGAATGATAATTTTACGGAAGTGATCTGCTCATTACCCACATCCCTGCATGACCCAGCAGCGCAGAAAAGTGTGTGCAGAAGTGAATTATAGCTGAGCAGGGCAAAGCAGGGGCTGGCAACAGGCCGGGCAGTGCTCGGCAGTAGGTGTATGGCTTGTGTTACCCAAAAGTCGTTATCTGCTGGGCTGCAGAGCAACTGCTATCGCAAAAAAATGTCTCAGAGCTGGTTAGTGCAGAAGCAATTAGTGTAGAGAGCTGATTGCACCTTGCCCAGGCTCAATCACAGTCAGGCCAGCCAGAGTGTGAGTGGCAGCCAGGCCGATGCTGCGGGCATGGGCTCCATGGCAAGGGAAGCTCAGCCAGCCATTGCTGGCAGCCTGAGTGACCTGCCTGGATGCCCAACAGCAAAGGAGAAGCTGGAAAAGGTCTGCCTGGGACTTTTCTGGGTGTTTGCTTGGATAGTTTGTTGTCTTCAAAGGGTTGCACAGCAGGGTCTGAACATGCAGGGTCAGGTTGCTGCCTGTGAAGAAGGGGGTTTTTGCCATCTTCAATATTTCAAAGGAAAACAGGAACTTTTGGGGAGTTCTGTATATCTTGTAGGGCAGCAGTAGCTGAATTACTGCCTTTGGAGCCTCTGCTTGGGCTACTTTAGGGCCACACATGACTTCCCTGTAATGGGAGCTTTGCTGCAGGGGGGAAGGAGCCTTGGCTTACCCTCAGATGACCTAAACTCACTACCTGCTTATGAAAAAGCTATTTATCCATGAATGTGAGCACAGATCTGAAAAACCAGGCTGCCTCCACTTGAGCCACAGCTGCCACTTGGATAAATGGCCTATAGCTTTGTCTCATACTGGGGAGTGGAGAAGGTTTGGGTAGTGCTCTATGCTCGGAGGTCTGTGCAACCTGGCCGGGAACAGCACTCACCTGCTCTTGCACTGGGTGGCCCTGAAACACCATAGCCCTGCCTCAGTCCTGGCTTTATAACCCCTTCCATCAGCTCATCAGAAGCAGATGGGGTCAAAGGCCACTTTAATCTACATCTGGTCCCTTCAGGGTATGCCTCTAATGAGGTACCTAAGAGAAAATACGTTTGTCATCTATCTAGGAGACTGTGAGAGGCAGCAGAGATGGCAAAGGATGATCTGGGGTATGTGGAGGCAGGTAAAGGGTCGGAGCAGGTGGGGTGGGTGACTTGCTCCAGGATGTTCTTCCGGAAGGGGATATGGGTCTCCCGTTGAGTTACTCTGTTGATTAGTCACTCAAGAAAGTGAAAAACTGAGAATCTGGACTCATCTTCCCATCCCTTTCCCCAAGTGCCTTGCTAATAGCTGCCTGGAATGGGTTTCCAGCTGTGTTAATTACCTCTAATTAGCTGCAGCTTTCTGGCCAGCCTCCCCTCTCCCCAGAAGGTGATGGCCTTGAGAAGGTGGGTGATCTGATCCCAGGCCAGGAGCTGCTCCTGCTGCTTGTGGCCAGAGACCCCTACACTATCCGCCTCAGTGCTCGGCACCACAGACAGCTCTTTGGGCATCTCAGCATCTTTAGGTAGTCGAGAGAAAATAGATGCTTTAGGTCCCAATAGTTTGTTAATAACTTTGGAAACGTGCATGTGAAAATAACATTTGTTCCATGTGTGTTTCTTGTCACAGATTTCCTTCAGCTCCCTGATTCTGCTGATCACAACTGTAACATTATATGAGTTTCTGGGAGCTGTAAGGGGAAAATGAACCTTGAAAAGGGAGTTCAAATTGTTCCTATAAAGACACAAGGAAGCTTTTCTTCCCTTCTACCCCAAAGCTAGATTGTGCTTTGTGTGCTTAGGGGGAAAAAAGAATGGTTAAGAGTTTTAGGTGAGCTTGATATCTGTTTACGCAAAATCTAGGGCTTAGCTGTGACGAGATAAAAGTAAATCTGGCTTTATTGTCTCTCTCCCTCATTTAAGTGATCACAGAAAGAGCAGCCATAGCCCTAATGCTCAGATATACTCCTTTCATGTTTGGTTTTTGCTTGTATTAGCATAAGTCAGACTTTGAAATGAATTTTCTGCAAATTTGTTTGTATGAAGTTTGGCACAAAGCAAATTTGAAAGTTGGCACAGCAACAGCAAAGGGAAAACCATTCAGAAATCTGGAGAAACAAGCCTGGCAGTGTTTCAGTGTTATTTACCTTGATCTAAAATCTCACTTGTCAATACTAGGGCTAGTAAAAAATGTGCTACGCTCCTCTCTTCTCGCCTCCTTTGCTAACCTGATAGTACTCATGAGCTGACAGGCCTGTGGGTCTCCTATTATCCCCTAAGGTCTGTCACAAAAAATTGTGCTAATTAAATAGGTGACCCAGCGGCTCCATGTGGGTTCCTGAGATGGAGTGGACATGTCTGGGGGTAATGTGAGTGCTTTGAGTAATAATATTTAGCACTAATAAATTAGATTTTTGGAACGGCCATAAAAATTCATGCTTCAAGGCTTAAAGTTAATCTCTGTCAGGATAAAACCTTCATTGGCATAGATTATCTTGCATTTACCAATTAGGGAATTTCTTGTAGCTTCCTCAGAAGACTATTGCTGCCTGGCTTTGAAAGCAGCAGAACATTTGTCTTGGTGAGGTGGCAGCTCTCCCATCAGGTGCACTGACCTGGGGAGATAAGGCAAAAATGGGTGTAACTCCATGAGAGTAGGAGTGGGAGACGTTAACTGGAATTTGGTTATTGTGCTGGGATTTTGACTGCTAACTTTATTTTAGGCTTCCCGTATGTTTTTGGAGTCTTCTGTGCCTTTGCTCATCTGTTTTAAAGGAAGAAAATAACATCCATCTTCCCATCCCTTTTCAGTGGAACTATTAACCCTTTGCTGAGCAGGGTACAGGATAAGCACCTGGCATCACACCATCCCAGAGCACTGATTGAATTAGAGGATTTTCGTTTCTAGTCATGATGCTTTTTCCACCCTTGATGATAAGGATGACAGCTGTAGCTTTGCATTTTCCAAAGTTTATTGGTTTCAGCATTTGTTTTTATGTTTCATTTTCTTGTGTTAAGAACTACTTTGCACGCATAATAGCCTGTTTGCTCGATTTTTCAATTGTGAGGATGGATAGTAAAGACAATCAGGAGTTAGCAGAAGGTGAAGTAATTTGACAATATCACTGGAATCTGGATGAAGAAATCAGGGTTAATTTATGATAAAATACTTCTTTTGCAACACATTTTCTTTCCTATTCATGTGGATTTGGCAAAGAAGATAGCATGGACCACAACAGAACTGAAACCTCAGGAGGTGGGGAGATGCTCTCATATATTTCCAGGAATGAAAAAACAATTAGGAAATTATAAAATAAGTTATAGATGGAAAAAGATAAGGAAGAAAAGAGACTCTGTTTGGATAAGCAATACTTCCTACTCGTGTGCATGTGAAAGCCACAACTGTAGCACATAAAATAACATAGAAGAAGGAATGGGAAAAAACCCAGCTTCCCTCAGAAGTGTGTGCCTGAGAATCTGAAAGGCAGATATTGCTCCAGAGAGGGAAGGGTTTTTTTTCTGTAATTCCTATGAAACCTCATGAATGAAAGCATCGTTCTTCTGGATTTATGCTATTATACTGCAATTTACTGTTGGGCAAGAAGCTGGTTGAAGGAAGAGCTGATGGTCTGTTTCCTTTGATGCTGTAAGTACACACACTTCTTGTACCCAGAAAAAAAATAAAATAGCCAGGGATAAAGTGCTAGAAACCTGTACAACCTCTACCTTTCCCTTCTCCAGCCAGACCACTACCTCTCTGCTGCTCTCCTCCCCAGGATACTGGTTATCATGCAACCAGCCTCACATAGCTGCAAAATTATCATTCAGTACTTGCGATACGGCAATTCATTTGCAGCTGCTACTGTCCCAGTCTCTTATCCCTCTCTGCTGCTCACGCCAACCAGTTTAGAAATGTGAGTAAGGCTCTCTGGGAAAGCGAATCAGACAGAGAGAATGTGTGTGCTTAGCTGTTGAGGTCTGCACAACCTTCCCTGTGCAAGGTGTGATGTTGGCTCATTGCTCAGCATGTTCTTGGGCTACACACGGCACTGGGTCAAGGCACTTGACTCTGCAGCATGGCCAACAGCCTGCAAGGGCACAGGTGGATGGGGGTTACGGCTATCATAATGGTGCCCAGGATGTCATCTGGGGCTGGCATGCTTTCGCTCACTGCACATGGCTGGTTTGGCACAGTAGGTAACTCTGTGTTTAAGGAACATGGGGTGGCTAGCAGGATAACGCCCAGGGTATGACAAATGTGGCCGTAGTTGCTGCCTGACTCTCTGAGGTACTGGAAAACCACATATCTAGGTGCAAAAATTCCATGACAAACATGCAGATGCTTGGGAGTTATTTTCTTCTGTAAAAGAAATACTTGGATCTGTCAGGCTGGAGTTGGTTTGCAGTCCTGCTCTTGGGGTTGGGGGGGGCAAGAAAGAGTGGTAAGAGCCTAGCTGAGGCTGCTGGAGGGCTCTGGCTGCAGCAGGGTCTTCCAAGACCTTGGCAGTCCTGCCAAGACCAGCCTGGGGCCTGGCCGGGGGTTACCACATGGTTTGATGATCATGGCCTCCAGCCCCCCAAGCTCCTTTTCCCAGCAGGTTCCTCTCCATGCAGGACCCCCGCAGTACCACTCTGTTCTACCTCTCCAATTCACAGGGCTGAGAGAGATGGGGTCCTGCCTCTCCTCCCTCAGCTGGAGCAATCCCCACAGCATTGCCCAAAGCCTTTTGCGATTGTCATGTTCATGTGCAACATCAAAATACATCAATTGATCTTTATGGCTATGTGCTTGTCTTCCACCTGGCACAACCTGAGGCTTTAACTGGCTACCGCGTCATCTCACACATCAATAATAAATATGCCAATTAGATAAAAGTATGCTTATTAGTTCAGTAACAGCTTTGTGTTATGTATCATGCATGAAGGTATGCAAACATTGCTGTTCACTAGCCGTACAGTCTCATGAGCCAAATAGAGATACAGTCAAATCTCACATCGGGGACTCACGGCTGTGGCTCCCCTTGAAGCAGCTAAAAATGTGGGTGCTTCACCACAAAAATAGGGACTTTTGGTATGAGGTGACACTGTAACAAAACAGGTTTATGTGACCATTTGTGACCTTGAAATCCCGCAGCATAAAATCACTCGCCCCCATCACGCCTGTTTTCTAACCTGTAGGAAAGGTGTGATGACTGCTATATGGTTTATAGAGGCAGGCTGACAGTGAGAGACTGATGCCCCTGTTCTCAGTCTCCCAGGGAAGTCAGAAGGTGCTCTTGATGTCAAGCTGCTTTGAGAATCTAGCCCTTAATTCTGGCGACTCTTGAGAGATAAAGTGTTGTTACTGTTGGTGTTTCCAGCTTTCAGCACATCCTGAATTTGTGATATTGTATTTCTGTCTCCCACCAGCCAAAATAAGGCAGCGCAGAGCCACCTTGTAATGAACAGAAGAAAAGCAAGTGGCTTAGTCATACCTCTGATAAAATACTTGTGTTTGGTTTTGTATCAACTTTGAGACAAGAATCAGTCTGGGTTTTGTCCAAAACAGTTTGTTCATCTTTACCGACAAATAGGACAAAAACAGGTCTTTATACTCAGTCTCTGGCTATCATTGGCACCGTGCTGTCTAATCTCCACTGTTGGGTTATCAAATACCATCATAAAAATAGACAGGGTTTTCTCCCCTCCATCACTGGGGAATGCTTTTCACATTCTAATCTCTTTAGGGTAAGGCAATTTGACACCTAATACAGTTTTCAAGGCAGAGCATATTACTAAAGCAAAATTAAGCAATAATGTTTGTTCTCTGATTGCCTTTATAAACTCCTAACCCATCTTGGCATACTTAGGCTTTTATATCTCTGACATATGTGTAAAAGATGAAAGTTATCAGTGTAAAAGAAATGCAGAAATCTCTAAGAATGCTGTCACAGGTGACTATGATATTTATTCATGCACATCTGGGGGCTTTTAAAACTTGGTGTGGTTCAATAGAAATTACAGGGTTGGTGGGTTTTTTTAATATTAACAGTTGTTAAATGTGTCAGAGCTAGTGAAGTCAGAGGAGCTTTACAAAGACAAATGTATGAACAGCATGACAACTGGTGAAACTCATTGATGAATTCTAGTAAGATTGATTGGAAAGAATCACATCAACTTATCGTGTGTTGGTGGATTTTAAATTAATTATATTTTAACTGCTTTGGAGACAGACCTGAGAATAAATTTCTGGAGCCCAATGTAAGTGGCTGTTCAGTAAATGAGAGAGGAATAGAAAAGTAATCAACATTTTAGCTGTGTACAGAATGAAAAAGAAATCAAACACTGAAAATATTATTACAATGCCATTAACATAAATCAATTGCATGCTCTATCCTCAGAATCTTTTTTCATTTCTGGTCATCCTATCTCATAAAGTCTTTAATGGATATAAAAAGAGTGCAGAGATTGACAGTGAAAATGATTAGGGACGTGTAGAGATTTTTGTAAGAGGGGAGGCACCGAACTGGTACTGCTTAGAAAAAGCTTTAGCTCCAGTAAGAGATTTAAACACCTCAGCCAGACCAAGACAGGTTCTAGGTATAAAACAGGGTCCCTTGGTCACCTAACTCACCTCCTCCCTTGCCCTCGGGGTCCCTAAACCCCACAACCATGTTGGGTTTTTCATTTGAGGCCCTGGAGCCCCATGGTTGTGCATCTGAGTGGCAGTTGTTGCTCCTGCTGTGGGTCACAGAAAGTCCCTGTGCACCCAGGTACATGGCAAGCAGGAGCAGCTCATCCCTACTCACGGGACTGGTGTGACCCACTGCAGCCTAGCCTGTGGCTCTAACTGAGACCTGCAGTGACAGAAACAGCTGAAGTGGCCCAAAATGCTATTTAAAAGGGCATAGTTCTCCAAAAGACCGATCTAAGGTCTCACCCTCAAGAGCTGGTTCTGTGCCACATATCCCTTGGAGGAAGTGGGATTTTAAGCCTTTCCCATCAGTGCCTTGTCCAGGTACCTCAGTTTGGGGAGCACCCAGCACTGCACACTGGCTGACTGAGGGCTTTAACTACCTGCCCCCTCCAGAGCCACTTGCTAAAATGAAGCTTTTTTATTGTGCTAAAATATTTGCCACAAGATACACACCAATTATTGAATAGGATTAATAACGAATCTAGAAATTTCTTTAGGTAAAGAGAGCATATATCAGTTCTATTGAGCAAGTAAATATTTTAGAGGCTGTTATCTCATGCTTTAGGGTATAAATCAACCATGCAGCCACAGAAGGTTCAGGCAATGGTTCCCTTCTTGGTAGGCTCTCCCACAGCCTGACGCAGTGCAGGCTGGTGAGATCCCCAGACATGATGCAAACTGCAGCTCCTGCAGGTTGACTTCTCAAGGTGTTTCAGGGGAAGGAGACCTGTCTTCCCTGCCGTTGCATTTGGTGCACACTGGTGCTCCTGACACCTCATCCTTTCTATCTTTCTCCTTGGCAAATGGGAGAGAGAAAACAAACAGTGTTTCTAAGTGAGAGGTAAATAATGTTTAATAAGTGGGCCTTGGACTTGTAAAGGAACTCCTGCACTTATGCTTAAATCATTCTGATGGTTGATTCAGAGCCAAACCCTGCTGGCCTTACTTGAGACAATTAGCCTGACGATTGCCGGAGGGATACTCACATAATTAAGGTAAGCAGTGTTTGTTCTAGTAGCTGACATGATGTAGTGGTTCTGAGGCAGTGTGGTGACGGGCACTGAGAGAAACCTTCCAAATCCAGATGAAAACCTGGTGTCTTTCAAAGAAGAGGGATGGATATATGGACCATCCCCACAGCACGAGCCGTGTCCTCACATGTTTGCTCCATGGGACAGCAACTGTTGCTTCCCAGCCTCTCCAAAGGAGGGAACTGGCTAATTAGATCTACAGTTGCCATTTATCAAAAAGAGCATCTGAAGTCTTACAGTGATGTTTTTCCCTCTCTCCCTTCTATTTCTAAGGCACCTAACAATGTGGTATGTAAGTACCATCTGGATGCCTGGCTAGTGACCAGCAGGCCAGGGTGTTAGGCTTTTTAAGTAGAGACAAGAGAATGAAGAGTAGAAAGAGTGGAAAGAGTAGACAAACAACATGTTTTAATGAAGGCTGAACGGGGTGGAAAAGTCCTTTTGTCCAAGATTTCCAGCTCAAAGAAGAGATGGAGTACGTGCAATCTTCTAGGAACCTCCCTGTGTGTATTTAAACTGCCGGGGATACATCCTGTCAGACCAGCAGGACAGCGTGCTGACTCTGTAGGTGAATGCTTACCACAGAGCAGGAACACTTCTGCAGAGGAAGCTTTGCCCTCCCAGGAGGACCTCTGTACCCCGCACTGGATGCCAGAGCTTATTTGCATTCACAGCACAGATGTGCTGGGGTTTTATGAAGGAGGGGCACAGCTTTGAGCTCAGGAGTCCTTACTTCCTTCTCTCTCTCCCTGAATTCAAAGTTAGAAAAAAAAAAAAAAGGTGTTTTATTTGGTTCACAAGAAATCAAAACAGCTTTACAAAATGGGAATTGGCTTTTTTGATTGACCTAAAGAGTTTATGCATAGCCTAGTGCAAGGTTTTAGTGTGAAGACACTCATGTCTACTTGCTGATGACAAATTCACTCATGTCAATAGAGTTTAGTCTTAGTTAGTACTATCCCCCGTGCCCGGGAGTGCAGGAAATACTGTCTCTGTCTGGAAGAACATCACTGCTAAGAAAACCTCTGTTGTCAATTACTGGGGATTTTCCCTGAACTCTGATGATTCTGGAGCAGAGTTAGAGCTTCTGGTGCTACAACAGAATTTTGCAAGTTCTGTGACGGCTTTTGACAGTCCAGGTCCCAGCAGGGAAAGACTCCTCACTCAAAATCAATCAACTACTTCATCACGCAGGAAAAAAGAAAAGAAGAAACCCTCCTGGAAACTCAAACCTGGTTTAAAAGGGGATCTTGCCTGACTGGGCTGAGTTACTGCAGATGTCTCTACACGGCAAGCATATTCATGTAGGGAACCATCTAAAGGCGGGAGCACCTAACAAAGACATCCTGTTCACGCTTAATGCACCAGATAAATTGTTTTAAAATGCAGAGTTATTTTGTGAGCTCTTAGTGAATAAGTGCATCCACACATGCATCTCTGAAGAGATTTTTTTTTAATTAATTGATTTCAGTCGCTTTCCTAAAATTAGAACAATGATGGAATAGACTGTCTGTGGAGTTTGGCCAAGGAAAGATTGTACTAATCCACTTGAAATACGACTAAAACAGAAAGCAAGAAGAGATAAAAGCAAAATCATTTATTTATTTCCCAAGATTGTTTACCTGTGACAAAATCCTTCCAAAACAGCTGCACAAAAAACTACTGGATCACCTTAATTAAACTCTACCAAAAAAGATTTTACTGTGGAGTTCTTGGGATATTTCACACTGAGACAGTATGCCCTATGATACTTTTTGCAAGACGGGGGAATACATGTTTCATGCAATTAATAATTAGGAGAGCAGCAGATCTTTCAAAGAGCAGAGTGGCAGCAAGATCAATGAGTTGTATGGAAGCAAATGAAGAGGAAGAATTTGTCAGAAGCTTATGATATACCCTCATGCATCATTAACATGGGTTCATGGGTTTTTAAAAGTCAAGGGACATTTCATTTGCAGATCCTCCAGTTAATAAAATGTTATGGTTACAAATGAACTTCCTTTGTTCCCTGCTTGGGTTATCGTTCCCTGTGCCTTGAAGTGTATGTGCTTTGTTGAAGCAGTTGAAAGATGTCCTAGTTGCATTGATGTTTTTCACTCTGGCTTTGTTTCTGAAACTCTTATTTCCTGGATCAGTAAACTTTGCCAAATCACAACATCCCTCCTTACACCTGCTCTGTAAGGGCTGTTTTTCACAGCCGAATCAATTCTTTCCCTATCAACACAACTGCAGCTCTGGAATTCAACATATAAGCTTAAAACCTGCTCATCAATAGCTAGATGGCCCCTGACTATTGAAGACCAATGAGTACAGACAAGTCATTGTCCTTTTGTGCCCTTCAGTTCTTTTATAACTCTTGGTTTGGGCTCTGCAACATGTTGCTGTGGTGAAGATGTGGTTATCTGAAACCCCCCTCTGCAGTGGGCTCACAGGGTTGTTAAGACAGAGGAATTTAGGGGTGTTGAGCTGTGCTAGGACAAACTGTGCCTGCCTTGCTCTTGGCTATGCTCTTCTGACTTTCTTGCACCAGCTCTGGTGCTTGTTGGCTCCCAACTGGGGTCCTTCAGCCACCCAAAACCAAGCACAATTTCCAGGAGTTTTTATGAGCTGAACTGGCTGTGCAGAGGGCCAGGAGAGCCTGGGATGGCACAGGAGGGGTGGCTGGATGGGAATGGGAAGGCAAAGAGAGGGGAAGGCGTAATGTCAGCCTCAGGGTTGCTACCAGGGTCACCTGGCTGCTGGGTCTTCTGGGCTGTCACTCCCTGCCCAAAAAATCATACAGTCCTAACTGAGGTCAGAGTCAGTCTATTTGGCAGCAGTACTGAGGAGCACACTCATTCTTGTGGATGGAGAGGGACACAAGTCTCCAGAAAGATTTAATATTCCTTTGTTTCCTCTGACTTTGATTTAACCATGGGCTGTGAGGCTTTAAGTACCAGATATTAATTAGAAGTGGTAGGGAATGTGTCCCAAAGGGACCATACTCCTCGTCTTTTCACCATTCCTAGTTTGACTTATTTCAAATTATTGCTCTGAAACATTATTTATTCACTCAGGAGTCTGACATTTATAAGGCCTATCTAAATTTGCAAATAACTAATGGTTGTCAGTATGGAGCACTACTCTGCTGAGGTGGAAAATAGCTTGGCCACAATTAAAATACAGCTAAGTATACTGAATGTTTTCTGCTACAGTTCTTTAAGGCAGGCAATGTTATCTTGTCCCTTCTTTGGTACCATGCCTTGACAGGCACACAAGGACAGTGTCATTCAGAGGGCTCCTGTCAGGGTGGTGACCTTGGGCAGCCCACTTTGGGCTTCAGCAGGAACTTCAGTACCATGCTGATCTCTGATCCGTTGAAAGGGAAGTGGGAAAATGGGACAAATGCACTTTTGTCTCTTCTGGTGTTCAAATCCTTTTTGGCAGTGCTTCGTTGAGGACAATGCAGTGGCACACAGTGCAAGAGGAACACTGAATTCAGACAAAATTGCTGGATACCTGGGGATGGCAGGGGTACAGGTCCTGGCTGCCTGTACCCATCGTGTCTGCAGTCTGGGGATCTAGCTAAAACCCCCTTTCAGTGTTTCACTTAACATCTACAGCTAGTTTGATACTTTTTTCCTTTGAAGGACACTTCCCATGTTGCTTTTAGATCTACCAGTTCTCTGTGACAGGGAGCTGTGATGCAGATCAGTGCCAAGGGTTCAGCAGGCAAGATAAGCTGATGCAGGCTTTGATGAGGCTTTGTGCAGTTATGCAATGGAAAGGGTTACCTAAATAAGCCTTTACTGGTGTAGTTTTGAGGACCTCAGAGCTGCCACTCTTGTGGATTTAAAGAAGTAGATGATAAATAAACAGTGGGAATGCCCAGGTGTACTTGTGACTGTCTTGCTGCCTCTGGCCTTTCAAGGATCTGAGAAGATGCTACAGGCCCAGGACATTGTTGTGTGTCCCTGCAGGGATCTTCAGTGGGAGATCCCTGCTCTGAACCATCAGTGTCACCAAAGCACAGAGCAGAGGGCAACCAGCAATGTGAGCAGAGAGAGATGGGATTTGACTTTTTCTGTTTTCCTTTTAAAAATTAACTACTTCTTTAAAAGTGCAAAATCATCCCATGTGGCACAAGCAGAGATGTGGGTTAATTATGGGCAACAAGACGGCTTTATATGAAGAAAGCACGAGTATCTGAAGATGTAACAGTAGTTTTAGTAGTATCCAGGGGGAGTTTCAAGTTGGGATTTCATTGCGGACTACACTGAGTCAATTTTTGTCCTAGCAAAGATGCTCTGTGTTTGCTTTGATTTTAGTTCCTCTAATTCTTCTTGTTCCCTCATCCTCCCCGAGCGGTATTAATCTGTCGCTACACGTGTCCTGACAGAATGTGAACGCCAGGATTGCCCACAGTGACTCTCACTTGCTGCGTGCAACTGAGGCTTCTTTCTGAATAAATCAGGATGTCTGGGATCACTGGACTACCTTTTTGAAAAGGTAGAAAGGGCCATCTAACAGGGGTGTGACACTGCCACTTGGCTCTGTGCAGCCACAGCGACACTCTTCGCTCAGCGCACACCTAACTTAGTTTACATTAGTGGGAAGAAGTTGGACAGCACAGCTCACTCAGTAGGAGACATGAGGTTTCCTCCTATATGACATAAGTACAGTGCAAAAGTAGTTCAAAAGGCAAATATATTAATGTTTTATAACCTTTTCCTCCTCATTTGTTTCTGAGTCAAAAGAGCTTGATGTTTTGACAGCTGAGTATTTCTTTTGACTCCAGGAAATAAACAGTTGGCATCCTTTGTTCAACGGATTTTCCCCGCTTTTAAACCATGCATCAGATGTTATTTAGTTAGCTTTCTTCTTGTCTGTTATTTTCACAACTCTTCCATACCTCCACGGCAGACTGCTGCCTGACAGAAGCTAAGCCAAGTTGCCTCCTTGCTTGACTGCATCCACAGCAAGCACTCAGGTAATACCTGCACTGGGAAGGATTGGGAGACAACGGCTCCAGGGCTTGCCATGGACTGGGTCTGGTAAGACCATACACTTTGAGGTTAATAACCCAAATTCACCAGATTCACTGTTAAAAATTACACTGGTGTATTTATGTGTTCGTTCTGTGTGAATCCCCATCTCCTAATGTACAGGGGTGTGTGTGGCTTATCCCCCCGCTGCCAGTGGTCACCTTTATTTTTCCCCTCATCCAATGTTTTCTCTCCTGCGCTCAGTGTCCTCTTTCTTGGCTGTTCACATCACACAATGTGCCAGACAGGCACAACAGGAGAGGCTATGATGTGGAAACTGTAGAAATTTCCATGATGGTGTTTTCAACTTTGATTTTGGCTGCACAGTTTCCACAGGCACCATGGACTGCTGCGGAAGAGTTGGGAGAACGTGGGGACTTGGCAAACACTATGAAAGAATGGCCTGTGCAGTGAATGATGCTGATGATTCATTTTAACAGAGCTCTAAGAATTCAAACACTTTTCATGAATATTCATATGAAACAGAAAGCTGTTTAACCCGTCTCTCACATCTGTCTGGTGGGAGCACTTCAGCACTTATGTGTTGCTCGTATGACTGCTTGCAAGACATGAATTTTAAACCTGACTGCTCAGCTAGTGATGGAAATCCAATATGGAACAGTATACTTGGTTGTGAAATTTGCAATTCACTTTCTGCAAGTTAGCTATACAAATCATCTCATCAAGGAACACCACATGACTGAACTAAGCCCCACAGTATGAATTTGCAAACATTTTCCAGTCCCAAAAGATCTGTAAGCCAAGAGTTATTCACTGAAGAAATTCCCATATAATATCAAATAAATAAATTAGAAAACTGCGTGAGCTCCACAGACGATTCATAAGCAGAAGGGCAAGTGAGATTCATGGCAAAAAAGTACTCAGCGAGCTGCTGAAGAGAAGGGGGAAGTTGTTTCTCAGCACAGTGCATCAGTCTGATGCGGTTTGCTTCATTATCTGCTGGACTTTGATGAAGCAAAGGGAATGCTGGAATATTTGGAGTCACTTCTGGCAGGCTCTCAGATGAATGGGTATTTGCTGCTGGCAGGAGTTTTTCTAAGTGGCAAATTTGTCTGGTATGGTTTTGAAAGCAGGTTTAGTTTTGGATCATGGGATCCGCAATATGTCCTCTTTTACAGCTGAAAATGCCTGAAATATTAACCTGCTCCTGCTACAAAATTTTGCTTCGATTTTGCCTTATCTGGAGCTCTATGTTCAGCCTCATTCCCTGAGCACCACCGCCTGTGTTTCATGCCATCCTTAGTGCACTATCCTCCCCCTCGTTTGCCAGGCAGGGCTATCACCCTGCCCACTTTACAAAGAGCCTGGGGGACTTACCCAAGTCCCCCCAAGAAGTCTGTGGCTGGGTGCATGTTGAACGCACTCTCCCACCTCCTTGTTGTTTTACCCCTTCAGCCCCTTCCCTTGGAAGGGTGATGAAGTACAACCAAGTAAAATTGTCTAAGGCTCTGGACAAAAGTGAGGTAGAGAAGAATAAAGAGGTACTTGATTTCCACAAGCGCTGCTTGTTTTTGATGCAGATTTAATAACATCTCTGCATAATATCTCTTTGATCCATACTGTAAACCACTAGAAACAGTTTCTGTGGAAGAAAGTTATCACTGTTATCATTATATACCAGGTTGTGTATATAACACAGGTTGAAACGATTTTTTTCCACAATTTGCAATGCAAAGTGATGCACTTGACTGAAAAGTTGTTGCTTGGATCAAACAGAGAATATTGATGTTTTCATACTATTCCTGGTCCAACATTGTTTCTGTTTGGCACAGTCGGTATTTACTTTGAATGCATTTAGCACTTTTGTTGTTAAATTGCCATCAGTTTAGTTATTAAATTAATTATATCACGACCTATTTTCAAAGTGGTATAATACACTGAAATTCTCCTTAAAGGGAACATTAGTTGGGGTGAGTAAATTCAGATTACTTGGTAAGTCCCTGCTATACAGGAATTCTTTCTCTAACGAAGATTTAATGAAAACAATCAGTCTAACAGAACTTTCTAAGTTGTGAGCTTCTGACAACTGTATTGTATAGGATGCTTAATGACAGACACATTAAAGTAGATTTAATATGGCACCATAACCTTCATTTTAAAATTAGGCAGAGCAAGTGATACCATACCTCTTACTGCAAGATACAACTCTCAGCTCCTTTAAGTGCATTTTTAATAGCTCCTGTGAGGAGCGTTTCGCAAGCAGAACATTTTATTGTTACTAAATACCACTCACTCTGAAATCTCTCTGCTGTTTGGAAATGAAACTTTAATGCACAACTGGAAACAATTAATCAACACCGGGACCATCACACACAGATCAAACACACCAAACCTACACCGATCCCGCATATGCACAGACGTAAGCTTTTCAGTCATTAAGTTCCCGCTCCTTATCTTGGTGAGGGTCATATGCAATGACAAAGATGCAAACTTGCAGCCCAATGCTGACCAGGACCCCATGCACACCTCCCTGCCCTGTTTTGCTACGCAGACCTGACTCTTTGATGTCTGGGCATTTTCTTGCCTGGTAATGCTAAACAGGCGCATCATAAAAAAGTACATGAGGCTTCTAACTTTGCATATCACCTCCTGGACTTCTGGCTGGGGAGAAACAAGCTTTTTCAAGGGGAAGCTTTCCTATTATACTATTGAGCATTCATTCCTTCCTCAGCCCTTGCTCCCAAGCCTTTCAGCATCCAACTAAATGTCGTTTACTACATCAGTTCCCCACACTGTTGTTTCTCAGAGGGAGGGAGGGAGGGAGGGAGGGTGGCAGGGGGCTGGTGGTGGCACGAGTGGAAATCGTACCTTTTTCTGCCTGAAACTAAAATTCTCCTCGAGCAACACAATGCCAACAGTGCAGCAGAAGCTTTGATTATGCAAAATGGATGTATACATCATACCTTTTTTTTTTTTTGCAATAGTTTATAACCTAAGGAATTCCTCACCTGGAAAATCCCTCTTACCCCCCCACCCTGGCTCTGTTTTCCCCTTTTCAAATGACATCAGTGGCACTCCAGACACATTTTACATGTTAATAACACATCTCCCTCATCTTACAGGCTCCATGGCTTTCCCCTTCCCCTTTATTTTAGGGCAGCTTCCTCTCTTCCACCTCAGAAACAGCCTGGCAGGCTAGGTAGAAAAGGAGTAAAGTGTTTTCTGCATGACCTCTATGTATTTTACTCCGTGGAAAGAACAACGTGGAATGCACACTCAGCAGGCGGCGAGATTTGAGCCACTTTGTCCTCGAGGCATTTCTCCCATAAAACACAGGACTATCACCAGTATTTCCACCCTTGGCTCTACCCAGCCCCCCCCCGTCCCATCACCCCCTCCCCACCACCGCCTTGCCGCTGCCGACTGCACCTGGCTGCGCTGGGAAAGCCAGGGAGGGAAGCACAAACAATAGGCACCGAACAGCAACAGCTCCCTTTGTTTCCCATGCAAATCCTACCTCTGATAGTTGTCACATCTTCCTCCGAGGCGAAGCCTAATTATTAATAAACAGAGATCCAGCGGAATCCTCCAAACTGCCACCAGTTGTTAAGTGCTGTCATCGTTCCCTCCCGGTGCTTAAACCTTTTTGGACCATTAATGTCACAACCCCTGCTAAGTCATAGCTTAGTACTCCCTGCTCAAAATGTCTGAAATAGTTTGGAAGGACAATAGGAATGACAGGCACACTAGACAGCCATGCTTGAAATTAGTTATCTCAAGCTGACTTAAGGCTGTTTCATAGTGCTTTTAAGGCATGCACTCGGTAGGGTTTATTAACCTAGGCTAGACATGCCATTCTTGCTTTTATTCAGTGCCGTAATAGGATGGCTGCTAGAAATGCAGTGATAGGTCTAACCCCATTCATCCCTCCGTAGCTTTTAAACCTCCCAGGCAGAGGAAATAGCTTCAGTCATCCTTAAACTTACTGAGGCTACTGTTTCTGCAGAGCAGGGTTTCACACATTGTTTTGAAACTAAGGAGAAAATCACTCCCGGGAATGGAAGGTGCCGTAGCTCTCAGGACCGATGTGAACGGCAAAATGAACGCGGCAGCATCCGCCCCCACCACAAGCTGAGGCTGTCGCAGGACTTGGTGAAAGTAGGGATTGGAAGCTGAAAGTTCCCCAAACTCTGTAAGGCAGATGTGGCACAAAGCGGATGAGAGGGGTATATGGACTGTACCGCGGTGTGTATTTACAGAGCCACAGAGAGATGCTACACTTCCCAAAAGGGGAATACAGTTTGCACACAGCAGGGTCTTGTAATCTGCATTTGCAAGTTGACAGCACCCAGGGTAATGATGAGCAGAAGAAGCATGAGTGTTGCACAGCATTCGCAGTGCCTGTGATGTGTGGAAGGGGGGGGGGGGTAAGAGGATGCTCCCAGAGACGGCTGTTTTCAGTAAAACCACACGCATCTCTAGATCCCAGGGCAGAGATATCAGTGTTCTCCTGAAAACTTGGAGCCTTTTTCTCCTTGGCTGTCAGTTAATAACTAGCCTGGCTGAAGATGGACCAAAGCTTAACATCTGCTGTCAGTTTGGTGTTGCTGATCCCAGTGTGGTCCCTAGTGGACAAATGTAAAAACCACCAGCACAGATGTGTCTCTGCCAGCCTCAATGGTACACGGGCTGAAGGACTGCAGGGGCAACCTGGTGCCAAGGCAGGCTGGGAGAAGGCAAGTGGGGAGTTAGGACTTTTGCTGCTTGTTCAGCACCTCCCTGAGTTTTTGGTACCACCCAGTTCACAGCCCTTGGCTTAAAATGGACATCTTGGAAATGAATGGCCTTTAGAGAGGTCAAGGAGGAAAGCAGATGGTGAAAACATAGCTGTGGCTGCCTCACAACATGACAGTGAAGGGGTTAAGAGAATACTAGTGGCAATCAGCCATTCAGTTTTTAAATGATTAGGACCTGAGGGCTGGTTAAGGTGTGAGCTTTCTCTTCTGACTCCTGGTTTGGATTTGTGTTGATCCTTTGCACTGATGAGTCTTTCAGACTATTTGAAAGTTGTCCTTGCAGGAGAGGAGGCTGCTGGTCTGTGCTGAACCAGCTGGTAAATGCCACCTTGTTCCCAGGAGAAAAGTGGCCACCACAAACCCCTCTTTTTGCACAGAATTTCCTGTCTCCAACCCACCAGATGCCCACGATGCCCAGGGCTTTAGCAAACAGCACATCAGTGTGTGTGCTCCACATGGGCTACAGTCTCTCCTCCTTTTGAACTGGCCTTCATGGAAACTACCAAGTGACAGCAAGCTTGTGTCTGGTGTAAGCAAGCCGTAGGGGACATCTGGGTCTACCACAAACAGGACATTTACATCCAAATCAATGTTGCTCCTAACAGGGCTGCCTTTGCACTCTCTGCTTACCCATGCCAGTGCTCGCTGTCACTCTGGGACATCTTCCCTTCCCCTTTTCACACTCTGCATGTGACACAGTCAGTGTGGTGGAGGGGAGGTCTCAGGGCTCCAGTTTTGTTTCTCAGTTTACAATGAGGGAGTATTAGCACCTTAAGCTTCTCCCAGAATTGGTGGGAGCAAAGGGAACTTTGAATTTTGAAGGCATAAATCTCAGGATGGACTATTACATGCTGAGTGCTAGCACCACAGCTGCCAGAACAATACCTGCTTTATGAATAACTGAAATAATTTTTTCATTGCCACTCACCTAGTATTTTTCATAAGCACTACAT
Organism: Zapornia atra; assembly: GCA_013400835.1. Lineage (NCBI taxonomy): Eukaryota > Metazoa > Chordata > Aves > Gruiformes > Rallidae > Zapornia > Zapornia atra. The sequence continues at coordinate 691,516 of VZTU01000086.1, read as the reverse complement.
TCACCTTAAGGCAAGGAAAAAAGAAAAAAAGAAAAGTTCTCCTTGTCCTGAGCAATATATTTCTGTCTCGCTAAGGGGCTCACTGTGCAATTGATTTGGCAGTGGGATGACACAGCAGTTCAAGAGACATTAGACACATCCCTACTGAGATACACAGGTCTGGGGGTGCTGACTTTGTCGATGATCTTTTGAGAGATTTCAAGACTGAACTGGACACAAGAGTGTTCACTGACAGGTTAAAGCTGTTGGTCATTGCCACCCATGTCCACAGTTCACCGATTACGTATGCTGAGTACAAGGCAGCTTATAAAAAATGGATGAATATCCCAGCTCCCTTCTCCCTTATGCAGTGAATAAATTACCCATGGACCTCCATGCCCTGGTGATCCCAAAGGCTTCAGTCCTTTGCAGTAGGTTAACGTAATTTAGACTTGGTGGTCAACAGGTGATACCTATCTTGAGAGAGAGCTGTGTGATCCATGGACAAGGAGCTGTATTTACACTGAGTGGTACTTATAAGGGGGGCAAACTGTTCAAGGGGTAAGGTGTTGGACAACAGAGGATGATCAGAAAGGTCTTATAGGGGCTGATTAGTTCAGGATGGTTCTAGGGAAATTTTCTGAGATACTCCCCCTTTCCTAAAGCGTTTTCTAATCACTGAGCAGCAGCAGCAGCTGCCATCAGTGCTGGGACACATGTGTACTCCCTACCACAGCTCTACTGCAGGTGCATTTTTCTGACACAACAATCTGCTCCTGGCTGGAAAGAAGATATGGAGAGTGATGGAATGATGGAGCACTGATCTGATCAGGTATGGCAATTTTCTGGCTTCCTGGGCTGTATGAATGTTGCAAAGTAGGATTGCCCTGGGAAACAGAGGGCTCACATGTGCTTTCACTTTGCCCTCCATCAGCAAAATCCTATTGACTTCTGCAGGAGCCAAGATTGCTGCTCAGTTCTGCAGCAGTAGATGCTCTTTGAGAAAACTCACCACTTGAAAAGGACTTGCAAGAGCTTAAAATGGCTCTATTTCTGACCAGTATTTGCTTTGGAAACAGCCAAAGGGGATGAAGGAAAGGAAGAATTCAGATGATTTATAGTTTGCATGCTGACTGTAAGTCAAACAATATAATGAATGGAGCAAATAATGCATAATTTCATTATGAGTCCTCCTAATTATAATGAGAATTTGACACATAACTAGAAAGTGTAACTATCTGTTACAAATACACATTTCTAATTGCACAGGGAAGTACACAATATAATTGAAGCTGCAGGTTACACATACAATAACCTCTTCTTTTCCCATGGTGACGAATTCTCTAGGAACAGTATGAATTTGTTTTGAAGTTGCATACCTATCAGACAGCACTCTTTCTACCCACTTGCTGAGTCTTTTTCAAACAGCAGTGGGGAGTCTCACTAATCCATAGACACTCTGTGTGAATCACGTATTAAAGGAATTGCAGGAATGATCTGTTGATGGTTCTTCCATGTTGGGTCTCTCTGTAGAGTGTCAGGGGTCAATGCAGTATTAGGTTGGCAGAGCTACAGATGTGACGTATGGAGTATTTATTATTATGGTGTGAATGAAAATGAGTTAAGAAGAAGGATCCTTCAGGAGAGGCCAAATTCTCTCATACACATCCTGATACTCCTGGGGTTTATGGAGCTGGAACTCAGAACTGAGGTTTGCAGATGTTAGCTATCTCCTAGAAAAGGTTGGGTCCAACATGGGGGAAGATAAATTCCTAACAATGATCTTGGCTGGATGCTTTTAAACCACTTCTGTCTTTTGAATGGAAGAATTACCAAGAAATCTGTTGCAATCAGACCCTACGTACACAGCTCTGGCTGGTCTCCCTCCTTCTTCCTGTGGTAAAACTGGCAGCACCTTTATCATCTACAACTTCAGAGTGCAACAGCTGTCCTTGGGTGACTAGTCATAAACTATTATCTTTAGCATAAAGTCAGAAATCACTTGTTTACTGATGGTGAAATGAACCCTCTGTTTGGCCATAGTCTTGCAGCCTCTCTCATGCTGAGAATCACAGGACACCCAAGTGTCCTGGAAATCTGTTCATTTAACTGAGTTATATCACACCGACCAGCTAATCACTTCCACATGCTGCTTGATTATCCCCCTTTATACGCTGACTCTGTCTTTTCCTTCCATAGCTCTTTTTGAGCCACTTGCCTAGGAGAAAATAACTACATCTGGAGTGTTGTTAAATGACCCAGAAGTTGCTGCTTTGCAGGCTGACAGCATTTGATGCAAATAGATGGCTTCTTGCTGTGAAAATCTCCTTGGTTGACAATCCATTGGGTACTTTTGACGATAGTTGTCTGAGGAGTTAAAACACAGGCTCCTGTTTGCATATTCACACTATCATTCTTACAGAACTGCTGGTATTAAACTCTTCCCACACAGTTTCAACGGAGGCCTTTCTACTCCCCATTTGTTGAACAGCTGCTGGTGCGCGTTGCTCCTTCTCTTTGCCTTCAGCTTTTGCCATCTGCCATCATTAAGTTGCCCAGGTGTCGGAAATCTTCTTGCTCTTCTCCTGTAAACATTACTCTGCCGCCTTTTTCACTAGCTCAACCTCCATTTAGATAGAGGCTGATAGATCAGGCTAGCTGTTCTCCAAACATCTGCTACATTTCGTACTTTATGGGGGCGGATAGGGAAGAGAGTATGTATGCTGGCTGGCAAAAATAAAAACTCATTAACCCTTTATTAGCTTTCCTTTCCATCTTCAAGAGCTTACAGTTTCCCTGCACTTCTAGATGTCCCAGTTAATTAATGCTTGCCAGTCGGGATGTTTCCTACAGCAAATATATCACAAAGCACAGCTAATTTTCAGAAACATCAAAGCTTCCAGATACTGCAACAATGTCTAGTCCTCAGTGGTACTGAGGAGCAGCAGAGATGGGACACACCTAAGACAGTTATCAGCAGAGAGATCACAATAAACCTTTTTCCCTCTTTGGACTGCTTCTGCTGATGCAAGCAGGGGCCACTCCACTGACTCTGGTATATTTTCTGCTTGGATACAGGTCAGGCATCCTTTTATGATTTACCCAGAGGGAAAATCCAGATTCAAAGAGCATCTTTCACAATAATGGATAGTGTAAACTATTGAATTCTTTTGGCAGAGACGATGAAATTAAATGATTTCTGGTGTGCCCAATCCCCCTCAGAAAATCACTGAAGACTGACCGTAAGTTTGAACGGCAACAAAACAGAATCCAACAAAGCAGGCTGCTGACACAATGCTGCTCGGTGGGCCCAGTGAATATTTACTGCTTAAAGGCTAGTAAAATATGTATCTGAGGATGCACACCCAGTTGCTGAGGCTGGTCTCCAGCACAAGCGTTGAGTAATTCCAACAGGATTTCACGCTTCAGTGATTTTACTCTCCTCAGTTTGGGTCCTGGTACCAGCGCTTTCGAAACCTGATTTTGTATGCAACCATTGGGCAGAGCTGGTTTCCTGCTCTCAACAGTTCTGCTGAGCAGCAATTGCTGCCCGCTGCTTTCCCATTTGTTAAGCAACGGATTACTGTTCAAACATTTGCAGCCCATGTTGGTCTGAGCTCTGTGTGCAATTCTCCAAATTACTCCTCTCCTGGAATGCCATGATCAGAGGTTGTTTCTTGCTTGTTCAATAATTTCCTGAAGCACTGCTCCAATCAACACTGCTGTGATTTCCTTGCTTTGTGATGGATAATATATTGTGCTATTCACCTTTCACAGAAAAACCAAAATTGGCCACTTAGATGCTCTCTGATTTTTACATATAGTGCTTAGCTGTTTCTCCACCAACTCTCGATGGCATTTTTATCCCCACTTTCCTATTTCTATGTTAATATTACTTCTCTGGCAACTTTAGAAAGATACTGCTAGATAATTCTTTCCTCGCCTTTTTCAACACCCCCCAGCAAATCATTTGCTATGCAGAGCTCTCCTTTCTTCAGGACTCAAGTATCTCCTTTAATCTGTTCTTCCTTTTATTCTTTACTCAGCTGCTGCTTTGCTTTGGTGTAATAGTCACTTCTCTGATGAAGCTCAGGCTTCTATTTCTGTTCTCTCTCTTTTTGAAAGGTCTTTCACATCAGTGAAATGCCTGTTTGGGTTTCTTTGATGATTTGGTGCAGTATGCTAAGCTCTGAACTCCAGGTATGAAAGATCAAGTTGTGGAGAGGGTGTGCAAAGGGGCACGCTCTGCCATGCCCGAGGGAGGGGAGTTTTCAGTGAAGCAGTAGCAGAAGCAGGTAGGTAAATAGCCTGGGAGTCAGGATCTGCACTGCAGAGGGGTCATCTTTTCGTGCCGTGCCTCAGTTTCCCCAATTGTAAACCTAAACCAAGAATAATCCTCTGCCTTTATAGAGTCTTTGCAAGCGTTGTCAGAGAATTGAAAGGTGACAACTGAAACTCCGTCTTGTTAAGATATGTTAAGTCTTGTTGGTAAACTTTAAATTCAGAACAGTAAGAACCACAAACTGCCTCAGTAGCCTCCTGAATGCACAACCTCCCTCACAGTGCCTTCACAGCCATCTCGCGGCCATTTCACTTCTCTTCCTTGGACTAAAGGGCACCCAGAAGGGCGTCCTGTGTGTCCTCTGTGTCAGAAATGTCAGAGGCAGCAAGGTCCAGCCAAGTTGTCACAATTTAACCGATTCCATGGGCCTCTCCCAGTTTCTTAAACTGAGGCAATCTCACCATATTGCCCTGGCATTGGCAACTGCTGTTTAGCTGCAGCAGTGTGCCCAGGCATGCCTGGGCAGGAAGGGTGGAACAACACGCTTGCCCTCAATGGGCTCTCCTCTCCTCTCCTCTCCTCTCCTCTCCTCTCCTCTCCTCTNTACAAAGTGCCAATGCTGATGGGCAGGGTGACATCTCTCCTCTCCTCTCCTCTCCTCTCCTCTCCTCAGTGGTTCTCTCCATGCTAACACCAGGATGTGAGGCTGTGCATGGAGCCAGGGGATTGCACTGTCCTGGATGCTCTGAGGTTGTGGCAGTCCTGGGAATGGAGTGGCAGGAAAGACTCAGGAAATCATCTTCCATTCCCCCCCAGCCCTGTGTTGATGTGCCCTGTGTCGTTGATGTCCCTGGCTCTTGGGTCCATGACTTACATGGGATGCTGTGCGTGGTGCAGCCCTGCATGGAAAGTGAAGAAGGATTTTGGTGGTGGCTTCACAGCCAGAGGGACATGGCTGAGCTCAAAGCCCAGCCTGTTTGGAGAGACCATGTCCTGGCAGGGACAGGAGAAATCTCTCAGAAGGTGTCGTTTTTTAATTTTATTAACCTGTAGTCTGTAGGAGGTACTCAGAGGGGCTTAACCTGCACCAGGGCATGCACACTGGTGTGTGACTGCTGCCAAAGCTACTGGCTTTATGGATTTACAATTCTGAATATCAAAAATTCACTAAGGTTCAAAATCTTTTCTCAGTTTTCCTGTATAAATCTGGGGTGACCAGGGAGATTTGATTGCATGTAGTGAAGCAGAGTTGTTTGGGATTTATACCACTGAGGGCATTTGGTCTTAAACATACATCTCCAAAGATATGTAGGTTTTGTACAAAGTTATTTTCCCCCCATGAAAAACAGCCCCTGTACAAAGCTGCCACCTCTTCCCCATTATCACAGTGGCTGAGGACAGAGGACATGCTTACAGGTGAATTATTTTTGGGAAAAAATTAAAAGGGTGTTTGGAAACCAAGCAGATGTTTTCCAAGAGGAAAAAAGGCAGAATGATAAAGCTGTGCCTTTAACACCGGCTACAGGGATACTCCTTTGGCATAAACACACATTTTTTCATTGATAAAAGGAATCTCTTTCTTCCATCCTCTCTGATATGTTTTTCAATTCTGCATATGCAAAAATATTAATGTATCATCAAAGGCTGGAGTGAAGAGGGCTCCAGAGGAATCTAGCCAGTGAGTTATCTCTGTTTTTAATTACCTAACACTATTTGTTTACATCTGTTTGAAATTATTTTATGCTCCTTATGGCTACTGAAGTAATGTTTCATCATTTCCCAACTTTAGGTAATTTTAAAAACAGAACAAAGAAAACGGAACAACTTGTCCATAAACACACCTGTAATCTGACCTTTTCTCCCCTCTGAGTTTTAAGTAGATTCTTTAGATTTTTGTGTCTGCGCTTGATCTATTTTGAGACTCTCAGAAATAACCTTGACTCTAAATTGTGGGCACTCAGGTAGGCACAGAAGATGCGCTGCAAGCTGTGGAGTTCAGCCCTGCCAGGATGAGGGGCCATATCCTCAGCAAAAAGCACTGCACAAGGGTTTGTCCATCAGAGCACAAATCCGACCCTTCTGCTGCAGGGGCTCCCAGCTGGAGGTTCAGACTGCAGAGATACCAACTATGTTTCAATGGTGAGTGAACAAAAAGATCCAAAAAAAGTGTCCCAGAAAGTCTTTCCTTCTGCAAATAATGCCCCAGCTCCAGGGTGACTGGCTGGATGCTGCAGGAGCAGGCTCTGGGGATGCATTTTGGCCTCAGCTGGCTGTGCTTCAGCTGTGCCTCACACAGGCACACACACAGCCACACACATGCAACCCTAACCTTGCTCCTCTAATCTGTTCTCCTCCCACCCACAGTCACCACGCAAAGGATGTATTTTATTTTGTTTTCATGCTTCTATTTCAAGTACCTCTTGGTGCAGCAACCCAGTAAAAAAGCCCCAACCCCAGGAAATGCCTCACCCTTCAGGGGAAGCATGACGGATCCTGTAGTGCTGGAAGAAGCATTCCCAGAGTCCTGTTCATCTCGCACGGCACTTCTCTTTCCCTTTTTGCCCACACCCTCCAGACCTGCCATTATTTTTGCTTAGAAGACTAACACAACTCTTTCTGTTCTTCACCTCTGCTGCCCACCAGCTTCTGCTTCACCCTCCTCAGCGATGCACCCAGCTGGCTGCCCCTGCCAGGCTGGGGCCCTCAGCCATGCTCAGCCTCCAACAGCAAGGCTGCTGGGGTGGTAAATGGTGGCATTCAGATGTCTGGCCGATGGAGCAGCAAGCAGAGTGTCTCTGCCTCCCTTGGCCCAATGTAAAACCTCTGCTCCTGTCAGGTTTAGCTCCTGGCCAACATGGCAGTGTTGGGAAGCCTACGTGAGTGCAGGGGGCTGAGCGTGAAAGCTGCTCTCCAGTATTGAAGCATAGCTTGCTTTCTCCCCACAGGTGTGCATGGGACATTGTGCAGTGTGGCTGTCACAGGGGAGCGCTGGGAGAACACTGGGGATGGCAGGGACAGCCCTGGGGTGAGACACAGCCTGTGCCAGGGTTTCACTTTCCTGAGACGCCTGCCTGAGCCTGGCGAGGCCTCTCCCAGCATAGGGAGCATCGAGGCCTCCCTTAGAACCCCAGGGTTGAGCATCTGCCCTGTGCATAGCTGCAGGGTTTGAGACATCAGTGTGAGATCAGCAAAAGAGCAGCACAGGTACGTGCTGATGCAGAGGGGGACAGGCAGCAGCACCCATGGTGGCATTGCTGCTGTTGCCTGCCCCTCTCCTCTCAGTGAGAAGACTCAGGGGGAAGCCAAGACAGGGGCTGTGCTCGTATGTGGGGTCAGCGATGATTTACTTCACTGTATGTGTCAACATAGGGTTTCACATGAAGGGAAATTCAAACTGCACATGTCCAGGGGGTGAGGAAATGGAGACGTGATTCTGCTCTTAGCTCCACCTGCACAAACACAAGGAAACTTCCTGGCAGCTGATAGAGTTACTCTGACCTGTGCCTGTGGAAATGGGCAGTTTGGCCTTGCCAAAGCCAGGATAACATGAAGGATTGTTGGCCTGGATCCCATTAGGGAACCAGCATTACTAGACTGGTAGCAAGTGATGTCTGTCCCACACACCACGATGAGGAATATGGGTCCAAGGCCAAAAGCTGAAGATCAGCTTTTTCTTTCCCCTCTTTTGTGAAGGAATCAACCATGTGTGTTAATTATTTTGGACGTCTTTGTCCTTTCAGGGTTCCCTTTCAGGGACTGCTCCTTTGTGTCAAGAGCTGTACAACCACTGAAAAAAAGACAGTGTCTGCCCAAAGTTATTCATGTGTTTTATTTCGGTAGCCTCTTGATGTTTCAGCTACTGGTCCATTCCTTGGCCCACATGAAATATTTGAGATGCTGTGAAGAAATTTCTTGCCATTAATTTTTAATATAACCGTTTTTAATGAAATAGAGGATCAAGATTCTGCATCTATATATTTGATCTGATATGTAAGAGATATATTCTCTACTGTGTAATTACCGCTGGCTAGTATAATTCCTGACTCTAGATGTATAAATGTGTTTTACTCTTAAAAACGTAAATCCTGGAGTGGGATTTTGCTCTGGAGATCTTTTGTCCCTTTAATCATAACACTCAATAATGTTTGAGTATGATGGGAGAGCCACCTAAATGTACGAGCCCAGTTACTGTCAAGCAATATAGTTTTATAAAGGAAGTCTTAAACTTTCCTGAAGCCCTTCTGATTTCAGTGGGTTGATAGGAATATAAATGAGAAGGAAATTTCCCTCTTTGCTGGCGTCTGATTTCTGAATTGGATTAATTATGACAAGAGCTTTTTCTCTGCATAATCACATTTCCTAAAATTTCCCTACTAGCTTCATAAAACTGTTTTGTGAAACAGAGAAAATTAAGAGAGGTTTTCTTTGCCACTGAGTTCAAATTTGTCTGAACTTTCAGCTGGACTCTGGTATCCTATTAGTGTCTGTCTTTGATCATAATCATGTTTCAGTTTCATTATTTTCTCTTCTAATTCCAGTCACTGACCATTCATTTTATTTTTTATAACAGGAGTAGATTAATTGTCCTGTTTGATACAAGCCTGTTTGAGATAGTCCTAGGAAAGCCTGAGAGAAATTGTTCCTAGTTTTCATTACTCAACTTTATTGTTTGTATGTAGTTTAAACAGTTAGGAAAAAGCCATCTTGCAGCCTTGTATTGTATGGCTTGGAGGCCTGTCTCAGCAGCATTTGAAATGGCCTTTGTCCTCTTGTGTCTTGCATTGGATGTTAAAAATGAGGAGGGGGGATAAGATGCAGAGCCCTGACCAAGGGCTGTGTTGAATGAAGGTATAGTTAAGGGGCTGGCTCAAAAGCAAATTGTTGCGATGGACAGTCAGCCATGAGAAAGCAAAAAGGAAGCATCAAGATGTGGTGTGACCTGCACAAGGCACAGCGTTTCTGGGAACTGGAACCCTTCGAGGTCATGGGCTTCCATCCTCCTCTGCACCCAGCTTATTCCCTCAGATAAACTGCACCTCTCCTGGGCTAATGATCCATTTAGGACTTTCTCTTAGACTAGATCGGGAAAAGCTGGTGCTGTTTATTATCTGTCAGGGTATGGTCTCATCTGAACATCCTAAGGGGCACCAGAGGTTTCAGGGGGAAAATCTGCCTTGGCTGAGCAAAGAAAAAGGAATTCCTTGGTGAGTAGGATGAAGGGATGAAGGACAGCAAGGGAGAGAAAAGATGTGAATTCGAATAACGTGCTAACTTAAATTTTGCACACAGGAGCATGTCAGTTCCCTAAATCCCAATCCTTTTCCATGAGTGATCAAAGGATACAAAGATGCTTAAGAATGAGATCATCAGGCAGAAGGCTGTGAACATCTAATAGCCTGTTAGATGCTGCACCATCTAGAAGTCTTTGGAGCAAACCCATAGAAAACACATGGAATATTCTTAATTTTGCTTTCCATTTCTAATCACCTACTTCTCTGCACTTTGCAATTCTCTGGCCTGTTTTAGGGAACCAATTTCCTAATTGCCATTGGTAAAGAATCAGCATTTTCTTTCCACTGGTCTTAAAATGATTTTTCTAGAACTCGTTCTGTTTGATTCCTACCCCCCAAGTCTGTACTTTGGCACTGTAAAAGTCTGATTTCAAACCAACTTTGAAGTAAAGAATGTAGAAAACTCCAAACATAAACAAGTTGGAAAAAACCCACCAAACGACCCAAAAAGCAAGTAACAGAGGTTAACAGCTATTCTGCTGTGGCTTTGCTTGAGCCAATAAGTAGGGAATCTGTCTCCAGAAAGGGCACTGTTCCTATCACCTTTGGAAGAATATTTGCTTAGTATATTTTAAGAGAAAAATATCATTGATGAGGCTAAAGGCTGGTTTGTCTGACCTCAGTGTTACACAGAGCTTTATGAAGGAGAAGGACTTCTTTTTGAAGGAAAGTTTGCAATACAGCTTTACCAGGGGTATATTGTGTCGGATGAATTTGATGATTTTATTTGATAAGATAATTGATTTTCTTGACAAAAGCAGTGCAGTAGATTTAATCTCTTTGGACTTTTACAAAGTATTTGACGTACTGAAAAGATTAGTCAAACTGGAGAAAAAGGGGATTAGTGGAATTGTGCAGGAAATGCCTGGAGAGTTAGGGAGAGTATATGATGTGTTTGAGAAAGTTTGGGGTGCAGTGGCTGTCACTGGAATCCCTTTAGGATTGGAGGAGGAGGCTCATTGCACTTACAAGTCTAATGTTTCTGGCACAAAAGGGGAGAGTTTGCCACGTTTGTGGCTGAAATCAGAGCGGACTGCACAGCAGTGGAAGTCCAACTAGCTTTTTTTAAAAAATGTGATGGTCTTGAGGGCTGCAGCAGGAGAGATGGATGGAGGTGTGGAGATGGATGTAATCACACAGAAAGCGTGGCTGGGCGCTGAGGGAAGCATAGCATGCATTACTTCTGTGAAATGAGGCCTATCTTTTGGAAATGATAAAGGAGATGAAAGTGATCTGATCTGGAGTGTACCAAGGAACCCTGGAGAAGGAATCTGTGAACCTGTGATACATTAGACATCCAGTGTGAATATCACTAATACAGGGCCTGATGAGACCCTACCTGGGGCACCCAGGTAGTCAGTCCCAGCACACAAGCTCAGAAAAGGTCTGTTAGAATAGGAACAGCTGCAGAAAAGTGCAGCAAATGCAGTCTTTATTTGGCTTTGAGAGATGTGATTGCTGTCCATAAATGCAGGGGGGAGGAGGGTTAATGCTGGAGAGTGAGAAGAGCTATTTAAACTCAAGAACAGCATTGGCACAAGAACAAATATGTATAAATGGGTCACGGATAAACTTAGGCTGGAAATTCTGATGTTTCCAGCCATCAGAAGAATGAGGCACTAAATTAGTCCTCTCAACAAAGAGGTGGAGGTAAAAACAAACTAGCTTTAAGATACAGCTTCACTGCTAGGTGACAGGGATCTTATGATACGGTGGCGGATCGGGCTCAGTGACGCAGAACCCCCTCCCAGCCCTCTGGTTCTCTGCTCCTTTGGGGAGATCTTTAGTTTCTCAGTGATTCTGTGAAACTCTAACCCCTGTGAGGCAGTGGCTGAAGGGAGCTCAGGAAAGTGACTTCCCACAAGTCAGGAGCATAGAAAATATCAGCCCTGTGAGCCCATGCATGAATAACCCCAGTGTGTGTGTTCGTGGGTGTCAGCATCTTTACAGCCTCTGGATAAAAGAATCAGCTTGCTCTGAGCTGGGCACTCCAGCCAGGCACCGCTCAGCTTGGCAGGCACAGCCCAGTGGCTGTTCTCTCATTCCTGCCCTGCAGAAAAAAGTCAGGCTTTCTTGCAGCTGAAAGATTCATGACCTGTGATGGAAACTTTTATCTATATCCTGAAAATGGAGCTGGTCTGTTCCTCAAGTCCCAGGAAAATAGCAGCAGCAGAAGGTGGAGCAGGCAGGCATCAGCAATGGCAGTTCTTTTCCCCCTTCACCCCCCATCAAGTCTCTCTTGCTAAGTGACATCCAGCTGCTGCTGCTTCTGCTGCCTTCATCTGGGGAGCAGCACCAAACCAAGCAGTGTCCTTTCAGAGCCCTGTGGCATCCACAAGCCAAGCACGGGCTGCTGCAGATGGAGCTACTGCTCTGCTGCAGTACTGCTCACAGGCCAGCGCTCTCGGGATTTGTAGCCAGTCTCCTGCAGAGAGTTAGTAGCTTCTCTTACCCCCGGTCCAATTGCACCAAAACCTGCAAGGCTGTGGTTAGCACAGTTCTGGCTTCCTGCTGGTGGATTCACCAAGACAAGAGGGATGTGAGGAGTAGGTCAGGGCAGTTCCTGATGCACCGCACATCTTGAGGTTGGCTTGGTGCTTTCACTGGGTTTGCTCCTGCCTGCTGGAAGAGGCTGTAGCTCTGTGCCACAGTGATGCATCTCAGCAGGTAGTGGGATTAGTGCAGAAAGATACAATTCTTATGGGGCACAGTGGAGGACTGTCCTACCTGCACAAAGTAGATGATGTCTTCTTAGCTCGTGTAAGAAAGGCTAGTTGAGGAGCAGCGTGGCTGAGACACTACCCATGACAGTACCTCTGGACTCACTTTCTTACAAGTAACTGGAGCAGCAAGGATGCCAGTGGAGAAATTCTTCTTATCTGATCAAGCATCTCCCCAACTCACTCTGCAACTGATCCTGTCTTCTGAGCATGAAGGTACTTGCAAAGTCCATAAATTTACTATCATTATCAAGTCAGGAGGCAAAGGGCACTCTCTGTTCCTGCAAGTATCTGTATGTTTTCTTTTAAAAAGTCGTGGCCATGAAGAGTGTGCTGCACAGTGTCCAGGTGGTATTGTCTGAAATGGAAATAAAAGTTCGTAAGTGGGTGTCCAGATTCTATATGCATTAGAGAAGGACATGGTACTTCAGGAGAGAGGAATGAACATTTGCTTTTGAGAAGCTTCTTTGTGTCACAGGGTTAAAGACGGGAAAATAAGCCTAGATTTGTATTCATTGCAGAGGAGACAGTTTCCCAGAGGTAAAGAGTCAGACCAACCCTCCCTTCCTTTTGGTGCTGAGTGAAACCTGCTAGAGCTTCTCCAGCAGAGACATCTTCACCGAATGGCTCCTGTAGTCCTTTGTAACTGGCACAGATATTTCTACAGCTTCTCTCTTTTTTTTTTTCAGAGGAACTGAAAAGACTGTGACAAATAAAGAGCACAAATCTTGTCTTTGACAAAAATAGCAGATAGAAAAATTAAAAAGACCCAGAGGACAGAAAATTAGTATTTAAAAGACAGAAAGACACGGGTCCATTTTTCAGATTGACTGAGTTTTGGCTCATGTTTTCTTGTACTCTCTGTATGAATGCCAGGAGCTCTTGGAGCTAGAGGTGCACTGCTGGGTCTGCTGCCACCATCCTCAGTGCAGACACCTTGGGGCAACTCCAGGGTTACAGAAAGAAGAGACTTGCCCTCCTGAAACTACCTAGGATTTTCTTCCAAAGATGTATTTCTCTAGAGAAAGGAACCACTCTTCAAAAGTTGCTCATTAAGGATCATTATGGATCTTGTGGATACCATTTGGGATTACTCTGGTGATGAAGGATTCATTGCCATATTTTGTCACTGAGCAATATGTCTGAATGTGGATGCTGATACTTTCCCCTGGCTTATTCCCAAGGAGAATGCAGCTAAAAAGAGGGACCGGCACTCATAGTCTCTGTGGTTGCTGAATGTGCTGTTGACTTCTTGGGCAAGACTTTATTTCCTTGTGTTTCAGTTTGCTCATTTGTAAAGCAAATATTTTTTCTGTTGCTGAAGGCATTTGTAAAACCAGGTGGTGTTCATGGAGAGCTCTGAGACCAGAATCACCCGACTCCATTGGAGTGGATAGACTGCTGCTACTCAAACCCAAGGTCATGCTGACCTTGATTGCTGGACACAACTGAGTTGCCTTCTTTTTTTTTTTTTCCCCCCTCTTAAAATAGATGCACTGAAAACAGTTCACTCCCTTTTGCCATTTCTGCAGATTCCCTTTTACTCTGAGAGCTTGCTTCAAGTCAAATGGTCAAACTGTAAAAGGTTTCCATCCATCTGGTGGATGCCTCAGAATGAGAGGAAGCCAGCAAAGATGACACCATAGCAGACATAAGCTGCCCGAACTCAGCTATTACAGAGGACTTTTCCCCATCACCTCATCTGAGTACTAAATAGCCGAGAAGTAATTATGCCTAATGTTTCCTGATGTCTTCCCTCTTTGCACATGGTAAGCTATTCTGCTTCTGAAACACTCGCCTCATGTTCATGGCATTTGGCCTGCAGCAGTGAGGTTGAGTCCAGCCCTAGATCGTCTAAAACATTTTCTTCTAATAGATGGCTCACCATAAGCTGGAAATGCGTCACACACCAGCCAGTTATTTCCACATCATAAACTCCTAATGCTTCTTTAGACTGATGGGGTTTTGTATTTGCTAAGACCTGGAAATATGCCAACTATTTTTCCATGCATGACGCTTCTTTTATTTTAGCCACTGTTGAGTTAATCGCTGGGTATTTCTGGAGTTTGAAAGCCCTTCCATTTGCTCCCGGGTATTAGCTTTAAGCACCAAGCCACTCCACAGCTAGGAGCACCCCGTATAGCAGGGATGTGGAACATTTGTGCGGAGATGTGACCTCCCACCCTGGCCGTGGGGTTTGCTTTGCATTGCAGGCATTCCCAGGACTTCAGGGAATTCCTGAGGGCAGGAGCTGAGCTGTCCTCATGTCTGGGTTCCCACTTGATGTGCTTCTGAACATCTTTTTAAGCTCTGCATGCCACCAATTCTATTTCGCCGCCTCTTTCCTTTTTTCCTCCTCCACCCACCCTCCCCACTATAATCCCAGTTGATGGAATTGACTGCCTGTCCCAAGAACTAAAAGGCAATTCCACTTCATTAATTAGTTTGCTAGCTGGTTTCTAATGGTCTTATCAACATGCTTTGCCATCTGCAAACTATCCCATCTTCAAAACACTCTGCCTGCTCACCTCTCCCTTTAATTTGTTCCTTTTATAGCAAGACTCCGGTAACTGCAGAATTTCCTCTTTTCCCCACTGACTCCAAGTCTGATGTGCTTTCCAGATTCTCCAGCTGCTCAACACTAGTTAAGATTGTGCCAACTTGTCAGTGATAAACCCTTCTTTATTTTTTTTTTCCCAGAGCTTGTGTGTACAAAGCTTCAAGCATAAAAACCTGCTTCAGCCCTGAAGCTTGGCAGACAGCATCTCGGGCCAGGAGAAAATATATTTGCCAGGTTAAAAACAATGATAATACATTTGGCCATTTTTCAGTACCAAGTGTAAAAATAATAGTTTGTGTGATGGAGGAGTTTATGAGCTTATTTAACTAAAAATGAGTTTGATTTAGCACGAGGATTCTTGCAAGCCCTATTGCAGTGCTTTAAAACCCTCCTCTTTCCTCTTCTGAGATTAATGCAGTAGTGGTCCCACAAAGATGAGAATGTATTCTGCAACTTTACACTTTCTTCTCTGAATGTATCCAGAAACCCAGGAGTTAATTGTATTCACAAACCTACTTGCATATGCACACGCATGCAAATCCATACCGGCGAATGCATGCGTGGGTTGTTTTGTCTTTGCCCTTTCTGAAAGCTCTGACCTTGTATCAACTCTTCTGTAGCTATAGAGGAACTGCTCCTTCCAGAGCTCTGCAGAGCTGTTCTCCACAAACAAAAGCTTCACCTCCTCAACGTGCGAGGCACAAAGTATCTGTGAGCCACCATTCATGCATCCTGGCTTGCCAGGCTGACAGCAGACCTCACCACATGCCGTGAATCCTTCAAATGTCAGCTCCCCTAGGGACTGCATTTCAAAGGACAGCAATAATAGTAATGCTCTTCACTTCTGCCACACTTCTACAGGATAGCAAAGCGTTTGATCAGCACTAGGTCCTGACTACAGGTTTGGAATAACACTGCAAAAGAGGGGAGTGCTGGCATACTCAAGCGTAGGAGCAAAAAAATCCTTGACTCCAGTGCAAACCTCACTGGACTGCCTGCTAGCACTGTGGCCTGCTTGTGCTGAGCCAGCTGCTGGGCTAGAGATCTGGACATGACCAGGATGTTGTGCAAGGAAGGAAGGAAGGAAGGAAGGAGGGACAAGGCAGGTAGAGCTATGAGGTCCTGCTTTTACTGAATGCAGACTGTGAATTAAATTGATTCAGCCCAAAGTGTTTTCAAGTCACAGCAAACTGACGTAAATCACAGTAAACATAACTGCCTGCAAGATCACCTCTGCATTATCAGCTTACCTCCTTATTTATAATCCTAGAGCCATCCCTACTTGCACAAATGCATAAAGGTGGACAAAACCTCACACTTACAAGATAGATGAAACCTCTAAACATTTCATGATGCCTAGAAAATAGTTTAGACAATGCAGCAAGTTTGCTATGAGTCATAATGCACAACAATTAATAACAAGAACACAGCTCCTGCCCAAATCCCTATAAGCACAAAACAAAAGCCTTCCTGTTATAAACACAGAATCACACTAGATTGCTTAATTCCACCCCAAAACACTTCAGATCCCCAGTCCCACTGGAGAGCTTTATAGTTATCAAAAATCCAATAGATGAAACCAAAAAGGCATGGCAGAACTCAGACTGTCCAAATTAAAGCCTCTGAGATTCTCTGTAAATCCATCACAGAACATAAAAATCATTAATTTATCTCCTGGTTTCACATCCTCCTGACAGCTTAGTATCCAAATGCATTATCAGTGGCCATTCCTTTGCAGTTGGTAACACCCAAAAGAAAATCTGGACGTAAAGGGCTTGTGGTTACCACACAGACCCAGCATCACAGGACCTGCACTTTGCCACAGGCTTTCTGTATCCTCGGTCAAGTCGTTTAACCTTTTTGTGCCCCATCTCCCTCTCCATCCCAGATAACAACTGCTGATTTACTTCACAAGGCTCTTGTGAAGCTCCATTTGTCAATGCCTGTGATGTATTATTTATTGCCAGAGACATAAACAATTGCATCCAGAAGATGCTGAGCACATCACCTGCATTTTGATTTCTGCCAAAACCTCTCTTCCACTTAGGGCAAACCCTTTCTCCTTCACTCACCTAATAGTCTTTTATTCAGTGATGATTAAATTTAACAAGCCGATATGCATGTTTGGGGCCATGAAGTCAACTCCCAATTACTGACTTTCCCTAACAGGGAAGGCTCAAGGGAAAGCCTCTGGGTTTGGTGGCAAACAGCATCGCTAGTTTTGAGGACTTTTTGTATGATGCTAGCAATTGGTGGTCCTGTCAGCATCTTCAGCAAGGTGTTACTCATATCTGAAGGACAAGTTTTAGGATAATATGCCCTGCATAGATACTTAAAGTGCAGCAGGATAAACATATGTGAAGGAAAAGCTGAACAGAGCCCAGATATAGCACATCTATCTCTCTTAATGCTACACAGGGTACATGTATCTGGGAAAAGGCACATAAAAAGAAGTACATTTTCTATAAGTCTTGGTGAAAATACTAGTTTGTTTTTAGTATTTTTTCTTCTGGAGACTCTGGTCTATCAAACTCCCTTGCTCCTGTTATAAAACCTGATGACAAACTAGGCAGTGGCTAGATTTAACATCCCAACTGACCTTATCTAACTGACCTTGCACCAAAACAGCACAGTGTGCTGCCAAATCTTCCCATTCTCTTCAGTATCTGAAGTCGCAGGAGCTCCATCTCCTAAATATTTTTGTATCTGCTGACCTTATTGCATTGCCCAGAAACAAAACTGCCAGGCAGTCGGTGGGGGCATTGAAGCACGCTCACAAAAGGGGGAGCTCTGAGTTCAAAGCTCTCATCTGAAAATACAAAAGTGCTGGGTGTGCCTGGGTGATGGGAGGGTTGTAACTTACTGAGAGGAAGAAGGTCCTTGTCGCTAAAATAAATTTGGCTTCAAAATTCAACCACGAATGAGTATTTGACTAAAATCCTGCCATGCTTGGGAAGGCTGAAAATGGCTTGAATGATAACGAAGCGTTGCACTTCTAGGGATGCATGGTCTCAGTTTAGTGAGAAATCTTCTCAGCACTTAAAAATAAACCAAGAGGAAGTTAGAAATGTACCCCGTGAAGAGTTTTATGTTATGCCACTTGTTATGCAAGCCAAAAGTGGGTTTAACAGAAAATGGCACTGGCTTTTCAATCATTAATGGCACAATCAACTAAAATACATAATCGGTTGCAGTGAACACAGTGTTTGTAAACATGTGCAATTAAAGTGGAATAAGATTCAATTATAATGGGTTATGTGTGCATAATAATGCAGATCATGCAATTCTTATTAGTTGGGCTGTACCCTGAGCTCAGTTCAGCAGGAAATGATATTGAAATGTGCTATAATGAAGAGGAAATTCTAATGAGAAGACAAGGTTGAAAAATATTACTCAAAGCAAGAGAAATGAAAGAGTCCAGAGGCAGAATACAAATGACAGTAATACAAAGTCATTTGGCTATATCTCTGGCTTCATGCAAAGATCAGAAATTCACACTTGACAGCTGCCAGGAAGCAGGTATGCAGAATTCGCCCCACTGGTTGCCACTTTTGGGAGAGCAGGTCCACGCTCTCCCTCCAGACAAGCTCTCTACAAGCTCTGCTCATTGTAGGAGCTTCACGCAGTGCCAGTGACAGAAGAATTTCACTCTCAGTGCTCCGAGAATGTCCACCTTCTCCTGGGCTGCTACTTTTTGGGTCAGGGCAAACAGTATTCCCAAAGATGCTTATTTTATTTCCACTTCTTCCCCCTGATAGTATAGGCTTACATCCAAGGTAGGTATTATGCACCTGATCTTTCCCTTTAATTAATCACTCACAGAAGTTGATTTACTTTACATGAATTGCTTGAATTAACCATCACTAGGAGTGAGGGTAGGCTGGACTGCATTTTCCAATGCACAGAGAATTACTGGTAAACACAGCCTAGGTGATACTGCACACGTAAGAGCTGATCTCAGCTAAAACATGCAGACCTTGTCTAATCCCAGAAACAGATAGCTCACAAACTACATCACAAAGCCCTGTGGTAATTGGTACATGTGTCTAACAATGTAGGCTGTGCTACACTGGTTAGTACGGGGCTCTGACTTGTCTTAATCAATATTTGAGAGGTGAAAGCAGTACAGTGTATGAGGTAAAACAAAATAAATGAGAAAACCAAGGTGCTGCGTTGCATTAGCTACACGGTCCTTAGGAGGCTGAAAAATAACTTGTCTTGGACAAGGCACTCGGGTATCTGCCCTGAGCTGGTGGCTGTTGGCACAGGGTGGCTTCAGATAAGGACATTAAGGTGTGCTTCTGTGGAGGGGTAACAACTGGCTCTAGGCATGGGAGATTAAATTGGAAATTTGACATGGAAGAAGAAACCTCCGTGTGTGTCTGGTCCCACAATACCACCAAAGCATAAAAATTCTCAGACGGTCAAGGAAAACAATGTCCAGAGACCAGATTCCAAATTCCTCATTCTGAACAAATGGTCCCTGGAAGAAAATTGATATTATAAAAAGGAAATTATACTGTCACCACAGCTCACAACTCACAATAGTCTCATACATCTTCATGCGTTCGTTGTGGTAGGGATGGGTGTCATTCCTACAGAAAGCAGAAAGTATCACACTGATCTGGCTCTCCTGGGGGACTGGGCAATCATGTCCCACTGAACATCTTCTGGCTTCTTTGTCACTCTAACAGCACATGCTGCAACCTATGAGGCTTCACTTACCAGGACTTTTTTCTGGATATTTGGTCCATGTTTCCTTTTCTTGCTTCCAGCTCATGTTTCTTTTACATCCTACCGTGCTACTTAATTCTTCCTTGTCTTCGGTGTTTACACCATGCAGCACTAGACTGTAATGCCTCTCTGTAGCCATTTTTCTCTGAGTGACAGTATATTACAAATTCAGTTCTTCCAGTACTGATTTAGCTTCTTTAATCTTTCTTTATAAATGAATCTCTCTGTCCCCTTGATAATTTTTGTTGCTCTTCTCTGAACTAACTACAATTTTTCAATATCTCCTTGCTAATGAGTTTCCCAGAACTGAACACGGTGTTCCAGGTGCAGAAACAGCAGAGTGGCATCAAGGTGGTCTGGACCTGTGCTGCCCTGAACTGCACTGCCCTTTTGCTGCCCTATCTCATTTCTAACTTGGGTCTAACTCGTGCCCACAAGGTTGGAAGGAGAAGGTGGAATTTCACCTACTACTCTGTTTCAGATATTTGGCTGGCAGATTCTAAAATGCTAAATGTGGTTTATTTTTTCTTTAACAAGTAATTTTGGGTGTGCAAATCTGTTCTGAAGACTGCAGTTTCAACTTTAAGCAGCATCATCCACGTGGAAGTAAAAACCCTGCTCATTATGCCACTAAATTAGTAAATAACCAAGCTGAATGTGTAATTCAAAACCTCCCATCTAGGAAGGACGCTGGGGTACAAGAGGGTTTTCATAAAGTCTTCAGGCTAGCAAGACTCACATCTGCAGAAGCAGGCACACAGCATTACAAACCAAGACCACTTTTCCTCCTGCCTATGAAAAATGATTGATCTGCTTTGTTCCAGTTAACAGGAAAACTGGTCAAATTCTCCCATTTTGTAGCCAATTCTGAATTCATTTTCCAGCACCCTGACCCAGCTTCTTCTCTCTCTGGATTTGTCTGCACCTTTTGTGGAGGATTTTGGTTCCTCCAATTTCATCTCCTCTGCATATCTTATTAAAATGTTACTTCCTCCTCCATTTCTAGATGAACAGTGAGAACATTAAATAAAACTTACTTAAGAATAGGCTTTGTAGTTCTTCTATGGTCTCCTCATCTTCAACTCCATGCTTTGCCACTCACTGTTAACCTCTCTTTATAGCCTTCCAGCCTGTTTTCAATCAAGACGACAGTGTTCATCTCCAAGCTGATTTAAATTAATTTTTCTAGAAAGATTTCATGAGGCACAGTATCAAACACACTACTCAGATGCAAATATATTACAGCTCCAGCATTGCCTTCATCCGTTAATTTTCTGTTTCTATCAAAAAAGCAATCAACTTTGTCTGGTGAGATTTATTCTTGCTAGACCGACGCTGTCTGAGGCTTCGTGCTGCCGGAGCCAGCTCCCAGGCACGCCAAACACCCACAGCCAGAATTGCCTCCAAGGTAGATAGGTATGTCATTGCCTCTAAAAATGGGTGTTTTGGGGGCATTATTATGTTAATCATACACTGTGGGTGAGCTAATTGGCAGTTCTGTCATTAATGTATCAGTACAAACCCAGGCAGGACTGTGTTTTCTATCCAAAACTGGTTGGGATCCTACACCCTGGCCTGGGGGGCAATTTTCCTGGAGGGCTGCAGCCAGGGGTTGTGGTCCCACCACCTACTGAAGGCAACTGCTCTTGTGTTGTGGCAAGGTCACACAAAATACCCCCAAAAGCAGTGTAGTGGCACATCTTGCTCAGCACTGTCTGCAAAGCACCCTGCTCCCTGCCAGGCATCACTCCCGGGGCTCTCTGTGGTGGCACAATGCCTGACCAGAACAGGAATCTCCTGCCTGGGGTCTCATAACAGATGTAGGAGCAATGAGCTGCCAGGCAGAAGTGCTCCTTCCCACAAGAGACTGCAGCCACCCAGGGACCATTATGGTCACCTTTTGATGGACCAGGTCCCACCAGCTGCCTTCATATTCCTCACCTTCACAGCATCCCAAAGCACTGTTGAGTATTTTGGAAAGGGTAAAGGTAGGTTTTCAGAAAACAGTGTTTTGGGATTTCTACTTTTAAGTGTCTGTACGCACTTTTCTTTAGTCACTTAGTCTTCTGTTCACAATTGAGGAGACGTAGTCATGAGCAGCATGGCATTTTCAGCCCTTCCCCAAGAGCCAAGGCTCATCTGTGTCAGCTGATTTCTGTATAGGCTCATTGTCACTCAAGTATTTTCTCACACGTTACTAAGAAAAGACATTTTATTGGCTTTTCCTCATTTCTGAATTGTTCACATTTCTTTTATCTGTCTCATTAAGGATAGATTTTAGTCATCCTTAGTTTCATACCCACCCTAGTTTACTAATTAGTGGACATACTTTCTCTCTAGGATTTTTGCTTTCCCTCCCCCGATACTCATACAAGAAGTGCCTTTCATATTCCCTTTAAATCCTTTGGCAGCATTAATTCACTCTGATTTTTTTTCTGCCCTTATCCATTCCCTGCTGAGCTTTAAGTGAATCTGTATTCTTGTGTGATTTCCTTCCCACCGTTTCCTATTTCAGTACCGGTTTTTTAACCTCCCATCTTTGAGCAGTCCCTTGTGAAGTCACTGTAACTGTAGCACATAAGAAACTTTTCATGCACACGTATTAGTCATGCAGATTTGTGCCTACCTGACTGCCATAGAGATCAGAAGGGGCAAGTCTGGAAATGGCCCCTTGAGAATTACGGGTGCAGGGTCTGGGTCAGGACAGGGACCACTGTCATTGGGTCCTCCCACGAGCCAAGTGAGATGAAGGTGGGTTCTCAGCCCAAAACACCAGCCATTACTCCCCCTCAGCAAGTTGAACAGAGTCCTTCACAGGATCCCTGGCATACACCCAATGCGTGCTTGGAAAAGCAATAAAACTCTTTCTGTCAATAATTGGTTCCTCAAATAATTCGTTAATATTTGTATAGTACTTT
The DNA here is from genome assembly GCA_013400835.1 of Zapornia atra. Lineage (NCBI taxonomy): Eukaryota > Metazoa > Chordata > Aves > Gruiformes > Rallidae > Zapornia > Zapornia atra. The sequence continues at coordinate 669,032 of VZTU01000086.1, read as the reverse complement.
GAAGACGTTAAGTGCTTTATAAGTGCACACATTATTTTTGGCATTTAGGGGTCCTTTCAGTCTCTGCTGGCAGCACCTCATTGTCAGCATTGCCAAGTTATGTGACACTGCTCAGGGGTAGAGGCATTTAGCAGACAGAATTAGTTGCCATCTCTTCCCACACTCTTTTAAAAAATAAAATGAAATTGCTGTTTTCTGGGAAAGGGGCTGCCCGGTGTCACTGCCACCACAGGCAGCAGAAAGCCTCTTCTCACCCCATGGTCCAGCTGAAAGTCCTTTGTGCTGGGGGTGGGGAATATAGCTAAGGTAGCCTTGCCCTTTCCAGGGCTGCTCCTAACAAGCTCCAGCTGCAAATCCTTCCTTCCCTCGCTCAGCTCTGGTTTGGTGGGTTAGGGCAAAAGGCATGTTCTCCTTTTCCAGTCCAGGTAAACCATTAGAGTTTTTGTTGTCAAATCTAAAGTGATGTTTTTGAAAATGAAATGTTTTTTTTTCTTTCTTAGATTTCAGCAGAGGCACTGGTCGAGTTCTTATTGCTGAGCTACCAGTGCATTAAGTAGCCTCTTGATGTGATCTGTCTCAAGCAGATGGAAGTAGTGTCTGTGCTGGCATTATTTATGTTGTTCTTACAAACTTACTTAAGATTCTTAGCCAATTTTTTATTCTGGGAGCCTAATGCAAGGCAGCAGGTACTTACAGTTCCCCTGCAGAGTCTATTTTCAATATTAATTATCTTGCTGTGCGTTAAGTAGTTTTTGTTTTTGTGTTAAAAGGTTTATGAAGATTAGATGATTAAAATGATAAAAACTAATTTTCTCAAGCATAGCTGCTCTGCAGCAGTCAGCTGGAAAAAGAAAAATATGGGCACTTAGTTGTCTTGGAAAAATGGCATTATAACTACATTATAGTATGGGGGGAAGGGAGCAGTGGGAAAGGCTGTTGTGTCACAAATGGTTTTCACTGTCCTGCTAGCCACACGCTTGTGCTTGCGTTGGTGCATCTGCTGCTCAGGTTCATTCCCTGTACAGCAGATATTTTTTAATGGGAAATTAATTTCAATATATGACAGGAATGGCTATCACTTGCAAACAAGCCACATCTGCTGCAGAGCTAAGCTCAACGTGACGGCGGAGTATGTCTTGATTGCTCTTTGAGCTGATGGGGCGGGGGCGCTGATGAGACATCTCTGTGGCTGGGCCTGGTTTCGTGGTGTGAAGCTGGGCTGCAGGACAAGTGCCTCCTTTGGGACAGCTCTTGCTAGAGGCTGATCTTCTGGTTAAAGGAATCTCTCTTACACTGGTACTGTGTCTCGGTTCCTTAGCTGCAAAATGATGAGGAAATGCTGAAGGAGAAGGATAGGTCACAGCCCTACCTTCTGTGAGACATTGTTATTAGTCTGCTAATGCTGACAGATATCTTGTTTCGCTCCCTTGCGTTTTATCCCCAATGACATCCAGAGGGACCCCTCAGAGCTGTTATGGCTTATTACAGTATATTGCTAAATCTGGGGCTGTGGGACCTTAGCAGATATGTTGGATTTTGTTTTGGCCTAAGAGTGAACTCTGAAGTGAGGATTGGTTGGTTAACGAAGATATCCATATCTCTCTGAAACTCTTTGGATTGGTTGGTTAAGGAAGTGAGGATTGGTTGGTTAAGGAAGATATCCGTATCTCTCTGAAACTCTTTGGACTTGAAGTGTGCTCTGCGCAGTGCAACGGTAGTGATGGGTGCAGCAACCACAGCCCTGCACTGCCCTCCAAGAGCCCCTGCTGTAGTTGCTGCCCTGTCACCAGGGTCACGTCTAACTGCCTGCCCCACCCTGCTGCTTCCATCACAGGACATGCACTTGGGGTGAGAGGGACCTTGGACAGCAATGCCATCCCCATAGACAGCGCCTCAGATAACCACCCATGACTGGCACAGAGTACCCCCCTTATAAATATGATGACTTATAAGCAGCATAAAACCTTTGTTATAACAAAGTTTCCTGCCTACCAGAGGACCCAGTACAGCATTTGCTGATGCTAAGGCCATGGGATTTAAAGCCACTCTCATTAGCAATAGTCACCCCATTGTACATGTGTGGATGAAACCAGAAAGAGCAGAAGGTGCTTTCTGAGGTACGGTGTAAGCCAAGAAGCTGAGGATAAGCTCTGATTATTTTTCATGTTGGATATATCCATTTTATTGTGTTTTCTGTGTTTTGGGACACTTTCCTTCCATGACTAGCACTCTAAATGTTGTTTTTTCTCTGAGGCTGTTAGTGTCATTATTTATTTGTTGATATCATGCAGTCTTTTCAATGTCCTAGAATTTATTATGGGTATTAGAGATGGCAGCATTTATCCATTTTACACCTTCATTATCTGATCTAGCCCCATCGTTACTTCAGATACACACAGTGGTATTATCACTGTTGTCTTGTTTCATTATAATTTCCATTTGTTCAGTGCTTTATTTCTAAGAAATCATTTATTAGAAAACATGCTGAAGTATAATCAGCCCCTACATTACGTATGTTTGAATCTCAGGCATTTGACAGGAAACATCTGTGACTCAGAGGTGGCCCAGTGTCTGGTTTAGGTCAGTGTTAGTAGGCTGGGCTAAGGAGCACGCTTAATGATGGGTCCTGAACAGCCTTCCAGAGTCTCAAAAGTCTCTAGTGGGTATCTCAGTCTCTTGCACGTCCACAGTGGAGGCTCCTCACATTGTTAAATATAATCCCTGTCTTCAGAAAATGAGGAGTTTGTCCCACTTACAGCAACAATCACTGATGTGTATTTGACCATTTCCTTCAACTTGCCCTGGGTGAACCTGTGTGTTGTGTGAGGCTGCACTGTCAGTGTAGGAGGGTGTGGGGGTGACACGTGGAGAGCAGAATGCAGCTGTCTCTGACTAAGATGGACATAGATGTCACTCTGCCATGGTGGCAACTGTTAGGTTTTTATGTTGAGAAGGATTTTAAGGATCAAGCAAATAAAAAGTAAAGGCAAGATGAGAATGCAAGAGAGGAAAGGGGCCAGACAGACAACTGTGGCGTGTCTGACATGAGGGCACTCAGTTAAGGAAGCAGCCCATCCACCCAGGGCAGAGAAAGTGCACTCAGAGCCCAGGACAACTCACCGCATATCTTGCCTCAGAAAAGTATTGGAAAAGCAGGCCTGAATGCCTTTTTAGCAGTGCCTGTTCTTCTAACCAGAAGTGTTTTCTGGCTACGGTGAAGCTGCTCTTGGCTTTGAGCAAGTTCTGCTTTTCTGGACTATGGAGATGTCTGTTCTCAGCCATCAGCGTAAGGCGATGGGATGTCACTGACACTTGGAGCAGACCGCCTTGGCTTCTGAACGGCCCTTACATCTCTTTGGCCACAAGTCACACAGAGTTACAGGAGGTCTTGTAAGAGCATCTGCTGCAATAAAAGCAGATTATTATGTCTGTATTTTAGGGAAGTTTGCAGTCAGCCTGAGTAATGCCTAACATAGCGCTTAATCCATGTTAAAGGCTGGAAGGGAAAACCCCTCAGTTTCTCAGTTTTCAAGGTGTCATTGATAAATCAACCTATAGAGAAAACACCAGAAACTGTTTTGGAACAAATGATATAATTTTAAAAGTATATTTCATCCAGCAAGTAATTATCACACCCGCTGATGTTTCTTAAGATATAATTCAGTGAAAAATATGTGTTTCTGGCTCAATTCCCACAGATACCGATCCTCAATCTTTAGCCAAAATTTGCTGAGGCATGGTCTGACAGAGAAAATGGACTCTTAGCTCTAACATAAAACCTAATTACAGGAGGTACTGCAAGACAGAGCAAGAGATGATGCCTGTAGTGCTGAAGAAGACAGCACCGTGTCTGTTGTCTTCTGGTACCCGCTCTTTTCCAGCAAAAGAATACCAGGTATCTTTAACAACACACTACATGCAGAACGTGCACACAGACACGTGTGTACTCCAGTATTGAAAAGCATAAGCTGCCTTCTCTCCACTCAAATGCCTGCAGCAACATCAGCAAATACCACAAAAATGAGAAATAATGTTCCAATTACGGATGCAGGAAAGCTGTGGTGTGTGCATCTGCACAGGGGAACTGTGAGGATTTGGCTAATAAGTAGGAAGTCAAAACTGACTCTATACAGAATCACCTTTTGAAAGTCTGTCTGTCCGTTTGCTGGGACCTGCCTGGTGTCTGGGCAGTGGTGGCAGTTGGGTTGGTCACTGCCGTGATGCCCCCAGCTAGGGACAGTAGGATATTGTGGGGGGCTCATGTCTCTGCAGGCATTAAACCTCTGGCATGAGGACTGGGATTTCCCAGTGCCTCTCCCTGCTTAGCACTTGGGCTGATGGCTCTGCCCAGAGGCTGTGTATTCACACAAATGGGAAGTTTGCCATGGGCTGTACCAACAGGAATGAAAGGAGCTGGCAAAGGCACATTAACAGCATGACTCTGAAATAGCTGGAGGGAATGTGCTGTGAAATGCACATTTGTGTGGGAACCCCTCAAAACTGAAGGCTCAGCCTGCTGTGTCAGGGGTGTGTGTGTAGTAGGAACAGTCAATGGCTTTGGCCGTTGGTCCCAGGCATTGTCCAAACATAGACGATGGCCAGCATAGAGAGCAAACACAGGAACCTCTTCTCAGTGTTTGGCTTTTGTCACAACTGCAGAAATTATGTGGAACAAACATAAACACACATTACAAATGAGAAACAGGACATCTCAGTTGTCCAACAGGTGAAGGAAAGTTGTCTGCAGTTTAGTCAGGAAGGTGGTACAGATTATGGTATAGAATATACCTATACCTCTGCTTCCTGTTGGTTCTCAAGCCCTGTTTCTTGCTTGGCATGTAGTTTGCTGTCACAGAACACTGGGTCTTCTGTGGGTTTGTCTCCCTGTAGTGCCATTGTCTCTATTTGCCCGGGACCTGCTATGTACAGTTTAATATTCCTGCTGCTCTTCCCATTGGATTGCCTGGACAGTGCTGCAGTTGAGAAGTGTCTGTGTGGTTCCTGCCGGGGACTATTTTCTACATGTGACAACTAAACATCCTCTATCCTAGCTTAGGCCAGGACACAAGGCCAACAAGGCCTCTCCCTCCCTGAGGTATATGCTTTCTAGGATCACCTGGGTTCTGCTGTGCTGCAGAAGAGAGCCTTCAAGTTGCTCCTATCACTGCTCCCTACCACCACACCCCACCACCCATCTAACTCTCACTGCATGTCTGAAATGTCTCGTTCTATGAAGAGCATCACATGATCTCACACATCAGTATGCAACAGCCACTGGAGATCACGTATAGGCATTAGATGCATTTGCTGAGAGCAGCATTCTCAGATAGAAAAATTAAAGAGCTGTTCTCCAAGGCATGTGTCTGATCTTGCACCATCCCTTCACTAAGCTGGAATCAGAATTTCCAAAGGAAATACTCACCACTTCCAGACAGGCCCCACTAACCACTACCCACTTACCAGAAACAGGGTAAACTAGCAGTTTATATACGATCTTGCTTCTTTCTCTGCTGCATGTATAGGAATAAAGCCCTCATATATGTGCAGAGCTGAAGTATACATGTGCTGTTAGGGGTGCAACGTGAACTCTGTTGTCATTGCCCAAGGACGGGCAGATCTGCTATTTGCTCTCAGTGCTTGCAGCGCTATTTGTAGGATGGTCTTAAGGGTGGGTCTGGCCACAGAGAATTCATGCCATAGTCGGCACAGCCTGGGATACACACAGACAGCACTGTTCATACAGCATCTCTGCTGGTCAGGAGAGATAGAATTACCTTTCTTGGTTGTCCCAGCTGGCATGGCATCAGCAGGGTGATGAACGCCCTACATTTGAGCTACCTGGCAGATCAGGGAAGGAGGAACACCTCCTTACCCAAATACAGAAATCACAGTATGGCAGTGAAGGTGAAAGCTGTGGTTGCCCTCAGGAAACAAGGGAACATTTGTCACCAATTTAAGGAACAGCAGGATGAGACTCACAGATTTGATAAACATCTGAGTAAAGTTCCCAAAGGAGAAACAACTAATATGGTTTCTGGTACCTGGTCTAATTTTCCATCACTGGTTAGTGCACTATGGTGGTCGCGACATGCTTTGTGATAGGGATTGATATCTAATTAGGCAAAATGTTAGTTTGTTAATGCCTGAAGCTTTAAGCCTCACCTCCATGCATCAACCCCATGTGGATTACTGCGACAAGTCACTTGCGTTCTTGTCCTTGCCCTAACAGGGTTAACTCCTGCCAGGACGATGGCATTAGCTCTGTTTCACCCCTTCTCCCTTCTGTGTGGGAAGAGCTGGGCTGCAGCAGCGGTGTGGTGAAGCCGTGGTGGGGAACGCGCTGCTCGGGTTTATTCCCTCTGCTGCAATCCCTGCGGGGAAGGCGCTGCGGGCGGGGGGAGCCCTGCCCGGCCTGCTGGTTTACACGAGAACAGACAAGATGCTTTGAAAAAAGAAAACAAAAGTTCTCTCTGGTGCTCCAGGTCCTGCGGCAGGTTCCTCCTGCAACACGAGGGCGGTACTGCCGTGCCTGCCTCGTCTCCTGCCGGGAGAGCCTTTGCTGGTAGCACAGCAGCACCTAGAGGCCCCGGGCTGGAGGAGGCAGCAGGCTGCGGGACAGACCTGCCCGGGGAGGGGCACGGGTGCTGTCGGGGTCCCGGTGAGCACCCCAGGGCTTCGGGTCAGGGAGAGAGTGCCGTTTTCCTTCTGTACCCGAAGATCTGGGTATGAAACCAGAACGGACCCGACCTGCCTGCATCTCGAGATCGTTTGTCCACTCTGTACGTGGACCTTACAGCTCTGTGAGACATCCCCCCGACTTAGCAGAGCCGATTTTGGTGGGGTCCTTCTGGTCAGTCGCCTTCCCAGAGGTAGGAGGAAGGGAAAGGACTGCCGGATTGTACGCAGAGATACACGTCCTTATCTTGTTAAAGGAGAGGGGCTTGTGGGCAGCCCCTGCCCTGTCCCCTGGGCTGCCTGTACCCCCCTCCCCTGCTTCCCCCGGAGCCTCTGCTGCACCGCGGCCCCCTGCCATTGTCCCAAGGCAGGTAGCCTTTTCAGGGGCATGTTACCCTAGAAAAAAAGCCTGTAAACGGCTCTGCCCCATGGAACGGATCTCTCATGGAAGGTACTGCTGTCTTACCACTGAATAATCCCTCTCTCTATAGGGTAGAGCTTTTTACATGCAAAGCTTCCCCTTCCCGCCCCCCCATCTGTAGATCTTTGTATAAACCAGTTAGAACTTCTGTGGGGGTTTGGCATGCCATCTGAACCAGACTTGGTCCAGGAAGGGCGAATCTGCCATCCATGCCGACATGGGTAGTTAGAAGCAGCTCCCCTCCTGCTCCCTGAAACTCAGCTGGCTGCTTCTTCCAGCTGCTTTTCCAGACACCTTTTTCTGGAAGATTAAAGAGTTCTTTATGCTTGATATTTTCATCTTCCTACTTCTGTGTCCAAATTAAGTCACTTCTCTGCCTGACTTTAGCAATTATATAAGCCAAGAAACAAATGTGTCCTCTAGGGGCTTTTGTCATTGCTATGGATCTGAACTGGTCGTGGTATTTAAGCATTCATGGGAAAATATGGATGCTAGAAATAGTGTAGCATTTTGGCATAATGCTATCTACAGAGGTAACAACACTTCCTCCAATTAGTCTTTATTTGCTTATTAATATAGCTGTGACTCTCAGCATGCCTTGGGTGTCTGCCTTGGAGAGACATTCGTTTTCACTCTGGGTTTTGGAAGGGAAGCTCTGAACAAGGGGTGAAACTGGGGGAGGATAGGGAGACCTGAGGAGTATTGGGTCAGACCAAGCCTCACAAGGGGGCTGGGGCACATGGCTGAGGTTTAAGATTGTAGTTTCTGTCCAACGAGAGAGGTCTCAAACATCTGAAGGAGATTAAATGGCTGCTTGCCACCTGCTCTCCCAACAGAGCAGCACTACTTCTCTGCTGGGGGAACTGAGAGAGGGATGAGAGTGGAAGAGAGAAACTCTGCTTTCTGGGAGAGCTGATGAGTACGTGTAGGTCTTGCCTCTGCCAGTCCCTGCTTGGGTCAATGGTGGGTTCATGCTCTGATGCTGTGGGCTGAGCCATCGCTGAGTTGCTGCTGCAGTGAGGGCTATGGCAAAGTTGAGCTAAGCTGTACTATGTACTTTGCTATGACAAAGGGCTCTGCATGAGACTGGTGGGTAACGCATCTGTAAACCTATATAGGTTAGAGCAGACCAGATTTTTGGGTGCGGACATGCTTCCCCAACCTTTTCTATTTATCTTATTTTAAACTAGGCCTAATACTAGCACAGACAGAACACCAAGGACAGAAACATCTGTCAGGCAAGGCCATTCTGTGCCACGTCCTACTGACTTGCCTTTCCACCCAAGACTTTCCTTCTGTGGCTGGTGGCAAGTGTCACCAACGCTGTTAACGCTGCTGTCTGGGAGGTGCAGCTTATGTCCACCTTCCCTTTCCTTGGGACCTCTGACAAATGGATATGTATTAGATGATAGTCCTGGAATAAAACTGGTAAACAGACAGAGGCAACCAGAGAGAAAGGAGAATGAGGGCAATTTTCACAAGTGAGCAGAGGCCCTCACCATGCCCTGCCACAAACACCTGCTGCTTCATGCTTCCTTGTAACCAGATGTTTTCCTTCACCCCATTTTTCTCTCCTTCATCTCCCATTTGCCTTCAGGCAACACAAGCAGTGGTTACACTTTGCACAAAAGCTTTTATGCAACTCAGGTATCAGGGAAAGTGTTTTCACAGTGCCCTGCCACCATCCAGCTAGCAAACTAATTCATCACAGCTTTCCCCGTGCCTGGCAAGCTGAAAGGTAGTGCCTTTACATGCCAGTGCTTGTAATGGTGATGGTATTTTCACTTGCCAGTTCAGAACGTGATGGTCTAAATAAGCAGGGAACACTTCTCACTCCTGCAGCTGTAGCTGAATGATTAGCCTTTGGGGAGGCTGAATGTGCTGCAGTCACTCCCAGGCGTTGAGGTGTGATGACCGAAGGAGAAGGTGCAGCCTGCCTCGTTGGCATGCGATGAGCACCAACGCTGTGCAGAACTGGCAACTCTTCCATCCTCATCCAACCCAATCCTCCAGCAGGAAGTGGCAGGTGGAGCCAAGCAGGGTAGCAGGGCGAGCATAGCAATAGAAGCGTGTCAGCAGACAAGTTTATCATTGATGCTCACAAATAGACTCTGTGGAGGTGGAACACTGCAGAAGAGCAGGAATGTATAGACAGACCTGAGACGTTGCTCGCTCTCCTACGTGAGTGTTACCTGCTTGAGAGCACCCTCTCTTGCTCTTGAGAGCAGCATCGTGCAGAGAAGGACTTATCTCTGTCCCCAAGTTTTGAAAGATAAAACTGTTAGAATGAGGCTTTGAGTCCCACTCCTCGATTAGCTCCGCTGCCTAGAAGACCTGGGCTCTGTGACTTGGTGTTGCTTTCCTGAGGAGGGAGATGGCTCAATCCCATCTACGTGCAAGTACCTAGCTGGTATCCTCAAGAATCTCTGCTACTGCAGCTATTCCTAAACTATCAGGGCGGGGGGGAAAAAGCCCTTCTGTAATCCAGGTCTAAAATACTGGGCTGGAGCAGGATGAAGAGGGCTGCAGTAAGATACTCCCAGCAGAGGAAGTCACATAATTTCAAAAAAAAAGCACATTCTGTGCTGGCCTAGGCACTGGTCTACAGAGAGGCACATTGGGGAGTAATTTTACTGATGCTAATAAATCAGTATGAGTGTGTATGAGATTAAGACCTACACAAATTGATAAGGGCAACTAACCAGCTGGTGTGTGCCAGTGTAACTCCACAGAACTTGACTTGCACCAGTTGGTCAGGTACTGACCGTAAGGCCAGAGCGTATGTGTGCCACATGCTGCTAGTGCTGCAGAGCTGGGGCCCTGCAGAGCCCCGCTTGCCAGATGCTCTATCGAGTCCATTAATTGCTTAAAGAGCAGATGAGCTGTCTGAGCACTTCCTCAGAAACACCATGAGGGGCAGAGCATTCCGAGTGGTTTCGCAAGCAAGTGAGGGCAGCCGTGGAGGAGCAGCTGCAGGGCAGGGCAGCGGGAGGCAGCAGAACAGACTCTGCCTGCACACACCACTTGACATTGATTATACATGTTGGACTTGGGCATGAGCCTTTGAAACTTCTGTGGGAGATCAGGCACTGCTTTAACTCTTTGGACTGGAGAAGTGATGCTTGTCTGGAAACTGTACTAATGGGAAAGTCCACAAAGCATGTCAGTTTGTTTTCCTGGCTGCAGGCAATCTATTTCAATTTTTTTGGGGTAGGTATTAGGTCTGATGGTGCTCCCCTTGTTTTCTGTGAAAGAGGCACAAGTATTAGCTGTCTTGCTCAATGTCCTGAATGACTGTTGAAGTCAGTGTTGGCTGTGAGAGCCATTTCCCTCATTGCATTAATTCTGGTGTGTACAACTTTAAGTACCACAAAGCAGATGTTGACCGAGTGTTGCAAAGCCTCTCCTAACTGCACCTATTCCTTCATGTCCTTCATGTATGAACGCAATCCATACTAGAACTGTACATGTAGCAATGCAGTTAGGAAGTGTCAGTAACTGGCATCCTCACAGACTCAGAGAACGATTTTGTATCCAGAGAGGGGAAGATTATATTTCCCATCCTGAAGGTAGAGCTCTGAAGCCCAGACCTTGCCTAGGGTCTCTCCTGGTACTGGTGTGAAAGCCAGGATCAGAAGTTAGATTTCCTGTACTCCAACCCAACCCTGTAACTATAGAGCTGTTCTCTAGTCTCTTATTCCTGCAAGCCATTACTCTACAAACATGCTAGATAGACTGGTAGAAGTGTTTAGCATTGAATATTTCTGGAGCATAATCATTCCAGCAGAATGGCAGCAGAAACATCACTCTTATGACAAAGATGGCAAGACTGGAGCACAGTGCTTTGTCCAAGCTTGTGGGACTGTTTGGATCTGAGTCCTACTGCTCCAGACAGTGGCCCCAGGTCAGTCCTGTGACTATGTTGCTTGTCAGTGCTAGCCACTGCCAGTGAATTAAATGACAGCTCGGTGGAAGAGGCAAATGAAGCAGTACTGACAGGGGAGACAAGAGATGCTTTTCAGTGAGATTTGAAAATTGAGACAGGGAGTTGATTAGGTTCATATCGCTGTGTGATCTAGTGATGCTAAACAACCAGCTCTCCTCAGCCACGCTGGTGGAAATATTGACCAGATGAAGTTGTTCCTCCTGAAATGTAGTAACTTGTTAGTACTGCAGTGCTGCTTGCAGGGGGTTATTTTGTCCTGGGAGGAAAGAAACAAACCTTTCTTTCTCTTATTCCCAAAGTCTTCAGGAAACCTGTGTGCAACAACATGGTACATAAATTTCCTTGACTGTTTTGTGAAGAGAGTGTCAGAGAAGCACATGGGGGCACCACAGAAGAGAGGATGTTCATAGGTAACTACCCTACTACTATCAGTACAATGAACACATCTGTGCTGTGAGGCCACATCAAAGCTGTGATGGGGTGAACTGCAGGAAAGATGACGTTTGAGTGTGCTGAGCCCCAGAGCGTGACTGTTCCTGTCCCTGTCACATGATGTACCTTGGCTGTGCTTCAGATGTGCTGGATGGAGGAGAGACCAGGAGGCAAAGCAAGTGGCCAGTGCTGCCTCTACAGGTCCTGTGGCTGAGCAATGCAGGGGGCAGAGCAACTGCACTCAGGATTTCCCCTTCCAGGCAACTCTAGGGAATGTCAGAAGACAACAGAGTGATCTTGACAGCAGGCTGAGAACTACACTGAGCTGACAAATGGTACAGGCATGGTGAGATGGAGATGAGGGTGTGTGAACTCCCACACACCCGGATTGCAAGACACAAGACAGAGAGAGGAAAACAGATGCTGAAACCTTTTGGAATACTAGTTTTCCAAGAACTAGTCTATCTTTGCTACAATGCTCCCTCTCCAATTACATTATTAATGCTTTGTTACATGAAATCTAGTTCCATCTGACTGACGTACTGTATCAAACAAGGCAGATCACAAATTGGTGTGTCAGCCCTGTGAACTGAAGAAGAAAAAAAAATAACCCCCCCATTTCTAAAACTGTCCTTTAAAAAAATAAATTAAACTCTACAAAGTCCAAAATATCACAGGGTTTCTCTGTAAGCCATTGCTTACAATTGTTTTACCAGAAGGTGAGGGTATGCTGCTGAGACAAGGCAGTGAGGGTCCGGGTGCAGCTTTGGCACCAGAGGTTTTCCTGCTCCTTTCCAAACCGACAAGGCACGTTTTGTTGCAATGGAAGAGATTAGGGACTATTTACAAACATCCCAGCTTCCAAGGTTTTGGGAAGCCTTTCAACAACTTCCTTTGTTTGCAGAAGGGTCTCTCCCAAAGCTCCCAGCTTCAGCTGTTGTAATTTTTCCCCCATGATGATTAACCTGCAGAGAGCAGAAAAGCTCATTGCTCAGCTCAACTGCTGCCAGAGATGCTCCTGCTGAGCAGGGGAGAAACTCTAGGACCCACAGCTATGGGTCTTCTCGGGGGACCTTGGGTGGCTGTAGAGGGCATCACAGAATGATAGCAGTTGGAAGGGACCTCTGGAGATCATCTAGTCCAACTCCCCCAGACACACCCTGACTGCCTCCAATTCCACATGCTACCACAGGCTTTCTGGAAAATGAGCAGTGTTTCTGGATGACTGGGCACAGCAGTGAATTTATAGGGCTCTTCTGCCTCAAAAAGGAGCAGTGGAGAAGCGGGGGTGCGGAGGGAAGGATCAGCATTGATTAAGCTGACAGTTCTGCTAATGTCGCTGTGGACACAGCCACTTTCCTTTTCTTTGCCAGCAGCAACTTAAATAATAAGATGCAGAGGGAGAAGGAGGGAGTGTCGATGCTGGGCTACTCACAGTGCTGCTGGCAGTATTTAGATGAGAAACTGGGGGTGTGATGGATGGCCATGATGCAAAGATACATGGTGATCAGTGCTCTGGAAATGCCAGCAGATTAAGTAGGACTGCCAGACGAGTCTGAAGGTGACTCTACCAAGAGCCAGTTCTAGATGTTAATTTCTTTTTGTCCCCCACAAATAACACTTGCACTGAACTCAGCTGTGGATGCAACAGTTCCTGCAAACCCGCCTTTGGCAGATGCTGCATTTTCATTTCAGCCTGGATGTGCAGGCCATGCCACTTGTGGGGCTCTAGTGTTCACAGGTTGAGAAGAACTTGCTTGGTCCTGAGCAGAGCATGACAAGCAAGGTTGTGCTTCAAGCCTTTGGTAGAGCTGAGTGGTCTAGCTGTCCTGTCTTCATGTCCCTGGTCCTGCACCCAGCGCCCCCACTGATTAGCTAAGCTGGCTGAATGACAATCCTGTTGCATCATGGTTTGAAGATAAATTCCACTCTCAAACTCTATAGGAGTCAATTCCCAAGTTTTGCCTTCCTTTTGGTAGTCAAAGCTGCCCTGTACAGCACTGGACCTAGTATAGCTTCAGGACCTAGTGTAAGGCAGCATGTGACTGGCTGGCCTGGGAGGTACTGAGAAGCTGTTGTGAGATGGGTTTGTCTTATTCATCTTCACAGACACCAGTGAGGGTTTAAATGAATAGGGGTAACCTCCAGGCATGGAACATGAACCATGGGGACCATGGTACCTGTATCAGGCTGGATGACTGAAATGAAACCTTTTACATCCACTGCTTTCACCCTAAACCCTTCCTTTAAGAGGAGAAATAGTGTCTGGACTGGATGATGTATTGTGAGTGTTACCATCAGTGTGTGGGTCTGTGCACTAAGAGTTCGTAAGTGCTTTTAACTCTAGTTAAGGACAGTGTCCCCCAAATCCTGTGTTTCACACAGGAGCTCTACAGTCTCATATGAGAGTGCTGGACTTCGTTTTCATGGGCAGATTCAGCGCAAGTGAAGTGTGTTTCTGGTTTTAGAAGCTTGTGGGGTATTGTACGCAGTTAGTTGTGACGAGCAGCTCTGAGAAGAATCAGGCATATCAATACCCAGATATGACTTGGATCTACATCTCCCTGGTCATTATAAAGAGGTAATTTTTTGCCATCTTTCAAAACACTGTGTCAGGCTATTTCCAAGGAGGCTTCAGCTTGGAAATGAGTATAAAGCTTTACTTTTAATTTTGTAGGAGTTTAAATTGAATGTTAATAACATCTCCAACACTAGACTTCACATATAGAGCATTATGGATATCTATCTAGTGTTTCCAATTAACCAGGGGCACTGCCTCTGCCGCCTGTTTCATCCAAGGACAAAAGTAATTTGTTAGGATAGCAAATTGCCTCCCACTCCTGCAAATTAGCATTAGAGCATCACTATAGAAATAATCCGTGCTATCTGGATTATGGCAATGAAATTGCTACAAATGAAAGTTGTTTTCTGAACTAATATTTAGAGAAGATGAGAGAGAGATACATACATGAGGGGCATTACTAAACAGATGTCAGCATTTATTGTTTTTTGAAAGAGGTTCCTTTTCTCTTGAGAGGGTAATGTACATCTATCTTGCAAGGACTTTCCTTAGAGGGTTTCAATGAAGAGTGAAGCTTTAAGAACAAAGTGAAAATGGGAGAAGAAATATACTGCCATGGGGAGCTCAAAAATGAGACACTTGGGGTTTCAGGGAGTTACGGTTAATCCCCTCCTGCCCCCAGGGCACTTCTGTGTGACCATCAAAATGACACACAGGCAGCTGCCTGGCAGTTTGCCATGTCTCTGGGTTTGATGGACTTTGCTCTGGGTATGGCTAAACCTCCATCTGTTCAGAATGGTAGTTTGTTTTCCTTGACAAATGTGCTTAGATGATTACCTGACCTATCTGAATCCACAAAAGTAGATCATAAATTGTTTCAAATGTTTTTTCAACACTTTTTCCTTGCCACAACCTGGAAACACAAGAAGCCATCAAGACCTGAAAACCTGTCCTGCCTGAGCACTGCTTTACCATTAGATTAGGACCAATACTTATACAAGGGGGCTGCTAATATCCTTGGACTTGTGGCTTAACAAGGCGTGTAATGAGGTGTACCTCATTCATACATGGGGAGGAAAGCCCAGGCATGTGTCCGTCTGGCTTGGTGATAGGACTGCAGAGATCACACTTGCCCCCAGCTCAGCATGAAGCAGTCACTAGCTGGTTCCTGGGGCAGTACATCTCGTGCGATTACACCGTGCAAGCATATACTTTGAATGGGTACAAGGAGGCAAAGGGTGAGTCAGAAACAGACTCCAGGAGGCAAAATGAACTCCTGGAAGTGAGCAGGAGCTCAGTGATAGAGCTGAGGCTGTGGTGGAGGGCTGTAGGCCAGGGGCTGGGGCTAGCAAGCCCCTGGCTGCTCCTGCATGCGCGGCTGAGCTGGCAGTGCCTGTAATTATTTGGTTCCGATCACCTCATCAGTTTGGGAAATCTCTAAATCAAGAAGTTTAGAGCGCTGAGAAACAGCTTAATAACTGACAAGATATTAGCATTGATTTTGAAAATGCTGTGTGGGTATGGTAAAAGAGCAGGTATGTGATGGATGACAGGGAGCCACTTGTTTGGCTTTGTTTGGTGTCAAGTAGAAGATGAAAGACAGAAAAGGATCTTCTAATAGCACTGTGAAGCTCAGCAGTGTAAGATACACTCTGACCTCATGGCAAAATTCGGAGCCCCCCTTCCCATCACGCACACCGGTGCAGGAGTGGTTACTGAGACAATACCCAATGCTTGCAGACAAAATGTTTATCTGCTCCTATAAAAAATGTGAACTGGGAGTATGGCTCATGAGTGCAAACAGGGCAAGAAGAGAGATATTTCCAAAGCGACTGCCAATCCCCTTACATGGACATGGTCTGACTACCACACATACCTGAGAGGGACCCGTGACTCAGCACGTGAGTCTGCACTGAGGTTTCGATCATTACAATTCCTAAGTTCTAAAAGTAAGAGCCTTTCAAGAAATTTATTTTAAAAAGAGACAAGGGGGTGATTTAAAAAAATAAACAACCCAACAGTAAACAAGGCCCTCTGAAATGATAGAAGCAGCTGTACATATTTCTTAGCAGTGAAAGAACCAAGATCCAGGTATTTCCTGACACAGATAAATCTTAAGTTTCCCAGGCGTACAATTGAGACTGTAAATTTGGAGAAAGACTGCTGGGGGAAGATGAAAGTTCTCTTGCTAGATGAGGATGTGGCTCTTCTCGCTCAAGTACACACATGTTTTCGAGACTTATTTGTTTTGTGATAGACAGCTCTAAATCCTGGTCTTTCAATCTCTTACCAAGACTCCTGAAGGTATTAAATGCATGTGCAATAGACAGGATTCAGGGAAAATGAGTATCTGCCGAAAACAACAGCACATCTGCATAAAGGAATGCTGAACTGGGATGTCTAATGCCCTCAGAGCAGGAACACAATAAATTCAGGGTACGTGGTAGATGCAGTGTGACCTGTGCTTGCAGAACTGGACCTGGAGCCATGGTAAAGCTGTCTCCGTGACATTTGGCCAGTTAGTACACAGGAAAATATTACACATTTTGTCCCTTCGGTTGTTTAGCTGACCAACAGAGGTGGGTTTGAGGCTAGGTATTGCAGCAGCACAAAGTTCAGTCTGTAGCTTGGCTAAAAGATGAAGCTGTGGTATTATGGGAAGGTGGTGATGCCCTCCTGAGTTATCTGGTTTCAAGCTGATGCCTCTGACAGTGGTGCAGCTGCACCCCAGGATAGACCAAAAGGATGTGGTTAGTCCTCTGTGGCAGGACGGAGCTCAACTTTGCCTTTGTGGGGTTTCTGTGGCACTTGCTTGGCCCTCACTTGAGCAGGGCACTAAGGAAATGGTTTTGCAAGAAGTAATTTACCGAGAGGTTTGAACTTTGTTTCAAATTTCCATCTGATTCAGATTTTAAAAAGCAAATACCAAAAACGCAAATCAACCCTTTTGTATTTCAGGTGGAACAAACAATAGACACAGAGGAAAATACTAAAAAAAGCCCCAAACCCAACAGCCAAACCATTGGTTTGGGTTCATCTGAAACTTTGTCTTCTGAGTCTGCAGAACTGGCAGCCAAGCAGGTAGCACTGCTCCAATGGGAAGGCAGCTCTGGAGCAGGATGGGGCGCACTGGCTGCTGTCTGCAAGCCCCTGAGGCAGAAAGGGAAAGGAGGGCCCTAAGAGCGTCAGGGCTACTGGAAAAGCAACCAGGCTTGCACTAACTAAATCTCTGCTTTATGGCTTAATCTGTCGTCTGAGAGACAGCTTGCAAGAGAAGCTGTCCCCTGCCTGCTGAGGTCAGTGGGACCTGCTGCTGGGGCTGATGTCACCCAGTGCAGGCGATGTTGTTACGCCTCCAGCGTGGCAGGGGCATAGCTCCCTTTCCCGGTGTGACTGGTAGCACGCAGACAAGCGCTGAGGAGTGCAAACAGGCAGGGCCGGGGTCTTGTCAGAAATTCGGGGTGAACTGCTGTTGTGGTCTTGCCCCAGCCAGGCACCATGTAGCCACTCATTCTTTAAGGTGGTGGGGAACTGAGGGAGGGGGAAAGGGAGTGAAAAGAAAACCAGAAAACCCCAAATCTCACGGGTTGGGATAAGGACAGCTTACTGGGATAGCAGAAAGATAGATACAATAATAATAACAGGACTTCATAGCAAAATATACGAGACTGGTGATACACAACACAGCTTCTCACTGAACCGCACAGCTCAGAGCCATCCCGATAATGGACTGTCCCCAAAACCGCATGTCCTGGAGCTGCCTGATCCTCCCCCCACCAGCCCCCTTTATGCTGAGCATGACATAATTGGCATGGAATACATTCTTTTGCCAGTTTGGGTCACCTGTCCTGGCTCTATCCCCTCCCATCTTCTTGGGTGCCTCCCACCTTCTCGTTGGCAGGGAAATATGAACAGCTGAAAAATCCTTGACTGCCTGGCAACAACTAAAAACATCAGTGTGCTATCAGCACTGCTCCCATCCTGACTCCCAAACATGGTATTTCACCCACTGCTAGAAAGAAATTACTCTATCCTAGGTGAAACCAGGACAACTGCATTCACCTGGGTCATGTTTGAATGCTGACACCAGCCTTTCATCAGTGAGTGAAGTTCTCAGGGCTCAGCTGGAGCATAACATCACAAACTGGCACTTTCTTATTCTATTTTTCAGATGTTCAGCCTCCAAACATACAAAGTCCATGCCCTCACTTAGAAGTTAACACTGTGATAACAATCCCAATACAGTGACATACTACTTAAATGGTGTCACAGACTAGTGTAGACAACCAGGCATTTTCCAAAAAGCTGTAAGATGGTTGGTGTTTGGATGTACAACCTTCCTTTTGCTAGGAAAGATTTCAGCTCTTCAGATGTCCGACAATACAGACAAAGACCGGCTGTGCATGTGGCCTGTTAGCTCTCCTCCAGAGCTGGGTGCCTGCTCATAAAACGAAAGCAACCACTCCAACCTAGCCTCATCTAAGCCATCTTGCATGGCTTCTGTTATTTATTGACTAATTCAAGGCCAGCTGCCTAGATAGTAAAACAGAAGTGTTAAATTAGAGCAACCACAGAAAGTGGAGACTGGGAGGCCCCTTTAAGGCCACCTGGTCCATCTGCTGCCTGGTGGCAGGTTCAGCGTTATTTGCATCATTTCTCTCTGGTTTGTCCAACCATCAGTGATGGAGACTCCAGAATTGCCCACAACTAGATACAAAAGAGGTGCTTCACAAAAATTATAACTGTTTAGCTAATAGTTTCTCTCTTTGAGGTTATTCTAATGTATAGCACATCACTCCTGAAGTATCTGTGTGGTTTACTAATGCTTTACGGAAACACATGCTGATCCTTTGGGGACACACATCTCAGCACTGGAAAATGGGAAATACATGCTAATTTTTGCCTGTAAGATTGCTACTGGTAATGAATTTTGGCTAGATGGGATTTTTGGCCTAATGTACTTCTGCGGTTGCCTTTAGGACCTTAATTGTAATGAACGTGATTAGCCTACAGTGCTCCAAAACATGCTGCACTGTGACGGATGGAAGTGTTTGTTTCCAACCTCCACAGGCCAGGCATTACAGGATCACAGAATGGTCAGGGTTGGGAGAGACCTCTGGAGATGACCTAGTCCACCTCCCCGCCCCCCCCC